>NW_019379712.1:509533-526216 GCF_000648655.2 Copidosoma floridanum
AAATGAAACAAAAAATGAAAAAAAAAAAAACAAATCAAAAAATTATTAAGGAAATTAAAACAATAAGCCAGGGGGTAATTGTACTTATGCACGACGTTCTCACAAAGTTCAACCATCGTCATTACTAAACTATTGTTTTTTTTATTTTTTTTATTCATTTTTCTAATTTTTGTTTCAGTAAACAACATAAATGCAGTAGTAACGCTCACAAAGCTTCGTTTTTCCTGTGGGTCTGGCGACCCCCTTGTTACCTGAGAAATTGTGTCTATACTCATCTCATGTTTAAAGAACTTCGTTCTTACCGTGGGTCCCATCACCCATTAATACCCCCTGGTTTGTTGTTTTAATTTCCTTCATAATTTTTTCATTTGGTTTTTTTTTTTTTGTTTTCAATTTCTTGTTTTATTTATTTTTTTTTATTTCTAGTTTTTAATTATATGATGTAGCTGGAATTATGATAGGCCAAGTTATAAACAGTGTTGCGTAGTAAAGTAATTATTTGTATGTTAAAATTGGGTGTAACTTTTATATTAACCACATTCCTGCATTAAATGAGGTTAAAATACATATTTAATATTGTTAATGGTTGTACTGAGCTGTGGCTGACCTTTATACTCGTTATTTTGTTGAGTCATGGGGCCCCTTAAGACCACCTATCAACCCTTGGCTGTCCACTAACTGGGGCCGGCATTTGCAGGTTTATCTTTTGCATTAAACTAACAGCCTTTAATTGAAATTTTTTTTTCTATTTATTCTTATCTATTGCTGGGACCAGTCTGGCGAGCAATTTTTTGTAGTTAAAACCTTGCTACATACAAAAGCCTTAGCTAAACTTGAGTTATATTTATAATTTATTAGAAGACCCTCTGTCTCGGCTTCGCCCAAGACTTACCAAATGGAACACCGTAGTGTATTGACATGTAATCTAAAAAGTTTTCAGTTAAAAACTTTATACTTAAATCTAACACTTTCCAGAACAAAATTATTCTTATTAAAAACATATTTGTTTGGATTGCATACTGTTTATTTGGTCAATTAAAAAGCTGTTAAAAGTAGAAAAAATATCATTATGCCGAAGAGTACCATACATTTCTTATGCCATGAAATAATTGTTTGCCTTAAAAGGCCGTTGATTTGCAGCTTTTACTGTATAATCTATGAACAGGGCTATTTTTTAAAGCTGTTAGGATTTAAAGCTCAAAAAAAATTTATCATTAAAACATTTTTTTCTCTTGTCTCATAACTTTAAACCAGAACAACAAAGTCCTGGAGCTTAATTTCTACGTTTTGTATCGCAACAAAAATACAATTACATATCCTACCTATTTAAAAATATGGAGAATTCAAGAGATTACTATAAGGATTACAACGAAAGCTGATCCCTCACTTACTAAATTCTTTCGTCATTTTTTTAACGCCTAAGATTGTTGTATTCATAAAATGCATTTGAAGTTTTCCTTCCAATCTTACTTCTTGTGACTTTTGCCATATTTGATACTCTTATGAGCCCTAAAAGCTATTTTTTTCAACTCTGTAAGGTTGTAATACATTTGTTGGCAAGGTAGTTTGACGTCCCATGACCCTAAAAAGGATCAGTGAGCTTATTAAGTAAACTCTTTCTTGACTGAAGTTTCCAGCAAACGTGATTGCCTCTATACCTCAGGGTAATCTTCTCTGGCCTATTATTGCAGCACTACACTGATCAGGAAGAAAACTAATACGTTTGAAGCTTTGGAGCTACTTGTAGAGATCTTTCTCAACGTCTCCTGGTGCAACGTCAAAGACGTTGGTGTCTAAAACACCTTTTTTTTGCAGCCTCAGTTGTTTTTGTGATTTAAAGTCGAGAGAGTGGTTCGTGATGCTTGCTTGTTGGAGACTGTCCCGTTGCGTCAAGCTTATTTTTCCTTCGTAGCTGTAAAGTTCTACCAGCGCAAACCTTGGAGAGGATCGGTGATTCCTGGTTAAATGCTTAGAGTCAAGAGTGTAATATAGAGTCGTCAGTCACTGGGGTTCCCAGTTTTTACGGTTAGCGATTATAACGATTTTAGTGACTTTGCTGTATGTATTAGTAAGATTTATCACTAAAACGCGTTTTTCACTTGAACTATTTGTGATGTCTCCCAGCGCACCCTACCTTTGAGGGAGTAAGAAGTATGTTACTTTAACTATAGAAGTTTTCGCAGTGTTAATTATTCGTTTGCTCTATTAAATTTTTTCTTACAGAAACCCACAAAACCTTAGAAATCTATTGGATTTATGAATTTTCAATAAGTTGTAATATTTCTTGATGACCGCAATAAGTTATTGAACAGCTTTCTCAAGCTAGTTTAATGCCTCCGTTTTATCTGATAGCTTTGTAATTCTTAATTTAATCATATGACATATCTTATGTATCACTTTCTACTGTGATGTATTTTAGACCTTCTTATAAGTCAGGTTCAATCTGGATCTGCACGGCGATACTTGCTACACCTCTTCTGTACTGACGCTCCTGACAACTAGGTATTTTTTATGCTGTTGTTCCATAGCAGCAGAATCACTCTGCCTAGTTGTACTTGAAAAATGACAAATGATCTTAATTGTTATAAAAAAGATATACAAGGTGTTAGAAAAAATGAATATGAATACAAAACTTATTAGTTACCTGCATGTGTGCTACGTGTTTTGGTTACTGCCAGTGGACCAAGCGTTGGTTTGCCTAGCTTCTTCTGTTATTAATCAGGTTAATTCTCTTTGCAATATTTTTTAAATAAATATAATGAAATAATTAGTGCTAGTTATAATTTAAAAGATGCATGTATAATATTTTTAATTTATGCGAAGTTATTTGCTGTTTCTAGTTAGAACAATTAACCCTTGACAGCCCAGGCATAGCATCGTCCAAGATGCCCTTCTGTCTTCTATTGAGCGTACCGATAATATTTCGAAGATTTGCAGACTTTTTAAAACGTACTTCGGCAACTAAAAAATAAACAGTTTATTTTTCTTTAGCGAATAAAAGCTAATAATTACAAAAATTGTATCAAACTAACGTATAACTTACTAATTTTGTCGTATGCATCATACATATTCTTCAGCACATCATTCATTCTAGCATTGGGAGGCATGCACTTTACCACCACTTGTATAGCTATGAGGCTACGCGTTAAATATAGAGGGTACAGTGTTACCACATGAGCTCCGGACAGGTGAATAATCAAAAGCTCCTGCAATACTCCTATAAATCTGTTAACAGAGCATGCAGGTAGCACATAAATAAACTACTTGTTAGTGTACACTTCACGCTCATCTTCCAACATGATAGTTGCGTATCACACTCAACAACTAATGATCTCAAACGAAGCAGTGATCATGGATGTCTACATTTCTTCTTTTTTAGTCTCGTAGAGAAAACTAAAAAAAAGACAACGTAAGTAGGTTTTAAAAAGTGCAAAAAAACTGTAGTAAAATTTTAAGTAAATTAAGAATAAAAGAGACTTTGAACGAGATGAAACGCGTTAATTTATTTCATCAGCAAGTTAATATGATTTGACTGAGAGTATCAGATGAGGACTGATTTTCTTTTCAGTTTTCTTCCTTTCCTTACTTACTTTGATACTTCCCTTATTTTTGCCAAAATTTTGGTCACTGTATAATAAAAGTGAAAGGTATACACGGTGAAATAGGTCCATTTGAGTCAGAGTCTAAAAACATTCTACAGTTACAGTATGGCAGTAAAATATAACACCAAAAGGACAATTGCTTACTTTCATCGTGGTTTTTTACTCTTCTCCATATTCTGGAAAAAATTAAAAACATAACCACTAAGGGACGACTACACACTTTCACTGTCGTCACTCATTTTTCTCTAACACTGTTTAGATATATTTTTCGGATAATTAAACGAAAGACGTCTTTCAGGTTGAAATACGTTTGATAAGTTTTTCTGTAGCATTTTATGCGATAAAACGAAGGGTACACTATCTTTACTTATAAATTATTTATTTACAAAAACTTCAGTGAAAAAGAATATCAGATATAAGAATTTGAGGGAAGACGTGTGTAGCAGCTGTAACAATTTAAGGACGTTTATCATAGTTAGAGGAGGACTGTAGAGAGTGCAGTGAGGAGGGAGCAAGTTAACGGCAGCGCTGGCAGCTGTTGTCAATGCATTTGTATACATATATATATAGGCGTCTGACACTGTTTTTTTATTTAACTGCAAAAGTTACTTGTCAATCTTTCTGAAAATTGAGAATGAGACCTGTATTGTAGTATTCTGTCATGCAAAAAAAAATTAGAAAAATTCTACATAGCATTTTCTTATAAATTCTATTTTTATGTGATTCCTTCATGAGGTTCCGTGTTAAATTAATGTTTTTTCAATATTCAATATTTTAAAAACGGTGTTGTGAAACAACCTCAAATTTTACATGTTACTTTCTCACATCGTTACAAGCATCCTGTTGAAATTTCAGGAAGATCGTACAGAAAACGCTATGTGTAATGAATGTCCCTTAAGGAGAGAGAATGAAGTGGATACGAGAGGGCATTACATCTCTATAGGCCTGTTAGTCTTCCCTTCAACTTACATAACGACTAAATTAAACAATTTTTACGGAGGTAACAAAAATGTACCTGCAAAAGGATTTTTATTTAAATTTTCTGTATCGTACCAATAGCCGTAAGAATTCTGGGTATAATCGTATTGTTAGCTAGATATGTCCTCAAACTAGTAAATCTTAGTATAACCACAGAAAAGTCAACTTTTAAAACTTATATGTGCTAGCGTAAGCTTATAATGAGTATTTTTTACAGAATGACTGTATTTATTGTATTTTGACATTATTTTAAGGCCCCACTGCCATTAACGTCTAGTAATTATCAAGCACTTACCAAGAGCAGCCTATATTTTTTAATTTAAAAATTTTTTAATTTAAAACTCAGTGTTTGAAATTTTACACCTGTAACCATAATTAATTATGCTTTCTAATTTTTTTATTTTTTCAACACGTATTGAATTAGTACAGCCAGTAATTAAGGCTGCCTTTAAATTCCTCTCCATCAAAAAAAAAAAAAAAAATGCTTGTAGTAGTCGGTCGGTGTTGGTAATTACATTTAAATTACATGCAAAACCTGGTGCCATCATTTACGAGTTTCCGAGTTATAAGGTTATTGACTCTGCACGTTAGGTCACGTAACGTATGCTGAAAACTTTTACCCTTGAGGCCACGTTTTAGGTGCTAGCCGTATGACATATATTGATAAAAGTGTCTGGAAAAAGCTTTTTCTCACTACTTACGAATTGTGTTGATGGTTTGGACTATTAAACATGTCGAACGATCACTATTAAAGCTTACTAATTTTACCACCCTTTTTTTGCAATCGCATAAAAACCCTTTAATAATACGAAAACAGTACATAATTACGGTCTTGCTGAATCAACTTCTTGACTAATTTTTTTCTTTTTTTAAGTTATACTTTTATAGGCACGTTATGCGTCAAAGTGAATCGACCATTTTGAGATTGGTGATCTTCAGAAAAACTGTGACAAAAGTGGATTTTGCATTTTACTCCTCCTTTACCCCACCTCTCTTGACGTACTTCCAGTCTTCTACACATCACAGAATACTACAACACCATAGCACATATTTTAAATTCTAAAAAAAAACAAGTCAAAGAGACTTGGACCCTCAATCTCCTGCACATTATTCGAGGTTTCTATGTACTCTGCTATGAGCAGATCCTACATAAGGATCTCGGTCACTGCATGTTATCTTGCAGTTTTTAAGTCATTTTTGATGTACATGTTTATTAACAGCACATTAATTTATTTTGTTTAATTATAAGCAACGTTAATAAATTATCTACTAAATTAAAAAATTTTTTAAGTAATTGGCAGATTTCTAGAGATCATGAAATGCAATTTTACTAAATTTTTTCATGAGGTTACTCCTTAAATTGTGACTTTCAAAAATAAAACATGTAAAAACAGGTATAGTCAATCGATCTGCAACTTTTTACAAGTCTTTCTCACGGTATTTCGAATATATGTTTGATTTAAATAATACCTATCCAAAAAACTTTTGTTTGATAAACTTCTTTAAGGGATATTCAGTGGCATGTGATCCTACCCTATTCAAAAGAGTGGTACTGTAGGATGATTTTTTTAAATTTTTTCGATAAAAATATATCTTCAGTATTTAACATGGACTAGGAGTAAATGTGTAAGTGTGCGTAACAAAAGTGAACGTGACGCTAGATACGTAATCAGCGTAGGCAGTAGGAAGTTATTTTAAAATCATCAGAAGCTTCGATAAAAGTGCACAACCTGTGTACTGGCCAGCCTATATATTTTTATTTACAATCGTATTGTGCCGTAACATGCTGTTAATAATTGTTACATTTTAAATTAAACATTGAAACCACAATCAATTAACGTAGATATACTTATTCCCACGATAATTGCACCACCTTCGTTTACATTATTGTTTAACAGAAGGTATTTTTGTACTCATAATTACCTTGTAAGTCATATAATAACATAGAAGTATAACTTTTTTTTTGGGTGTGTAAGCACCCACTGCCCACTAGATTTTTTTTTAGTCAAGGCCTTTTTGAGACGTAGTGTTATTCTCTGGGCAATATATTAATAAGTTATGGCAGATAAATGTTCATAACAATAACGAATTTCTCGATGAGAAAACTTTTTATTATTTAATACGATTGGGACTTAAAAGTAATAGGACTACCTTAAAGCTAGAGATCGATTGCAAAAATTTTCTTACAAAAAGTATAAAGGGCCAGCAGCCAGTAAATAAAATAAGGTAAATAATAAAGTCACGCAAAAAAAATAGAATGACTCAGCTATGAAGCTTTCAGACCATTGGTAAAGACTGTCATACTGTATAGTGAAGCGAAAAATGAATCAGAATAATTTCAGGAGTTTGTAAATAACCAGGTCAGTCGTGATCTCTAGGGTGTGCAAATGTAAAGTAACCGTGTCGAAAAGCAACCGATAGAGCACGATGAGCGTGATATGCTATCGTTCACATATCAGCAAGTTTTGTAAGTCTACAGGAGGACATATGAGTGGCCAACACAGGAGATATTTTTGAATTCTTCTAAAATATCGCCTAAGTTGATAGTGGCTGGCCCAGTGCTAAGCCCTGGGGCAAACTTGGCATCTACAATGGGGAAAATTAAGTTGCTGGGGGAACCATAGTGTCTATAGTAACAAAAAAGTTTAAGGCTGAACGACGAAGTACTTAACTAAGTAAATTTGGGAGCCAGGGACAGGAGTCACGGTGCTGCAAACGGACATCAGGTAGCATGGTTGGATGGAGCCTTTATCTGTCACTGCCAGACAGTCTTAGCACCTTGTATACATAAATTTTAATACACAGGAGAGGCATCATGTGACAATACGTCAGGAGGACGGCCACTTACATTCAAACAAAAGTGGAAGTGAACATAACACCCCTTGGTGTTGTCTCAGACGTCTAAAGCACTTTATTATGCCCTGAATATACCCTGAGCGCACTTTATAATTCACTTATACAACCTAGGTATGATGTCCTGATAAACTTTAGAACTAGAAATATTCCAAGAGCAAAATGTACCTTTGCACTCAACAATAAATTCCACAAGTATGCAGCTACCAACAATCTGTTGGAGCGCTGGAATATTAAATTTTGATGTCGCACCAAAGACGACCACGAGGATTTCGTAACACGTTTGTGGTAGTACGTAACGACACATGATCTGTTGCTTGTAAAGCTGCTTGAAATGTTGCTAACTAAAGAGGTAGCAGACATTTTTAAATAAAAATTGCTCAGTAATCGGACTTGCACTATTGTAATTTTTGACATGATTAGTGGGAATACTAGACGATGTCAGCGTTGGCCACGACGGTCAAAAGTTTGCTGCCAACCGCAACCTTCAGATGGCTTCTTTATCAGCGCCACTAAGCTATGAACTATCGCTGTGAACTATATATACATATATACACATGTATACATAAGCGATAGTTCAAAGCTTGGCCGGCGGTGGCACTGTTAAAGAAGCGCTCTGAAAATTGTGGTCGGCAGCAAACTTTTGACCATCGCGGCCAATGCTGGACGATGTAGAAAAGTGAAACAGATGGCAGGTATGTTAGCTAGAAGATTTTTTTGCAAGTTACCTGGTCAGCTCTCTCAAGATGTTGGATAAATACTTCCACCTCTATGGTACACTTGATTTAAGAGAGATAAAAAAAATTAGTTTTAGAGTCAAATATGTGTAAAGAAAAGGTCAAAGGAGTAGATATGATAAAAAACACCTAATCTCAAAATCAGTAATAGTGTAGAGGGGGCTGTACTAAGAAAGAAACTGGATGGCAAAGACTATCCAGTATACTACATACTTACATACATACTACGTTAGCACTAAGTAAGATAGAGCAAAAATATACATCGACAGAAAAATGTATATCTGTACTGTGGGCTGTGCAATAATTAAAAAGTTATTAGCAAGGGAAACGTGTTACAGTAATGACCAACCACAGCAGTTTGCTGTAGTTCAATTGGTTTGGTCAAAAGACCTAGTAGAATTGGCTCCTTATCCTAGCAGGATGGGATCCTTAAAGATCTATTTATCAAATATGTCGAGTAGGAAGGGGTCGGTGAGGCAGATAGTTACAACTTACGGAAATCAGTAGACCAAGTGGTACTGAATCGATAGGGAAAACTAAAATACATTTTAGCTGGTATGAAATTTATTAACCATGAGTTAAAAGAAGCCTTATTGAATTACTTTTTAACAGAAACAAAATGAGGTAATGTTTATGTGATAAGTTATTATTTTGTAAGGAATTCCTGAACCTTTTATACATTGGTAATAAATAGTATTTTACCAAAAAAATTTGTAACCTTTAAAAGTTTCAAAATCAAAATATGAAAATGGTCTTTTTTTGCACTACATGTATTTCGTATGCCACTCATAGTATTTAGTTCTCGTACTTAAACATAATAAATCTAACAAGTAAACCCACCCAAGTGCCACTTACCAATTTTGATGAAACTTTGCATAGTGGTAGAGGATCAAAAAAATGAATGACACGTTTATTTTATCGGTGGCGAACGATTTCTAGAGGGTGAATTCTACTCTTAAGTTCATACCTTCAAAACACATTTTCTGTAATATTTAATTTCAAACTCAATATTAAAAAAAAATAGTGATATGAAAATCGATCCCATCAAAAAATACTTGTAATTTAAGAAAAATTTCACAGTCAGGGTTCCATCCCCTATATTTTTATGGTTAAAACTATGTTTTTTATGGTAACTTTTTTTTTCTGAAAATTCTAAAATTCGTTGAAAATTAACTAAAAAAACATTTTTGCATTTTACATAACATGTGCAGTTAACCCATATTTGTTTTTTTCTAAATACAACCTCTTTTAGGAATAAACTAACTGTATTTGAAATAAATTATTTAGGTTACTTAAGACATCAAGTCAAGCATAAAAATTGAGATACAGGGGTTTTTCGGGTTACTGATTAAGTATTTGTTGTCTAATTTTGGAAATTAAAAAAGATAAATCCAATATGGCATAACAAAGATAAGAGTGTAATACATCAAGGGCAGCGAGGGATTAACAATACGAAATGTATTTTTATTTTTAACGATTATTTAGTAAATAATATTTAACGTTTTAATGGCCAACCAGTACAAAAAAAAAGTTCATTGAACCTTGTTCTTTAATAACACAATAATATTTACCTACTGAATATATCTAATTTGTATCTAGTGAGCCTTGAACGTACGGAGTATTGTATGTATTTAATACGTGTATGCCCAGGCACTTAGGTTCATTGTATATAAAAGTATAGATTATACGTATTGTATGCATATAAGAACCCCACACGTTCAAAGTTTACTGGTTACAAATAATATATATGAAGTGGGTCATAGTTAACGTATTGTTAAATTACAAGGTTTGACTATTGCAATTGTGGATAGAAAAAAAAATTTAGTCCGTTTTGTAGAGTTTTAAAAATAGCCAACACCTATTTTGTCTTTTTTCTACAAAACGAAAATTATAAGATATAGAGTATCTTAAGGTTATGGTTTTTTCAAAGTTACAAAAAATGCCGTTTATATATGACGTTGTAAAGCATACATTACTCAAGTATATTTTACGACTAGTTTTTAAAAAGTAAGATGCGTAACATCTTAGATAAAGATGTTGGGTTATCTGCTGATTTATTTGAAGTATCATCTAAATGGTTGCATACATTTGAAATACAACATTAAATCGTATCGAAGAAGCTGAATAAATTTGTGACATAAAAACAACTATTTAATATAGTTGAACTCCGAAAAAAAAACTTCTAAATTTGCAGGACATGCGAAATTAGAGATATCATAAATTAGAGCAGCAAATGCGTAAAACACCGATGAATCAGGTTTTAGTTTAGAAATGCATGCAAGTTGTACACTTTCAGTAACGAGTTCACCAAAGATAAAAAGTGTTGGGCAAACGTTAACGTCCTTAACACATTGTTATATAATCCAACCCTTAATAAATGCAGATGGCAAGTTAAAATCACCTTTACTCATTGTTTTGCAGCAAGCGACAAATTGTAAGTTTGGACCAACAGTATACGCTTTTAGACCCTGGAAAAACATTATGAAGTTTTCTTGATTCTCATCCTCTTGTACAATTACAATATTGACTTGCACTTAAGTAATAATATTCTAAAAATTAAGTCGCTTATCCACAATCAGTTCGCTTCTCCTTGATTCATAAACATGTTTGAATATACATGGCGGAAGAGTGGTTATATTTCAGATAAGTCTAGTCCTTTTGAAGCACCCGTGAGATTTTGTTGCAAAAACACTGATACAAAATATATGCTGTATGATGCAATCATAATTATGAAATGCTCGTGGTTAGCTGTGTCATCATGCATACAACACTTCTTTGCAGTAGAAGTAAATAAAAGTAAAAAAAAAATAAAAAAGCTCGACAAGCAGCAACTAGACAAACCCCCGAACATTAATTTTTATGCTTAAGTTGTTGTCTTAAGCGACTCAAGTGATTTCATTTAAATAAGGGTAGTTAACTCCTAAACAAAGTTGTCTTAGGAAAAAAACAAGTATTGGTTAACTGCACATGTTATGTAAGATGCAAAAACATTTTTTAAGTTAATTTTCAACAAATTTCTGAATTTTCAGAAAAAAACGTACTAAAAAACAAAGTTTTAATTCAAAAAATATAGGAGATGCAACCCTGACTGTAAAATTTCTCTTAAATCATAAGTAATTTTTAACGGAAATAATTTTCATATGACTTCTTTTTAAAATGTTGAGTTAAAAAAAAAATATTATAGAAAATGTATTTTAACGGTGAAAACTCAAGGGTAGATTCTACCCCTAGAAACTATTTTTCGCCGATAAAAAAAACCTAGGTCATTCATTTTTTGATTCTTTGCCAATATGCAAGGTTTTATAAAAAATGGTGAGTGACAATTGTGTAGGCTTACTTGTGAGTAATGTTGACTTTTTGCTAATATTTTATCCAAACCTTTTATTAAATAGATAAGAATAGTTTCCTAACATTGTCATTTACTTTCAACATATTAAGGCATTCGTGCAGTTAATATAACGTTTGTATGAAGTACCAGTCAAAAGTCAATATTAGTTTGATTTTGTGAAAGTACTAGTACTCAACAGTATTATACTACGAGTGGCATACAATATGTATGTTACTCCAAAAAAAAACTTGACCGTTTTTATGTTTTAATTTTAGAAATTTTTAAGGATACAGGTTAATAAGGTATAATACTTTATTGCCAGTGTAAAATGGGTTTAGAAAAGTTTGTATAACATATCTTCGCTGATCTGCAATGATCTGACTAAATTTTTACCTAAAGTTGCTTATATAAAGCTGTTTTTAATGAAGAAATGTATTCACTTATTAATTTTCTTAAATAA
Organism: Copidosoma floridanum; assembly: GCF_000648655.2. The sequence continues at coordinate 521,492 of NW_019379712.1, forward strand.
ATTACTAATTTACCAAAAAAAAAATAAGATAAATTATTTTAAAACATCCAGGTCTGTCATCTTCAATGTATAATGCTCTTTTCTTTGTCTTTCTTCTTTTGAATTACTTTAGTGTATTAGCAATTCCTTCTTTAGGGGGTTACACAAATTTAATTTCTTTTTTTTTCAATGCATGCAGGGAAAATATTTAGAAAAAAATGCAATATCCCAAGTATGTTATTTCATCAGTAAGCTTTTACAGTTATGTCTTTTTTATATATTAATAGAATCTAAGCATTTTANAATTTCAACAAAAAAGATTGCAGAGATTACAAGAAAAGAAAGAAAGCATATTTTCTAACATCATTGCTCTAAGTCACGTAGCCACTTAGAAGAAAATTACACCTTACAAACAAAACAAATTTAAAGTAAGAATTAATGTAGTCTATACTCTGTTGATAGATGCAAAAAGTTAATTCTAAAAATTCTCCGGTGAACAAAACTCAAAAATTCTACGTTCTAAAATTGTCAATGTAACTATTAATGAAAGGACAAATAGATTGCAAGAGAAAATATTGCGCAGAAAACGAAAAAAAATTTTAAAAGGTACTTTTAAAACAACTACTCATAACAAAAGCTTACACGATACGAGGAGTCCTTAATATAATATAGTACAATAAGATTAATAGTACAAAGAACAAGACGCAACAAGAAAGAAAAGTTATTAGAAAACGGCTTTGGTACTCAGTTATGAGTCTTCGTAACAGGCAAGGGACATAGTTTTGCCATTGGTCACACAAGAGTGGGCGACACGGTTGTAACTATTGCCAAGTTTTCATTTTCACGGTGGAAGATTGTCATTAATAATAAGGACTATGAATCTAACTTTGATGTTGTTTTCTGCTTTGTGCCAATTTGAGCACTGTTGTTAAGCATGTAAATATTCTTTGCACCAGCGATCCCAGAAGTGGTTCCTCATTTTTGACAGCAGTTTTGAACGAGCTAGAGAGAAAATCTTTTTGGTGGCATAACTAGGCTCTGTTACTGCAACAATCGGCTTCTCTATTAAAAATGACAAGGTGTTAAGGGGGTTGGGTCATCTAAGTGGTAGCTGAAGTGAGTTAAGGCAAAGTAACGCGCTTAGCTCTTCAAAAATGAGTATGGTATAGCCAATGACTCAACCCAGATGATGTTTCACGAAGCTTACTTCCACCTTTCATGTTTTACTAAAATGGAGAGCTGATGGAGGTATGAAAGATCACTAAACAACGTTACTTAAAACAGCTCCAGCAGATGCTGGCAGAAGTTCTTCATCCACACTATAAAAGTTGGTCCCATTGTCACTCAACAAAGTTTGGCAACAACATTGACTAGCGACAAATCGCTGATGGACAGCAACAAGTGCTGAAACAGTTAAGTCCGATACAAATTCAAGGTGGATGGCTTTAGTTGCTGTACATATGAAAAAACTAATAGAAGCTTTGTGAGACTTTTGTTTACTTTACCAAGACATCAAAATACGAGCTGGACCAGCATAATCAATAAGAGCAGACAAAAGGTCTTATACCTGTGACCCTACTGAAGAAAGGTCATCTCATTAGGGTTGAGCGTGTGGAATAACGAGCACACCGAACACGTCAAGCGATTATATGATGGATAAGGAGGTGGGAATAAAAAATCCAGAATCTAACTATTAAGTACATCCTAGTTGCAAGTGGGCTACCGTAAGGGATTTGATAATGTCCATGCTTAACTAACAGAGTGGCCAAAGGGTAGGCCTTGTGCAACGAGAGTGAATATTATTTATTATAGAAAGACAAGGGTGTATTTTCTATACACCCTGTCGATCTTAACAATCCGCATTTGTCTAAAAATACTTTGAAAGAAGTTAAACATGATTGAGATGGCAGATATTCTAAGATTTTGAGCTTTTAAGTCGTCACTCTAACTAAATGGGCAGTAAAGAAAATTTTGCAATTAAATCAAAATTAGTATCGAAATGAGCTATTAAAGTAATTTTTAGCTTCGACTTTTACCTCTTATTGACTCTGACTTAAACCTCTTAAATATCATCAGGGACTTTAACACGTGATAAAGAGAAATCAAGGTCAGGATGTTAAGGCCAATGGGGACATGCCACCACAGCTTGAACTCTTTTAGTTAAGCAGAAGTAATACCTTAGGTAGCAATATTAGTTGGATTCTTACCAGAGGCAGTATTATTCCAGTGATTTGATGCCAATATGGATTGAATCTTGGAAACACGGTTTGGAACGAAAGGGGTATAATTGGATGCATGTCTAGAACTCTCAACCAGGACAACTTGTGAACCAGTTCCTATGTAGGCATAACTATTATTTGATCAAAGTTGTAGTTTGTCCTTGACCCAAGCCAGTAGTTTGGCTGGTCATTTTGCTCCACGGAGCTCCCACTTTGGGATGCTTACGATCTTAATTAGTGCCACACATGTTTTAGCAACTATCAACCAGGATTGACAGGCATTACCTGGTTAGGCAATTTATAAATACATTGCAGCTGCATAGGCATGCTTAGACAAATCGCAAAAACCGTGCGACTGGATATGCGGTACGTTTTCAGAATTAGTGCCAGTTCATCTTAGTACCTCTACAGATTTAAACTGGATAAGAGTCTGATAAAATTCAATACATTTTGTTGCCAAAGCATCAGGTAATGAACTGTCTTAATCTTGGTCTAAAAGCCAGAAGTATTATATTGAGATCTTGGCAAGAATTAAAACTGGAGAAAATCAGCGTTTAGGATTAAAAATGCAAACTATTTTTAGACTTCACGCTTGGTTGGTGGTTTAGTGAGTTTGGATAACAGAGTTATTTATATTAAGAAAATGTCTGCTTAGAATTCCACTATAGTCCTAAGGCTAAAAGACCTTCAGCTTGCACCAGGCTTATAGATATCAGTTTATTCTTATGAAACAAGTCCAATACATGAGATGCACATTTACCAAGTGAGACTCCGCCAGCCCTGAAAGTAGATATTAATTCTTGCTGAACAATTAGAGTTTGAGATCTATTATTTGCTCTAACATGAAAATCATTAATGTAAGAATTGTTGGGTGAATTACTAGCTTTTGACGGATATTGGGCTTGTTTATCCAGGGCTAACTGCTTCAAGACTGTCAAAGCAAGAAACGGTGTGGACGAAAGATCATAGATTACAATATATATATCAAAACTAACAATAGCCTAGTTGGTTTTATCACGCCATTAAATTTGTTGTCACTTGCAATCCTTAGATCAAATGAGCATTTGCCAAAGCATTTGCACTATTTCAGCAGTTAAAACACGCTTAAAAATGCGCCAACGAGATAAAAATTTTGCGTGTAAACAATCATTCAACTTATGAAAACTCCATGATGTGGCAAAAACTAACCATCATTAGGGGGAGGGGGGTTGAATGAACGACACATATGGCTTAACTCTTTATATTCTAAGCTAAATTGGATATATTTTGACAAGAGCATCAAAATCTTTGGTCAACGATTTTGTGATCCAAGAAGAAATCGTGCAGCAAACTTGAGGTTTAATTGCAGATGCCATTTAGGGTCAAGCTTAAAAGGTAGTGAAACTACGTATCAATTTTTAAGGCTGCGTTGAAATTAGGCAACAAAGACCTGTTTACACCCGCTTTCTTCCTCAGAAAAGATAGGACTATCGTGGAGGTCCAGGACATCTCAGAACTTTGATAAGTTGCAATTGATACATTCTTAAAAATATGGGACATTGTTATTCAAATAGTTCAGAAAAAAAACATTCGGCAGCACATTAAATACTAATAAATGCAAGTATGTGTCAAAAAAAGAAAGATCCCGAAAGAGTTCCATATCATATTCAACGCAAGATGAAAATGCCTAAGAAATCCGTGGGAGACAACCAGGTTGGAGAACACGGTCAGGAGCGATTTTCCCAGACAGAACCTAACTAAAAATGGTAAGCTAGGTTTAGTATTAAAGTAAAGTGGGTGACATCTTTAAATTAAAAATCCATGATATTAGCAACCGCCTAAACCATTAGGATGATGATAACTATTGAATTCGTTATCATGTTTAGCTACACATAATTGTCGATTTGGGTCAAGTTGTAATCGATGTATTTTTGGAGTTTCACTTTCAAAATCATACAAGAAAATGTTATGCTTACCATTGCAATCATTGCATCGATAAGATGATTCACAAGTTTTCAAATCATGTGCAGCCTAAAGATAAGGAGCACAGTTTGGCCTGAATGATATGCTTCTTTTTTTAATTCTTTTAGTAAGACTGATAGTCATTAAATTTTTTTTTAGTAGCCTCAAAATAACTTTTTCATTATAAGAAAGTGGAAAGGATTTGTACAGATTTTAAAGGCTTTCGTTAATAAATAGTAACACAAACAATAATTCATATACCTATTATGTTTTCAGATTCATACATAAAAAAAATTTTTAAACAAGGATAAAACCTGTTGCAAAGTGTATCAGAAGATTTAATTATTTGTTTGAACTTACAACCACATTAGAGTACTTATATTAGTTTTCGATGTACAAAATATAAATTTTTGTTTTTTCTTAGTCTTCCACTGGTATAATTGCTTATTACATATTTATTGCTTAATAAACTATAAGATTTAAAAATTGCTTCAGACAAAATAGATTTTAATATTTAAGAATCCATACGTTTGTCAACTTAATTTTTTTTTTTAATTTAAAAAAAATTTTTTCATACACATTTCTG
>NW_019379712.1:527883-579078 GCF_000648655.2 Copidosoma floridanum
TATTAGTATTTAAGTAAGAAAAGTAGGAATAAAGCTTACGAACTGAATCCCAAGAGATCCACGAATGACACTTAAATAAAAAAGTTAAGACCATAATCTAAATAAGTCGGGTTATCACACTGGGAATGCAGAAAAAAATTAAGTAGGTTCAGATCAGTTTCAAATGTAATCCAGATAACTTATCACAGCCAGATCACATCTGAACCTAGACGGGAACTACGAAAGGAATAGGTAGTTAACCGTTATAAGGATAAATAATAATTTATTGTTACACTTACTGCTCATAAATTTTCTTTTAGTCTCAAAAATATCTGGTGTTTTGGTCGGTTTTTTCCTTTTTTTTTTAAATTGTATCCTCAATCTACTAAAGTATTTATTACTCTTACGTGGAAAAAGTTTGGCACGGAGGTGCATTGCGGAAATGATTAACATTTTCATATTTCTAATTAGCTTATATTTTTATTGAACTTTATAATATAAAAGGAATTCACTAACCTTTATACACAGTATGAATAGTTATGTCTTCAAATATTAGCTTACATCCACTTTTTTTATTAACTAAGTACTTCTATAATTTGTTTATTCTCAAAATTTTTGAAGATTCTACACATGTTATCGAGATTTTGGCCACCATAATGCCTGACTGATAGTATTTCCAGATTTAAATGGGAAGCTGAGGTAATGGTAAAGGTTAGTTGGCACTAAAGATTCTCACTTTAATCTCTCCTTCATAATTATTAGAAAATAACTGGAAGATGGACACAATAAGTATGCGCGTGAGCTTATGAGGAGCATTTCTTATTCAGTGCGCCAGCGCTAATCTATTCGAGATGTCAGCGAAGCTACTGGTATAAAGAAGTCCTCTACTTTAACCTACCTGGAATGGCAACTGCTAAATACGTACAAGCTGTTTAGTATTGCCACTGAGATGCTTGAAACACTGTATAGTAAGAGCCTATACATACCATCAGCTCCGTCATAACATATTACACTGCAAGCATGTGTAACTATACTTCATAAAAAAATTAGTTTACAAGCAATTGTTATAATCATTTAAACAACGTTGTTCATATAAAATGTAGCAGAAAATAATAACAATATGATAATTTCAACAAAAAAGATTGCAGAGATTACAAGAAAAGAAAGAAAGCATATTTTCTAACATCATTGCTCTAAGTCACGTAGCCACTTAGAAGAAAATTACACCTTACAAACAAAACAAATTTAAAGTAAGAATTAATGTAGTCTATACTCTGTTGATAGATGCAAAAAGTTAATTCTAAAAATTCTCCGGTGAACAAAACTCAAAAATTCTACGTTCTAAAATTGTCAATGTAACTATTAATGAAAGGACAAATAGATTGCAAGAGAAAATATTGCGCAGAAAACGAAAAAAAATTTTAAAAGGTACTTTTAAAACAACTACTCATAACAAAAGCTTACACGATACGAGGAGTCCTTAATATAACCCATGCCACCATTATCCAGTCTACCGAGAGATCCCTAGATCTCTTCTCATCATACCCGTTACCACTACTAAATTATTTTTTGAAGACCGTACATTTGGTATGAGTAATAACTTACCACTGTTACTAAGAAAACAATTTAATTAATTGCTGGTAGTTAATGTGTTCATAACAAATCTTGATTTAGATACTTTAATCGAGGTGTTTCCGCTTAAGTTGCACGAAATTAAAGTTAGTTGGAAATTAGTAAGATATTAATGTTTTAGAGACATTTAAATTTTTATGAATATTTCAAATTTTTTTCCGAGTAAGTATCCTACTTTAGCAATGCAACGTCTAGTTTGTCTTTGTTTAAAAGGCTGAGGTTACATAGACACATATACGACTCTAGCTTACCACTTGTAATTTATAATCAATAACTGTTTTTATTTATAGGACGACTTTACTATTAGAAAATCATCCACTGGCCCCCCTTTGTGAGGCATTGTTGTCATTTACTATTATCTACTAATCTTCATGCCACGGGACAAGCATTATATCAGTTGCCTTTTTAAATGATATCATTGATATGCTAGTACTTGGGGCAGTTTTTAAAATATCTTCTAACTACCAAGAAAAAAGTGACACAGTGGAGTCCTGAACCCTAACGCTCCAGGCAGGATGCAAGCGCTCTACCATCTTAGCCTCTGAGAACTCTCAACGCTGCGTGCTATCTACTATGGAATTAGAAAATACCTGTAGCTAATACCAGACTGTTGGCAGCTTTGCCTTCATTTATTTAAATGAGATAAAAAATTAACTGAGAGAGAACGAGTGTATCGTAAATTGCGACTTCTCAAAAAGTTTTGCTTTCATAATTCAAAATTCGGTTCAGGGTATACATTGTAACAACGATCAGGCAACCGTATACCCATTTTCAATTTATTATAGAAATGACTTGGATGAATTAAAAATTTTAAGTTTTGCTTGCATTTCTGAAATTGCCGTACATCTATATCAAAAACAGTTGATAGAACTTATTAAAATAAAAGACTTAAAAATAGCAGCAGAGTGACATGTTTTCCTCACTTCACATGGAAAGGGGCCATGTGATGGAATAGGCGGGACTGTAAAACGACTAGCTATCAGAGCAAGTTTTTTAAAGAATGATTACAAAGAAGAAAGAAAACTAGTGTCACAGAGATTTTTGAGAGCAACAACGATTAAGGGAATGCTAAAATATCATAGCATGTTTTCACTATCTTGTCTAAAATAAGAAACAAGGCTGTTTTATTTGCGTTAAAAAAACAAGTATGGTGAAAATTTTCAAGTGACATAATTTTGTTATCAAACTATTAAAAAAGTCTTACTTGTACATGAAAATTTTGTTAAATCTATAAATAGCTATTTAGCAATGATAATATTTACTTGGTTTTATACTACACATTTTTATCAATTCAGTAAAATATAATTTCTTCAGTTATAATTGCTCGTGTCCGTTTTACAAGTAAAAAATTACTCTTTATAAATGATTAAATGGTGATTTTTTGCTCATTTGCATGATAATATGAAGTTTTGAGGTTATACTGACGAATGGTAAATATAAAAGTTGCAGATCTTTTAATTATCTACAACTTTTACTTTTACCTTTTTTTGATTCGAGGTACAGATATGATTTTATACTCAAAAACCTATTTTTTTACCATTACACGCTACATAAATTAATATTTTAAGAATAACAATTGATGATATAGAGATCCTAGATACATCGGAAGATGAAGATAAACAGCAAGCACCAATACCCTAAAGAGATAAATCTGTACTTCCCAGCTTCTTGAGCACTAAGTGAGATTCATAATGTATATCAACCATAACAGATATTGAGTCCCAACAAGAAGCTGTTACAGGTGCCAGTGAACTGCAAGAAATATTAAGTCCTTCAGCACAACCGTCAAATTCTACGACTTCTGCAAATAAAAAAATTGAAACTACACCTCGAAAATCAGTAGGATTTGAGTTTAATACTGACTCATCAAGTATATTAGAAGATTAAATGGTTGCTAAAATAAAGGAAAATCTAAATCTGCAGTCCACTGATTGCAGATCAACGCATGAAGATTCTTTGGAAAGTAGTTTAGGTGAAAATAATGATATACAATATCCTTTAACTAATAGTAAGCAAAATCCAAATTTTGCTGACCTATCTTTATATTAGGATTACTACATACTGCTAGAAACAACAGAAAATAACGTACCAGAGTCAACCAAAACAAATTTTCAAAATTCAAAAATTTTATTTAAGAATACACTAGACTATTCCAATGACTCTGGAAATTCTATCGATGTTGGCACCTTTCTAATATATTAAAAATCATCTATAAGACGCTCCAAGGCTGTGTCTACAGTAATAAGAGACGAAGTCGATACTGTATTGAAAGAGCCTAATGTTTCTTCCATTAAACAAAAAGAAAACAAAGAGGCTAAAGAGAAAAAAAAACGCATAGTAGTATACCTTGTAACATGTCTTGTTATCTTTGGCGTAATGATTTATGGATTAATACCACGAGTCGATAAATAAAAAAGAATTGAAAGGAGAAATAGTTTAAGTTTTCTCCCTTTCCTGAAAAGTAGCTTATAGCCGACGTATACAAGGCTGGACGATGACGCTCTCAAGGCTTTTTGGTTTTGGGCCCGTAAAAGTTGGAATTGGAAAGACTACCTAAGAAACTAGTGGCAAGAGTCCCACGCTCTCAAGGTCACGGCTTTTAATATCACGCTGGTTCACATCAATGGTAAAGGTTATCCCGACGTGGCCAGAGCCAGTGGCGTCCCACCCCTGGCGTCGTTTCAGTCGAGAGATACATGCTGAGGCAGGGCGAATCTCTAGCGCCGATACACCTTCTCATTTAAATGCTAAACAGCGAAACACATTCATGAAACAGCATTATGTCATGAAGCAGAGTAACTTAACACCGTCAACTCGTCTTACAGCCGCATTCGAAACGTTAGAGCAGCAATGGAATGCCAAACACGATGACCAAATCACTTATGAGGAAAGCACTTTTATGAGACCTATGATAAGAACAGAAGTGGATCAAATCGAAATATTTAGCACACGAGAACTTTTAACATATGCAAAAGACAACATTGCAACGTTTATTTCGGCCGACTTGAGGCTTAATTCTACTAACAATAAATTATTATTAGATTTAAATTGTATTTGAAAAACCAAATTGGATAAAATACAACCACAAGTTGATGACGTGATAACAACCAATCTTAAAAATATTATAGTATTCTGTTTGGTTATCAAAGAAAGAAAACGAGGTGGAACATTGCTTCAAGATCTTCACTCATGCTTAGAAAATTAAGCCAAATCAATAGAAAATAAGAATATGGAAACGTTAAGAATATCCAGAAAGGGTAAAATAATCGACAATTTGCCTCGAGAATTATTGCACAAAGCAATTTAAAAAGAACTTAGTCATGTATATGTTAAAATAACCGTATGTTACGGTGAATGTGCTTATTTATCAAACAAACTGAGACAACAAAAATTAATAGAATGCTACAACAGTCTCTTTAGTGGACACAGACGTATGAATAAAACTTATCGAAAAAAATGAGAACTGTATTACTGGGAACGTATGGAAAAAGATATTGGAAATTTTGTAAGAAAATGCAAAATTCGCCGAAAACAAGAAGTAACATGGATAAAAACAAAAGAACCAATAATAATAACTAATACTCCAGCTCAAGTTTTCTTTATAATAGCCATCAATACTATAGAACCATTGACAACAACATCTGGAAATGAACACATATTAACTTTACAATGTTTATTTTTAAAATACTGTAAAGCAGTAGCTATACTCAACTTTCATGCTATCGCAGTCGTAGACACTCTTGCAAGACACTTTATAGCGTTGTATAGAGTGCCTAAAAAAGAACTCAGCGTCAATGGAAGAAATTTTAACAATAATATCATAACAAATATAGCCTAAATTTTTAGTTTCAACCTTAAGACCACTACACCTTACCATCCCCAATCTAACGGACTGGGACAAAATTTTATCTTTTGCTATACACAAATATAATACATCACTGCATACAGCTACCAGATTTACACCATTTGAATTAATATACCGCAGAAAAGCACGTCCACTAAATCTATGTCCAATTGGTGTACCGATAGTGTTATTTTGACGTGCAGCTGACTGCGACGTCACCTGCATAGACGTTTGTGTTGATGTTTTCACGCTAGGGCAGGTCATGGCAAAAAATGTTGAAAAGGGTGCGTGAGAGTTTGGAGCCTTGAGGAACTCCAGAGGATATTTAGCGGGGATCGGAGAGGGAGTCGCCTACTTTAACGCGGATGAATCTGTCTCACATGTAGGTTTTTATGGTGCTGATAAGGTAGTGCAGATAAGCTTGTATAGGAGGCCTTCGTGCCAAACTCTGTCGAAGGCTAACTCTGTCTGTGTATGAGGCTATCCGAGAGGTCTTCGGTGACTCTCAGAAGCTGGTGTACGGCCAAACGTCTGGTTCTAAAACCTTACTGCACGTCTGGAAGGATGTTATTTTCCGTGGCGTGCTTGTTTAGGTGGGTAAGAATGACGCTTTCGGTGATTGAACTGGGCGATGAGAGTAAGCTAATGGGTCTGTGGCTCGAGAGGTTGCTGAGAGGTTTTCTCGGCTTTGGAAGGCAGATGACCGTAGCCACCTTCCACGCGATTGGAAAATAACGAAGGAGCATCACAGCGTTGGTGATGTTGCAAATCGCCGTGATGACTTTTTGAGGTAGGATTTTCAGGATGCTATTGAAGATACGGTCACTGCCAGGTGCTTCCCGAGTTTTAAGGGGGCGGATGATGCCTCTGATTTCAAAGGGTGTGCAGTGTTCAAAATCTAGATTGTCAAGGACCTGTTACTGCACTGTGTGGTTGAATCTCGCGTATTCCTGTGCTAGTTATTTAGCACTAAGGTTAAAGGAGCATTGATTTTGCAGCGAATCTGCAAAGATCTCTGCTTTGTCCGAATCTACCAAGTAGAAATTGTTCCCTTGCTAAAGAAGGGGAAAATGGAAGGCCGTTTGTTACGGAGTTTTTTAACAACCTTCCAAGCATTTCTTGGGTGGGACTCTGCCTTGGCTATGAATTTGTTAAATTCCTTGTTTCGGAATTCAAAGACTTGGGATTTGAGTTTCCTTTAAAAGGAGTTAAGGTGAACTTTAAGTTCACAGGTTTTCCGTTTTTACCAGAGTTTCTGGACTCTTTTTTTTCCTCGATGAGACGCAGGAGGTCGTGGGGGAGTTTAAGTGTGTGTTGAGAACTGTGATTGTTGCTGTGACGTCTTGTGTACACCTGTTGAGTTCGTCAGTGAATTCGTCAACTGCTATGTTGAGTTTCGTTTGGGACCTGATGGGACGACATTAAAATAAAGAGGATTCGAGGTTATACACATGGTTGACCCAGTCTACGCGGCCAGTGGTAACGGGTATGATGAGAAGAGATCTAGGGATCTCTCGGTAGACTGGATAATGGTTGCAAGGGAGGTCTGGGGATGTTCATGATTCCGTAGGGATGGTCAAGTTTTTTGTCAGGAATATGTCTAAGATATCTGGGTCTTGGTCGGGTGGGCTAGGATAGTGAGTCGGTTCACTTGGAACCTCAATGTTGATGTTGAATTTGCACAGGTGTTTGGGGAGGAAGTGACCCTTAGGATTTTGTTGTTTGCATCCCTAAACTTTATGCTTGACGTTTAAATCACCAGCAACTATCGTAGGGATGTTAGAGTCTAACAGCAAGGTTATGCATTGGAAGTTTTGATCATCCGTTGGAGGAGAATAGAGGAAGATGATTCTGATGGAGGCAGATTAGGTAGTGTGTACTTCGACTCCAACTGCTTCGCAGTTGACAGCGACCGTATTTATGACTCGATGGCAGATGCCCTTGCGTACAAAGATAGCCACTTTACCATGGGATTTTTTGCGTGTGTTACGTCTGTATACCGTATAATTTGTTATCTAGGTGTGTTTCTGTGATGCAAGCAATGTCGATGTGCTTTGTCTGGAGTATGTGTGTGAGTTCAGTCGTTGTGTGTATGATGCTGTTCGCGTTCCAGTTGAGTAGCGTAAAGTCACTGTCCTGCGTGCTGCTGACCCACCACCCAGATGGTACCACCCAGAATAAAAGTTTCCATAGAGATTCCTATAATGCAAAATAACAGCTATGGGCAAGCATACTTGCGTTTGAAAAAACTACTCCTGGTATATTTATAGGCAAAACAGCAGCAACATACGATAAAAGCTGCTGTTCCACGATGGCTGTAAACACTAGAGAAGAGCTAGTAAAAATCGAGATCCCTCCGCAAAATGTCGTAACTTTTGATCTAGATGATTCAGAAACTTTTCTTGACTCAGATTTTAGTGATGTTGCCAAGATAACAACGGAGAAAAAAATTTAATATTTTACGGAACAACTTTACCAGCATCATCTTGATAAGACAAGCTATGAACAACTTTGCCGAATAGTAAAAGAGTATTCACAACTATTTTACATTATAGGTAATGCTGCTGCACGTAAGTCGCATGTACAGCATAATATATCAACAACTGATGATAAATTTGTTTTCACTAAACAATATAGATACTGTCCTGCTCTACACAAGGAAGGAAGAGATCAGATCGATAAATTATTATAAGAAAAAACCATTATATATTATTCTAGCCCGTACAGTAGTCTGCTGTGGATCATCCTCAAAAAGCCAAGAACCAACAGAGAAAAGAGACATCGTCTCCTAATAGATTACAGAAAAGTAAATACTATAACTGTCCCTGATGCTTACCCATTGCCTTATATCACAGAGATATTAGAGCAAATTTTCGAGTCTAAATATTTTTCAGTATTCGATCTAGCTAACAGATTTCATTCAATTAAAGTATCTCCAGAAGATCGCCATAAAACATTTTTTAGTACTCTGTACGGACATTACGAGTGTACAGCCATTTAAAACATGCAATGCACTTTCTACATTTAAAAAACTCATGAGTTCTGTATTATTGGGATTGCAAGGCACAGAACTATTTATATTTTCAGATAATATTATAATATATGCCAAAACTTTAGAAGAGCATGGAATAATGGTTAAAAAATTATTCATTAGACTATCAGATGCTGGTTTTAAAGCACAACTAGATGAGTGCCAGTTTTTAACTTCTGTAGTGACATATTAAGGGCATTAAAGAGATGGTTATGGAGTAAAACTGGATCCCAAGAAACTTTAAGTAGTTAACAAATTCCCAACACCAACAAATTGTACAAAAATTTGAGAATTTCAAGGACTCACAGCGTACTGAAGACGATTTATTAGAGATTATGCTGGAATTGCAGAGCCTTTAACGCTATTATTACGGAAAAGTCAAAAATTTGATTGGACTAAGACCCAGAAAAAGAGCTTCGATAGATTAAAATCAGCCCTATTTGAGGCCCTAGTATTTTCATGTGTTGATCTTGAAAAACCATTTATTCTAACTACTAACGCATCCAACTTAGCTCTCAGCGCTATCTTAAGTAAGAAGAACCAGGAAAAGACCATCCTGTAGCCTACATATCTCGCACTCTTAGTAAAGGCAAAAGAAATAACTCCACTACTGAAAAAAATGTTTAGCAGTAATAGCCACCGTACAATATTTTCGACACTATTTATACGGACGAAAATTTATAGTTAACAGAGACCACAAACCTTTTACGTGGATCGAATTAATGAAAGACCTTATGAGTCGCCTTAATTGATGGAGAAAAAAACTCTGCACGTACAACTACACCTATAAATATCATTCTTATATAAACCACATGAATATAAGTAAAAATGAATCGTCACCTCTCTAATTTGGCTAAAAATTTTTTTCCAGGTTCTATATTAAAAAGTAAAAGGTATGTCTCCAAGGAATTTTTTTTTAATCTATTTTCGATTTTATAAATTTTAACGAATTTTATACTAGTGGTTGAAGACTCATTTTAAACAATGCATAGCTCCGAATCCATACGAGCTACAAAATTGTTACCCATGGCACTTTCGTAGCTAAAAAGTTAAACTTAAAAAAAAACATGGTAAAAAAATTATATGGCAAGATCCAGACATCTTAGACATATTTCTGACAAAAAACTTGACCATCCCTACGGAATCATGAACATCCCCAGACCTCCCTTGCAACCATTATCCAGTCTACCGAGAGATCCCTAGATCTCTTCTCATCATACCCGTTACCACTGGCCGCGTAGACTGGGTCAACCATGTGTATAACCTCGAATCCTCTTTATTTTAATGTCGTCCCATCAGGTCCCAAACGAAACTCAACATAGCAGTTGACGAATTCACTGACGAACTCAACAGGTGTACACAAGACGTCACAGCAACAATCACAGTTCTCAACACACACTTAAACTCCCCCACGACCTCCTGCGTCTCATCAAGGAAAAAAAAGAGTCCAGAAACTCTGGCAAAAACAGAAAACCTGTGAACTTAAAGTTCACCTTAACTCCCTTTAAAGGGAACTCAAATCCCAAGTCTTTGAATTCCAAAACAAGGAGTTTAACAAATTCATAGCCAAGGCAGAGTCCCACATTAATTGTTCAATTCCGATAATGTACAGTTATTTAAAATTTGTAATTCACGCATTACTTCATTATATTCAAAACTAAATGTAAAATCCCCTGGAGGATTGATTTCGAAATTTATAGACTTACCGTCACAATTGAGCTTGTACTTGGCGGTCTTATGTTGCTGATGCAAGCTTTCATTATTACTGACCCGAAAACTCAATCACACTTGTCAGAAAAATTCGATTGGTACTGTTGTACTGTTATTCCCTTTTATATGAAGTCATGGCATGTTACATCATCGTGCAAGCCTACTGTTTTACTGTCAACGCAGTCTTTGCAAGAGCATCGCTCATCGATTGATCTAGTTCAACCAAGGGCCTCTTTCACTCGTTCTGATGCTATAAAAACGCACCATTTAGATAAAAATTACTCTTTTTACGTCTGCTATCTATCCTTTGAAGTTTAAGTCAATTATTGACTTTCGCAACTCGTGAGTACCTTATACACGTAAGACATAACGTGTTGGCCGAGGTAACTCGAGTGCGTATATAGAACATCCATAGTATTGGACTACGTTTAGGAGCGAGGTACAGCAAAGGAGGCTCACCGAAAGTGGTTTAAGCGATAGCAGAGAAAGCAAGAATCGCAACATCCTTCTGGCCACAAACTCATTCACGTAGTTAAAGGAAACCCTGAAAGTTACCGCACGAAGCATTAGGGAGCTCCGAAGCAGCAGTAACAACAGTTAGTGATTGATGTAAGTTATTTATCAGTCATAAGATTAACGCCGAACCTTGTTAAAAAGACTTGAGTAAATTGTATTTAAAAGAACAAATTATCAATAAATTTCTTTAAAAAAGAAGAACATTAATTTAAATAATATATTTTATTTAAATAAATATTAGTATTTAAGTAAGAAAAGTAGGGTGTATGTGNAAAGCAAAAATTTTTCGTTGGAATGCTTTGGATCAGACTTTAATTACCTAACTCTTCTGTACAATGTACATGTTAAATGCATTTTAACTTTGACGAAGCTGAGACGCTTGCGTATACATTAGTTGTATATTAATGAAATATGCAAGTCTCCAACAGCTCAGTTAGTTCATTATTTTATAGGTAAACAGTAGTTGCTTCTATCTAGAAATCTTGAAAACTTACCCTTTCATTTTAATTTTGATATTTTATGAATGATGATGTAATATTGTAAGTCAGTAAAAATAAAAAATAAAAAATTTTTTTTAATAATTCGTTTTTATTGATCAGGAGTGGTTAGACACTCAGTATGGCAAACTCTTTAATCCATGTTTTTTTTTTTTTTTTTAATAAATAACTACTATCGTAGTGTATTTATTTCTTAGACTTTCTTGTGATCGAGTGCGTACAACCTTCGTACAGTAAGAAACATTTAGCATTATATTAGTTATAATATAACAGTATTGATTACATGTTACATTATTGGTTACATGTCATACATTATTAGATACTCTTTGTATTTCGTTGGTATGGTGATGATGTCACATTGACCACCTCGAAAGTGAAGGATCTAAGTGGTAGGCCATTTTGCTGCGAGAAGGTCACCCGATTCCTATACGAAAAGCAATTCGTAGTGAAAAAGCACATGTGAAAATTCACTCAGGTATTTGCTCGGGAAACTCATCGCACTGGCCGGGAATCGAACCCACAGTCTCCCACGTGCCAACTTACAAACCAGCCGACTAAGCTAAAGTGTGCTCCAATCTACACATATAACCACTTGTGTGAGCCCTAAAAAAGTGTGCCTATGAATAACTACCGTTGTACAATGTTTTTTTATTTTATTCATTTTATTCATATTCATTTTATTGATGTCATTCTTACTAAGAAAATTATTTATAGTAACAAAATAATTATTTAGTTGACTTGATGCACGTAAGCTTAGAATAAGTCCTCCTAAAAATTGTCTTTTAGAAATATAGGTAATCAAGTTTTAAAACATAGGTGGACAGTACTGTAATGCAGCCCCACTACGATTTTTTTTGTAGTCGACTTGTTGAGCAGGTGCATATAAATCGTTAGCTTCATACTAGGTAATAATACATTATCTGATTGATTTTTTCTAAGCATAATTCAATTCAACTTTGTTTTATTACTCGCCAGTAATAAGAAACAGTTTTCTTGGTGTGCTTTAAGTAGAGCCATTTTTATATAAAATATGAGTTGCATAAGCTCGTGGGATTTTATGCAACAATCAATATTTTCATACTCCTGCGATAATTCTTATAAGATATTACCATCCATTGCAGTTTACAACATCCAGATAACTGATTGGTTCGTGAAAAGATGATGCGCTCAATTGACAAATATGAGATGTTTGTGGGATTATACCTTCTCAAAAATTTTTACCCATACAAGTTACAAGAAATATTGCAAAAAATAATAGATTTAACGTGTCAAACGTGTTTATAAGTGTTCACTTTAAATGTAGGACATTTAAATAAAATTTGATATATTAGCTCTAAAATTCTAGGGTCTTCTTTTTTAAAGAATAACTTTAAACATAGTGATAGTTGAAGCATCCCTAGTCAAACATCGAGATTTGTTCCATGGTTACGAAATTACATATAAAATTGTAAGAAAAATATAAATGTAATATGATTACATCCAAAAGTTTTGGCATAAAGTGAAGTGATGAATTAAAGTTTTATAGCAAATAAAACTTAAGTGCGTGTTATTCGAATAATAAGTATGCATATGAACTAAACATTAAAAAAAAAATGTTGAAGCAAAGACAAAAAAATCTTCTAAATACTAGGACAGAAAAATATTTGCCCAGCTTTAAAGTGCACTAAATGCGTTTGATATGATAAAAATAAAGTGTTATGTAATCTTCCGAAAGTGGGTCAAAAAACTTATTACGACATGTGACATGTAGAAAAGCCAGTGTAACCTGACGTTAACTTAACAATTTCACATTTATGTAATCGAAAATGACGTTTCAACACGAACTGACTCTGTTAGATACTGCATATCATGATAAGGTCCTAGAATCAATCTCGTAATAAATAATGGCAATTTATTGAAAAATTAGTAAGCTCTGATTTTAATTGTTTGAACCCTTGATAACTCAAGATGAATTGAGATCCGACTTGCTGGAATCATTAGGTGTTAACTTTGCATTGAAATTTTCAAAAATTTATTTTAATAAATGTGTGGCTTGAAACCGTGATTTTTTTGACTTGCAACTTGGATATTTGCAGAAAATAACACTAGATAACGCTTGTTTTCTATAATTTTATAAATAAAAATTAATTACCATCCTTCCATTTATTAACTAACATAGTTATAATTTGGTTTTCAATACGGTAAATTATTTGATTTACATAGCTGCTTGCATTGATGTAGATCATACTCTGGTTCGAATGCAAATCTAAAATTTTATTTTTTCTTCCTTGAAACATCACATTTTGCTTTACATGCGAGTTACGGTGCTGACTACTTCTATTTAATAAGCTGTGCAGCAAATTGACCCTCTGTGCTAGTAAACAACATAGTTAGAGACTAAGTCATCAGTATAGCATACGAGAAGTTCAAAAAACGTTTTATTTGGAAAAACTTCAAAAAAATTTCGTTAATTTGTTATTTTTTACTTGAAAACTAATCTGTTTCTTAAAATCTGATAGGTCACCTATTACCTACAGCGGAAAATAATCTGCCTTACTCATTATCTACCTGCATGCGCGTGTGATACGTGCTGTATTCGATGAACTGAAATTTGAAATCCGTGTTGAACTTTGACTTCTGAACACCTACATATATAAGCAAGATATATTTAACTCTCATCGATAATTAGAAAAAGTTCAAAGCAAAAATTTTTCGTTGGAATGCTTTGGATCAGACTTTAATTACCTAACTCTTCTGTACAATGTACATGTTAAATGCATTTTAACTTTGACGAAGCTGAGACGCTTGCGTATACATTAGTTGTATATTAATGAAATATGCAAGTCTCCAACAGCTCAGTTAGTTCATTATTTTATAGGTAAACAGTAGTTGCTTCTATCTAGAAATCTTGAAAACTTACCCTTTCATTTTAATTTTGATATTTTATGAATGATGATGTAATATTGTAAGTCAGTAAAAATAAAAAATAAAAAATTTTTTTTAATAATTCGTTTTTATTGATCAGGCAGTAATGATAATGAAATTGACATTATTTTTGATATTTCACGCCATTATTTACAAACTTTTTTGTACGACGCTTATTAAGTTAATAGTTCGAATCACCCGCAACGTCGTGTCATGGAACGTATGTAGAAAATCGGGCCCTGGCCACGCCTTAGGTACTAGCCGTATAACACAGGTACATATACATACTCATGCGCGCACACACATGCAAATGTGTACGTGTCTAAAAAAACACTGACAGTTTTAAAACTATGCTGAAACCTAGTATAAAGGAAAAAGTGTTAGGTAAAAAAAAAAATTTTGTTAAAAAAAAAACAAGTATCAAGCAAGATTTGACTGCTTCTTTTGTCACCTTCAGAGTTATACCAATTTTTGGTAAGCATAGTGCTTTTGCCATGGAATGGTAAGTTTTTAACCATTTTTTGTTGAATTTTTACTTTAGAGCAAAAATGAGCACAATAACACATTATTTTATGTGCAAAGTTGTGCCTATACATACAACAAGTTTTAATCACATTAAGTATTTCAATTAAATAATATTTAAATTCAAAGATAAATGTAAAAAGGGCTTGTAACTATGTACATTTGTTGCCAAAAAATGTTTTTTTCTAAGTATCATAAACTCGATATTTTATGACAAATATCTATTTACTTCCTTAAATAGCCCCATTGTGGATATTTTGTGTTAAATATAGCCTCTGTTCCTTCTGGTATAGATATTAAAAAAAAAAAACATACAAAATTGTTTTTAATTTTTTTCTCAACTATTATAAAATATATTTTTCCTCGAGCTGTCCTATACTTTGCTTATTTTAAACATATGCTGATTAACTATTTATAGAGCTGTCGTTAACAAAACTATTAGAGTCAATTCCAAATAATCCATCACTTTTTCAACTAATACATCTAATACACCAGTGGTTGAAAGACTTTAAGATAATGTAAACAGATTTTTGACCACAAAATTCAGCAGAGCTAGCTAAACTACTAATAACAGCAGTGACATTAACAGTGATAGCAAAAAAAAGTGTAACGCCTTTTATACAGACGTTCAACTGCAGGTAATAGTAATTTCTTACCATCAGCAGAAACTGCAGCAAGGCTACCATCAACAGCAGCAGTGATAGCAGCAGCGCCACCACTAACAGCAGCACCGATAGCAGCAGTGCCATTACTAATATCAGCAATGTGACTAGCAACAATAGCAGTAGCAGTACCTTCAGCAGGAGCAGTAGCACTACCAACAATAACAGTGATAGTTAGCAGCACCACCACCAATAGCAGCAGTAGGGGCACTACCACCAATAGCAGTAGCAGAGATCGCAACAGGGCCACCACAAACATTAACAGCGATTGCAGTAGTGCTATCACTAACAGCAGCAGCAATTGCAGCAAAGCTACGACCAACAGTAGCAGCAATAGCAGCAACAGCGATATTATTAACAGCAAAAGCGAAAGCAGCAGTACCACTAGCAATAGTAGTAGCAGCAGTACCAGCCCCAACAGCAGCAGCAATAGCAGCAGGGCAACCAGCAACACTAGCAGCAACGGCAGCAGCGCAATTACTACTATCATCTATATCTTGTATACTGTAAATTGAACCTAAATGAGAAAATATGAATGAAAGGTAGTTCCTGGGAATGTACCTATGTTATGTGGAAGCCCTTTTTGCAATTGTCCTGTCATTTGGCGCTACTTGTAACTTCAACCTATATTTTTCTAAGAATGTAATAAGCTTTTTTTGACAGTACTAAATTCGACTATCTTGCTTTATCAGATTAAACAGAGTGATTTAATGACAAAAAGGCAGCACCGTATAAACGCATAGCGCATAATACGATGATTGATGCAAAAACAACCATCTCTTCTACTACCTTCATCAACGAAAACTTTGCCAGCGATGATCACGTATAAGTACAGAAAAATACCACCTCTACTAACACCAACACCATTACAGACAACCACAACACCTATACTAACACCCATACAATTAATAAAACCATCGCAGACAATATTGATACCATAATTGTAACGGCTTAGTAATATCATACATGATAAGCAATGAAAAATGTTTTGAAATCAATCAACCTTATTTACAAAAGTCTGGGATAAAAAAGAAAGTGAAAGAAATCAAAGAGAAAAACAGTCAACAAGTTTTTATTTGAAGTAAGGAATAGATGAGAGACGTTGAAATTCATACTTGGCTTCGACATAAAATAATTAAAAATAGAATAAGAGTCAAGGACAAGTATCTGCAAAAAAATCATAAAATTAACAAAAATAACAACAATAACAATAATAATAACAATAAGATGCTGAAACCAAAAAGAAGCGTATGGTATAGTAGAATATTAGAAATAAATTTAATTTTATCGATGGGTAAGTATTAATGCCAGTAATTGAAAATTTATCGACTTTCCTATTCAGTACGAGATTGCCTAGGCAACTCGATTTTTTTAGTTTAAACTACAGATTTGCAGAAATACTGTCATACGTAGCAATCAAAAAAAGTGCCATCTTGACCAGAATTTGAACCTGGAACTATTTTCTTACCAGGAAAGCGTGTTACCAACTTTGCCATCAAGGTCTCGGTGACTCCTATCCTCAACTGCTTCATTTTATAGTTTTTCGGCGATTTTTCTGTCAATGCGTACTCATCTGATGTATAAGAATACGAGAAATTAATCTTATTTTATTGATGGGTAAGTATTTATGCAAATCATTGAATTTATGGAGTTTCCCGTCTAGTTCGAGATTGCTAAGGCAACTCAATTTTTTTAGTTAAAACTACAGATACGTAGAAAACCTGTCATACACGGCAACTGAAAATAAGTGCCACCTCGAAAACAAGTTACTTATCTATATAATTTAATGAATTTCTAATATTCTCATATACCATGTGAGCAGACGTTGACAGCAGAATCTCCGAAAAACTATAAAATGTAGCAATTGAGGAGACTAGTCACTGAGACCTCGATGGCAAAATTGGTAACGCGTTTCCCCAGTAAGAAAAGAGTTCCAGGTTAAAATCCTGGTCAAGGTGGTATTTTTTTTTTTAAGTTGCTGCGTATGACAATTTTTCTACAAATCTGTCATTTTAACAGAAAAAATCAAGTTGCCTTGGTAATCTCGATCTTGATGGGAAAGTCGATAAATGAAATTACTAGCACTAAAAAAATGCGTATAAAAGACGGAAGAATATAAGAGCAGTTCAACGAATTACAAATAACATCAAAAATATACAGATGAGAACTCGTCGTTACTTTTCGATAGTATTTTTTGACTTGTCGTATAAGCGTCTAACGTTGTGTGATGTTAATAAGTTGTAAGAGAAATGCTTATATTGTTTCATATATGACAAAGAATAGAAATAAATTTCCTTCTACTTTAATCATTACATTTCTATTATTTAGAGACTTATTGGGTTTAGTAAGCAGTGAGAACTTGGACCAAACATTTTTGTTTTTCTTGATAAAGGGGGCTTTTTTAAATTTTACACAAAGCACACAGTGTCCCACTATTATGCCAAACCCTTTTCTAAATTATAGAGTAGTGGACGTTAAGGTGTAATCCTGATTAGCTGCACCATTCTTAAGACATTAAGAATAATTAATCAATAGAATACAATAATCAATTTATTAAAACCGTGTGATAGAACCACGTACAGCTCTCACAAATGTACAATAAGAAAAGTACTAGATTAGAATACAAATACAATATCCATCAACAATTCCTCATGAGCTAAGTTTCAGCTCAATTACTAATGTATAAAAGGTCACCACCAAATAAGTATTTGATATTGCATGATTGAAGAGCATAGGTATAATAAAATAAAATTTATAAAAGGTACAAATTCATGTAAGATAAAATAAAATTAATGAGTTTATAATAATAACACGCCTAATTTATACAATGTAATCAATGTTGAGCGTCTTTGAGCGACTTTGAGGCACCTATGTACCAATAAAATTATACTTGTGGTAGAATTATTTTAAATTAAACGCATTATAATAACATTTACATTTTAAATAAATAAGATGGAAACTACATTTAATATGTACGTTCAAATAAGATTTATGTATGAAGTACATAAAATCATATAAAACTGACCAATTTATATCAAACAATTTAAATATTTTAAATATTTTGTTGCTTTTACAGATCTATATCAAAGAATACAAATTTAAAATCGTGAACCTCTCAAATCAGAGACCAGGTAAATTTGGCAGAGGATCATCATACTCATATCTCCATTCAGCCAGATCTCGCTCCAATAACTTACCAGCAAAAGACCTCCTAATAGCACCATAATTCAGTTCATTTATATCCTCCGGGTTAAGTGTATTCAAATAAATAATCGATTGATAGACAAACGAACGGCAATACGTCTCCGTACGTATGCGAGGAATAAAATAATTTTTCTCAGGAAAACGAGTTGAATGACACAGAGCCAATCCCTGATTTTCAAAGGATACGAGATGGTTATGTAGATAATCAGGGCTATGCCTATAGGCGACAGAAAAAGCAAGAGAACGAAGTATGAAATCCCGACGACTGGAAACCGACATCCAGCCCAATGCAAGCCGGTATGGAGTAACCCGCTTCCTACGTCGTATATAACCAAATGCAAATCTGACGCAAGCGTTCAGTGCTCTATGTAGTCGAAGACTAGAAGTACAATCAATAGAATGATAAGCCGCAGCCATATAATCAAAATTAGGCAATATAAGGGAATCAACTAAACGCTTTCTAAGGGGAAACGAGAGAGCTCTATGACAAAATTGAAGTGAATATAAAACTCGAAAAACACGTGTGGAAATATGACGGGCATGTCTATCTCAATTTAGAGAAGACGTTAGCCAAAAACCAAGATTTTTTATTTCAGTAGTATATTCAAGCTCTACTCCATTAACTCCAACCTTAGGTAGGCTATACAAATCAAACCGACAAAGAAGACATACATGACCAATAATCATTACCCTAGTCTTTTGAGCATTTAGATGTAAACAATTTTCAGCTATCCATTTAGTCACAGCCTCGGTATCTAGATTCAATTTTAAGATAGTATCGTCCAAGTCCTCCGGCTGACATAAGATGTAGATTTGAAAATCGTCAGCATAACAGATATGTTTACTGAACTTTAACACTTGATGTAGATCGTTTAGAAATACAGAGAATAAAATAGGGCTAAAGACCTTGTGGTACCCCACAACCCAGTGGCAGCCACTCTGAGACAGGAATCCTGTTATGGCAAATAGCATGTGATCTACCCGACAAATAACTATAGACCCATTTGATAAAGGAATCATCACAATTCAAGGGTATATAAGCATAGTGAGTAATGTAAATTGTGCACTATTTACACACTAAAAATGAGAATTAAAAGAAAAAAACAAAATATATATGCATTGAAATAGCTTACACAAGGTAGTCATTAACTACACTATACCTAACCCACTGTATGCTATAGTAATTAACTATGCTTCTGATCCCACTCTCTCTACAACTAATGCAATTTTAATAAATAGTAACACCATTTCAGTTTCTGATTACTTGATAAGTGGTTTAAGAACGACGCTTACTATGGCTACAGAACAGTACTTTAAAAGAGTAGCTAAGAAAATTTGACATTTTTAAGAACATATTTTAAATTCGAAAGATAATTTCATGCGAGCAAGAGACTGATCGATATGAATAAACAGGGTGGTATGAACCAAGCCTTAGAGATTTATATCTTGTTCTACTCTAAATTTTGACCTCGGAAGATAGGTTATTAAAAAAAAAAGAAACACACAAAATTACATTCAGGAGAAACATGTTTTGTATTATAATAAATCACAGTCTTTGATTAGTAAGGCAGACACAGTTTTTTTAGTAAAAAGGTGGACCGAGCAAGAATACTTATAGTTCATCTCATGTAACAACGTTGATAACTATTTTTTTTACCTTCTTTATTTTTCTCGTTAATTTTCATTGACTTATTATAACTAACAAAATTGTTCACGTTTGTCTAACCACTTTAACCTTACTTTAATCTTCTGCTTTCGACAAGTGACGTAATGTATTCAACATTTTTTCGTGGGTGCCATTGATGATCGGAGCTAATCTTCAAGAATGTAGAGTCGAGTTTTAATTTCTCGTACACTTGTATCAAACCATCAAATTTTTTCAACTGTAATACCACACCTACCGACGTTGTCTCTATCTTTTTCTTTTGCATAGTAGTGGCTTAGTAAGTAGACAGGAGTATAGGTCCTCGTATTTATTTGATGCAATAGCTTCGTGGGGTGGTACATGGTGGCCCTTAAGACACACAGCACAATTTTTGTAAGCGTCGCTGGAACGAACTATGTGTCGAGCTAAGGTGCAGTATACCTTTTTGAGTTAACCTGCACTGCTGAATATAAGCATTTCTCAAGTATGCTAATGTTTACTCTAAGTTTCTGAATAGTGCCATCCAATCTTTCAAATATAGAATGTTGTATCTTGAGCTATCATCTACTAACTTGACTCCAGGTTTATATACCTTTATCAATGTAAATCAGTATCTAGTGGGATCCAAGCTTATTGAACGTATCGATGTGTCAAACCAAAGCTGCTCATTTTTAGATACATAATATACGGCGAACGTTCTGACCAAATCAGCATATGCCTCCTAATACCTCGCATAATTACATGTGTGCTCAATATAATTTAGCATCAACAAAACTTCTTTTCGGTTTGTTAGTATCTATCAGTGCCCTCCGGTGAATTTGGAAATTCAAAGTGATCAGTGATCCGTTGGGGGCGAAATGTGAGAAAATAAATAAATACAAGTAAAGTGTATTTAAATTTTCTTGCGTTGATTTATTAATGCGCAAAGTTTCCAGATCACTCATTATGTGTTTTTAATTTTAATTTTGTAGCCTGATGAGGCTGACGCATATTGTCAGCGAAACGTTGCGCATTAATGAATCAACGCAAGAAAATTGAAATACACTTTACTTGTATTAATTTATTTTCTCACATTTCGCCCCCAACGGATCACTGATCACTTTGAATTTCCAAAACTTCTTTTCTTTACTTTCATCAAAAAATAGTAATAGCGTTCATTTCTTCTTTAAGATCACTCTTGGTGTCACTACTAAATCCATTCATGTAACCTGCATTGATTACGTCACACTTAAGGATTCTACCCAAACTTATTTTTTTGTAAGACATTAGAGCTTCAGAAAAACATTTCGTATCCACACCAATAGAGTCACTAGCTAAGAAGCGAAGCCTTAATTTTATTACATAAGCTCTACTAAGGAAGCAAAAATAATTTTTAAATATGCTCCTTTGTATCTCATGTGCACAACACACTAATGTTTTTAAAGAGTAAGCTATTCTTAGAATGTGAAACGATAGTGATTTGTACTCTTTGACATTGATCACGTTAAGTCGTCGCGTAGATTCCTAGTAAATGGCTTGACCTTGGCCGTAAGTGTTAATTCAGTATGCATTTTTAGCGAGTATGTGCAAGCGGTAGCGTAATTTACTCATTGAACATTCATCCTCAAACTAGCGAATTCCATGTACACGCAACGGCTGACGATCGGTTTCTCGACTAATATCATCAGGTAGGAAAATAAAGTTGCATAGGAAGCCACGATTAAATGACTAATCAGTGATTTCATGAGAGACAGCACCGCTACTTTTTTCAGAAAGAACTCTCGTGAAGCGTCATAAAAATCTTGTACGTCGATAACTTAGTCGATATATATATGCACTTTTATTTACTAAACTTGAACCAGAAGGTATACGTAGCATACCTAGCGTCTGACATTGACTACCAAACTGATCTGCACTCAGCACTGGGATTTGCTTGTGTGAGCCTTATTTACCCTTTCTATTAATTTGCAAGACGTTGTTACATTCAGCGTAGATGATACAGTTCACAGTGTTGGCATGGGTTAGGTCAAAGCCCGCTTCGATGCGCACACTATCTGAGCTCACACAAGATTCTAATGTGTAGTACAGTGAGCGAGAAAATCGGATCATACAAAGTAAATAAGACATTACTGTATATAGTGGCTCAATAAAATCTTTGTAAGGATTGTCATTATTAGGTAGTAAAACTAACTTTTGTTTCTTCATGTGGCAAGTATACTGCTGGTAAAATTAAATAGATCTTAAATCTTGCAAAGTAAGCGTACGGAACAACTTAAAATATATATATTGAAAACACACATTACACTATTTGTTATGAGCTTTCCAATCATTTTCTCGTAACTGTCAAATTGCTCAAGCATTTAGTACCCTTGGTATTGTGTTACATTGAGCTTCTCTACGCATTCATAATTGCTCGCTACTGCTATGATCGCTAACTTTTTTACTTATAGAGCTCACTAATTAAGAACTGACACCTGCTATGTGTTATCGCAACTACTTGCGTTAAGACTCTGAAACCTTATACAGATCGTAAAAGTTTTTATGGTCAAACAAAGATTTCTACTTCTGAAGTTATGTCACCTGATAAGAAACTGGTTAACTGCTGTTTAAGTGAAAGTGTCTTGTGGCCAATCCCATACATTTTTTTCTCAAAAATTTATTGTGGTAATGCGTTATGTACTCTATAACACTCGTAAATTCTTGTTAAGCTTAATAAAATAAGTTCCTGAAGTTTCTTAAAAAATCTGTTACTTTTTAAACTAAAACTAAGAAGATAAACTTAACTTTATCGAAGCAAGCATGCTGCTGATATATAGGTGCAGAGAAAACATGATAAAAGCAAAACAATTAGATCTACTAAAATTTATAAAACAGCAAGAGGAAGAAGCATATTGGACTACTCGCAAGCAACTTATAGTTCTAATCATATGCTGCAAGTGATAAAATTATTATAATTAATAATACTGTTATATTTTTTTTTACTTATTAGAGATCAGCGACAAAGAGAGCATGTCAGTAGGGGGCCTAAACACTTTATTATTCAGTACAGCACGTATATGGAGTGATCGAAGCTGATTGTAGAAGAAACTATAGCAGTAGAGATTAATATGCTGATATTTCTAATATCAGAGAGTCAAGAATCAGAGAGAGAAAGAATCATGGGACTAAGGAGCTATTACACAGCTAATACACGTGTTAATAAAATTTACGCTTATACATATTACTTATCATCTTTGTTATATTTTTATAAGCATTTAGAAGTATATTTGAGTTTTATGCATAGAAGAATAGGTTGTATGGCACCAATAAGCTGCACTATAAGGCCAACGTCCTTGATGAGGCAACAGCAATTGTTGACCTTATAATACATTTAGTAGAATAAAAATGCATAAAAGATGCAAATACACATTCACGTATCGCACAAAAATTTGTATGCATGTTAGTTCCTTAGAATGTAGACATGATCTTGGGGAAAAGAATGATATGATAATTTTTTATTAGTCGTACCTTAAAGATTAAAGAGTATGGTTTGGACTTTTATCTATACTACTTTCAATGGGGCTTTCATCTATACATAAGAAGTAACACCTGCTACTTTGCCAGACGTTAGGCAATGTCACCTCTGACATGATCCTTAATGAATTGTTATTCCTTTTAAAATTAACTATCCTATTACGCGTGGTATACGAGAATTTTAAAACATTCTTTCCTTCCCAGGTGAACTAACAGTAAGATTCAAACTTGATCATGTATCTTGAAGTGAGAAATAAGACCCCCAGGGGTTCCCTCCGTAGTACCTTAACCAATGATCGACTAGGTAACTTGTTAATAGCATAATCATGTTGAATTACTGTTTATTACAACATAATTTCATTTATTTTTGCTTGCCGTTGTACAACCGCCCCTTACATCACTACTTGTAGTACATCATGTCCTGATGACGTTTCGCTCGTAGTTGGAGTTACGCACTCACTCTGACTAGTCAAAAAAAACTTTAAAACTATATTTTCACCCACTTATATGTATACATATATATACACTAAGGCAATTACCCCGCATTTAATCCTATATTAACTGTTAACGTACTGCCCCTGCGTGCATGACTGTACACAGACAGTCATGACTTTACATAAACGATTCAATGGTTTTGTTTGCTTTAAGCAGAACGAATTACTAAAAAATGCTCCAGTAGATGTGTAACTTGAACTTGAATCACGTAAAATTTTTTCAGCTGAAACATTGGCTTACTGCCTAATATTACACAACCGTACCATTTAGTAAAATCCTGCTAATTCATCTGGAAAAAAAACTCATAAAAAGTGGAAAAGTTGGTCAAAAATGACCGATACATAGCTTTAATATTTGTCTTTTAATTGTTAAAGGGAAATAAATGAAAAGAAAAAAAGTCCGAAAAAAAATCAAACAATAATAATTGTTTTTAGATCCTGTAAAAAGTTAGTTTTTTATGAAAAGTTATAATTTATTAAAATGTCACATAAACTGACGATTAGTAAGCTTACCACCATAGTTAAATATTAAAAACTTTTAACTTAATATGATAGTGATAGGAAAGAAATATCTTGGTCTAAAAATTTTACGAAAAAGTACTTATTTAATAATGGAAACACTTTTGAACGTGGAGTTTACAAAGAACTAAAAGACAGTTTAAGTTAATTGTACAGTTAATGTGAGAAAAAGGAGTATTGGGTGAATATTTAAGGCTTTAAAGAGCTTCGCAATGATTATGCAATAAAATGAACTATGATTTCTCTAAGAACTATTTAAAATTAAAGTACAAATATTTCTTATTTAAACATCTATTACCTGGCGTAAATTACCACACAAGTATTAGCATAATCAAGAGTATCTTATACTTTACCGTCATAGATTAAGCTGCGATTCAGGTTATGTTAAGTTTAGAGAAATACGAAAGACTCATCTTGATCACCTTGAAGGTTAGCCTTACCTACTAAGATTATTGCTATCATTAAGTCGAAATAAAATTGGCTTAAGAAATTTAATTTTTAAATAACTTATACGTCAGACTATCTATCATTTAAACTTTTTTAGTTGGTAACCGTTTGTAAACATCATAGAGGATATTAAAAATCTATGTGTGCTCTTTATTATGTTGTTACAAACAATTTAGACTACAACATTAGGTAGGAAAATGTCTCTAATTATAATAAAAATAAGTTATAAATACTGTTTGTTTTTTTGTTTTCTTTCTCAGTTTTACTCATGTTTTATAAGGAGTAGAACCAATGTTTCTTGTTGAATAAGGAAAACACAAAAAAAAAGTTGTTTTTAACCTTAATATTCATAATTTATAGGTATTCCTTAAACGCATTATAATTTTTATAATCAGTATCCTTGACTTCCATAATGCTGATAGATACTTTATACCAAAGGAATTTTCAGTGGTTTCATTGTAAGGAAACGTTGTTGGACATTAAAGAATCTGTGAGCAAGGAAGTTTAGGTCGTGAGTTTTGTGATTTGTTTCAAATATGTTAATCTTTCCATTATATTGAGGATGAATACTTTTTGTCTGCTTATCTTTTACAGAGGAAAAATCATTTGAAAAAATACAAAAGCTTTTTTCATCCCACATAAAGCGCACTTAATAAAACAATGGTTTATTTAGAACACAAGAGTTATTCAATAAATTTTTTAAACTGATACATGTTATTCATTATTTTTTTAATCATCTTCCAAAAATTTGTCCTTATTCACTCTACATAAACTTGTTAATTGAATTTAAATTGTTGCTGCACTAACTGTAGATTATACATACGATAAACGTTTTCTGTTGTAATTTCCTTCTTATTTTTTTAAATTTAAATTTAAGTTTTAGTGCTTAATTTAAATTTTTAGAAATTGTTTTATTATGTTGTGAAAAGTCAACCTCTTATAAGGAACTAGTAAAATAATTGTCATGGTTCGTGGAAATTTCTTAAAATTTTTTTGTAATAAAGATTTTGGCACACTGTAAGTCTGCTACACAAATATCTTAGTCCTTTAAATTTTTTGTTACTGGCTCTGAGGAAGTTTTTACTGCTGAGCTTGTCAAATAGGAGTGGCTATTTTTCTGACTTGCATGCGAAGTGAGATATGGTTATAAATAAAAGCTGGTCCACTAAAGTAGATTTCCGTAATGTTAGGCAGCTCAATTTTAACTAGCTAGATTTTCTGAGACATAGCCTGTGCCGTCGTAGTATGGTTGTCTACTGGTCAGGAGCTAAAGTCTGGGTACCCTTTAAACCTTTAAGTGGCGTTGTTGATGTAATATAAGGCATCTAGGTAAGGTGGACCAGTTTTGAGGACCAGTTAGTTGAATTGGCGCATAATTTAAAAGGTCTACGTAATGTGAGAAAGTTATTATATTTAAAATCGTGTTAGATTTGTGAAGCTGTAGAGGTAATCGCGAATGTTTCCCTAACTAATAAGTTTTACTTGTTTGTCTACGCTTTTTTGAAGAATCACTACGGTAATACTTGCATATTGTTGAATATATGTCTACAGAAGTTATTTAACTTAAAGCCGGTAAGATCTTGAAAAGATCCTTTAGAACATAACTCTATCATTAACTTTTCTAAACAAGTAATACAGGCCTTAAAAAAGCTTTGCAATCTAATCGATGCGTAAGACGAATGGTTCGTTTTTTTTTTTATCAGGAAAGTTAGACAAGTTCACTTACGTTCAATGGGAGACATCTCTGAGTAATAGCAAATCTGTGACTACATTTAGACGGTTCTGTAATCTTTTGACAAATCACACGCATGCTTTCAAGGTGGTTTTCCCCTCCAACAAATTAACACCTTGATAATGCTCTAACATAGAAAAACAAACAATAAGAACAATAAATCAAGTAGTTTATTTGTGGGCTGGAGTAGGTAGGCTAGGTCAGTTTTGGATCAAATCTGGACGGAGAAGCCTCGTGGAGCGTATACCACGAATGTGATATTTTTTTTTTCTTTTAGAAAACTCAAATAAATCGTAGGAATGTTTCTTTCTCTCTCTTTGCGGGCGCTGTTTGCATTGACAAGTGGAAAGTATATACTTTGTTTGTTATGTGAGTCTGAATTTTTTTTTTTTTTTTCAGAAAATTATAATTTGTCTTGCACACCATTGGGATAATAAGTGAGCCTATTTGGCGAAATGTGCAGCAAACAGTCCTTCAGAGCCAGTATCCAGTGTATTAAGGGACTGAGTCATCAATGTAGCACAGTAGGAGTTTGCCACGATTTTCGTTTGGAAAAAGAATTCCAAGACACTTACTCATATCATGACGAGATTTTCTTGAGCCTAATATAAAAAACTGTTTTTTGACAACATAATAATATTATTTTTCAAACCTCAAACCATAATTAAAAAGTAAAATAGAAAGCAACAAATACAACAGACCATGCTTATTTCTATAGTTGGTATGGCTATTATTGTCATTTAATCACTAAGTTTGTATATTTTTTTAAAATATATAATAAGGACTTATTTAAAAAAGGTTATTAATGTAAGAATTAACAGTATGTATTAGATCAAGAAATTGATTTTACAACTGTTTTTATCAATATACAGTAAAAAACTGTATTATCTTCTTTCATCCTACGTTACACTTAATTTACCACATTGTGACCACTCATCTAATTAGGCTGTTGCTTTCGATGTCGAAAACATTCGAATACTGCGTAAAATAAATCGCTGTCTTGCTTCGATGAGTTGAACGATGTGCTCTGAATAAACCATTGCTTTGATAAGTGAACTTTATTTAAGGCCAAAGTAAATATTTGTCTTGTAAATTATTTTGCCTGCGTATAAGTCATAAAAAGAAAGTTCATCTTTGAGATGGTATAAGGGTTGACGTATTAAAGATACATCGTAAACTTTTTTTCTTTTTTTTTTTTTTTTGTTTAAAAATTATATTTTGCTTCGTATGCAAGTCAGAATGATTGCTGCTCCTATTTGATGAGCTCTGCAGCAAAAATTTCCTCAGAGCCAGTAACAAGAGTTTAAAAGAAAGAGTAGGAATTACAACAGACAACATTTATAATTTATATAATCTACAGTTAGTGCAGCAACAATTTTAGTTCAAGTACCAAGATTATGTTGAGTAAATAAAGACAAATTTTTAAGAGATAATGCAAAAAATAATTAATAATACGTATCAGTTTGAAAAATTTATTTTATAATTGTTTTTATGAATATGCAGTAAAAATGTTATACTTTTCTTTTATTATATGTTACACTTAATCAACCACGTTATGATCACTTATTCACGTAGGCTGTTGCTTGTAACGTCTAAGGCATTCGAATGCTGCGTTAAATAGATCCCTGTCTTGGTTTAATGACTCAAATAATGTGTTCTTAATAAACCACTGTTCTATCACATTGCTTTATGTGCGGTAAAAAATAGCTTTTTATATTTTCAAATGATTCTTCCTCTGTTAAAGATAAGCAGAAGAAAAGTATTCATCCTCAATATGATTGAAAGGTTAACATATTTGAAAAAAATCGCAAAACTCATGACCTTAAACTGAACTTACATACTTCGCTTCATCACTTCCTTGCTCACAGATTCTTCAATGTGCAACAAAGTTCCCTTACAATAAAACCACTGAAAATTCCTTCGGTATAAAGTATCTATCAGCATTATCAAAAACAAGGATACCGATAATGAAATTTATGATGTGTTTGATGAATTCCTATAAGTTATGAATGTAAGGGTTAAAAATGACTTCTCTTTGTATTTTATTTATTTAACAAGCAACATTGCTTTCACTTATTATAAAACATTTGTAAAACTGAGAGAAACATAAAATACAAACAATATTTATAACTTCTTTCTATCAGAGTCAGAAACATCTTCCCATTTGATGTTGTAGTGAAAATTTTTCAAGCGAATAACATTATAAAGAGCAAACAAAGATTTTTTATATCCGTTATGATGTTTCCAATTCGTTACCGACTTTAGAAGTTCAAACGAGGGATGGTACGACGTATAAGTTATTTAATAATTAAGTCTTCCAAGCCAGTTTAATTTTGACTTGACCATAACAATGATCTTAGTAGGTTGAGCAGGTGTGAGTAGGTCTTTAAGGTGATCAAGATGAGTCTTTCGTACTTCTGTGAACTTAATATTACCTGAAGCATAGGTTGATCTATGACGGTAAAGTTAAAGATGCTCTTTTTTATGCTGATTCTTGTGTGGTAATCAGCGCCAAGTAAAAGATGGTTTATAAAAAAATACTTGAGCTGTAATATCTTTAGTATTTAGAGTAATCATAGCTTATTTTAAAACTTAATTATTGCTAACCTTTTTAAAGCCTAAAATATTTACTCAATACCCTTTTTTTCATATTAGCTCTACAATTATCTGAATTGTCTTTCAGTTTTTTGTAACCTTTACGTTTAAGAGTGATTCCTCCGTTAAATAAATACTTTTTCATGAAATTCTTGGACCGAGATTTTTTTTTAATCACTATTATATTAAGTTCAAAGCTTTTAATACCGAGCTTTAGTGGTAAGCTTACTAATAGTTAGTTTATGTGACATTTTAATAAATTATAACTTTTTATAGAAACTTACTTTTTATAGGATCTTACAACAATTATTATGGTTTGATATTTTTTCAGACTTTTTTTCTTTTCATGTATTTCCTCTTGACAATTAAAAGATAAATAATGTTATCAAAGCTTTGTATCGGTCGTTTTTTACCAATTTTCCCACTTTTTATAAGTTCTTTTTTATATTTCTATTAGCAGGATTCTAGTTAATGGTACAATTGTGTTAAATAAAGCAGTAAGCTAATGTTTCAGCTAAAACATTTTTACGTGATTCAAGTTCTAGCTACCCATTTACTGAAGCATCTTCGGATGACTTGTTTTGCTTGGAGACAACAAAACTATCTGGTAGTTTGTGTAAAGTCAGGACTGTCCGTGTACAGTCCTGCATGCAGGGGCAGTACGTTAACAGTTAACAAAGAAATAACTGTGGGGTACTTGCCTTTGTATGTATAAATATCTACGACAGTATAAAGTTTTAATATTTTTTTTGACTGGTGAGAGTGAACCCGTAAGTTTAACTACAAGCTAAAATTTATTACGCCATGATGTATTAAAAGAAGTGCTGCAAGGGCGGTAGTAAGACAGAAAGCAAAAATGGAAGAGGTGATAATGTAACGAACACTAATCCAACATGATTATGCCATCAAAAAGTTAATAAGTCGATTATTAGTTGAGGAACTACAGAGAGAAAGACTGGAATTTTTACTTGTCCCTTCGATGTGCATGATCAAGTTCGAATGTTACTGTCAGTCCATCTGTGAAGGAAAGAAAGTTTTAAATTTTTTGTGTACCACGGGTAATAAGACAATTAATCTTAAAAGCAATAACAATTTATTAAAAATCATGACAGAGATGACATTGCCTGACATCTAGCGAAGTAGCAGGTGTTACTTTATGTTTAGAAAAAAGCCCCACAAAAGTAGTATGGATAAAATTCTTAACAATGCTCTTTAATCTTTAAGGTATGACTAATAGAAAATTATTATATCTGTTTTTGCTCAAAGTACATCTTTACATAGTAAGAAACTCATATGCACACAAATTTTTGTGCGATACGCATAAGTGTATATGCCAGTTTTATACATTTTTATTTTACATGATGTAAAACAAGATCAACGGTGTGACTTCACTAAAATTCTTATGTCATAATAACCTCTGCCAGCTATATCTTTTCTTTGGTGTTTGTTTTCTCGTGTTATTGTACGAGATTGACAAGGCTGTGGCCTTATCTAGGATGTTGGCCTCATAGTGTACCGTATAACTGCCATACAAACTACTTTTCTATGCTCACATAAAACTTGAACGCACTTCTAAATGCTCATTAAAATATAAAAAAGATGATTAGTAACATGTATAAACATAATTTTTATAAACACGTATATTAGCTATGAAGTAGCTCCACAGCACCATGATTCTTTCTCACTCCAATTCTTAATGTATAAAAAGTACCAGCATAATGATCTCCACTGCTACAGCTCTTTGAAAAGTAAGCATTGATTTCTTTATATACGTGCTAAACTACTTAATGAAGAATGGAGCCCCTCTACCGACTTACTCTTTGTGTCTCTGATCTCTGCTAAATGAAAAAAGAAAAATGACAGTATTATTACTTAAGATGATTTTGTACTTGCAGTATTTCATGAGAGCTATAAGTTGCTTGAGAGTAATCCAATATGCTCCTATCTCTTGCTGTTTTATAAATTTTAGTAGATCTAATTGTTTTGTTTCTATCTTGTTTTCTCTGCACCTATTTATCAGCAGCATGCTTGCTTCGATAAAGTTAAGTTTATCTTCTTAGTTTTAGTTTAAAAAGTAACAGATTTTTTAAGAAACTTCAGGCACTTATTTTATTAAGCTTTACAAGAATTTACGAGTGTTATAGAGTATATAACGCATTACCAGAATCAATTTTTGAGAAAAAAATGTATGGGGTTCGACACAAGACACTTTCACTTAAACAGCGGTTGATCAGTTTCTTATCAGGTGACATAACTTAAAAAGAAGAAATCTTTTATTGACAGTAAAAACTTTCACGATGTGTATAAGTTTTCAGAGTTTTAAATCAAGTGGTTGCGATAAAACGTAGCAGTTGTCAGTTCTTAATTAATGAGCTCTATGCATAAAAAAGTTAGCGATCATAGCAGTAGCGAGCAATTATGAATGCGTAGAGAAGCTCAATGTAACACAATACCAAGGGTACTAAATGCTTGAGCAATTTGACAGTTACGAGAAAATGATTGGAAAGCTCATAACAAATAGTGTAATGTGTGTTTTCAATATATATATTTTAAGTTGTTCCGTACGCTTACTTTGCAAGATTTAAGATCTATTTAATTTTACCAGCAGTATACTTGCCACATGAAGAAACAAAAGTTAGTTTTACTACCTAATAATGACAATCCTTACAAAGATTTTATTGAGCCACTATATACAGTAATGTCTTATTTACTTTGTATGATCCGATTTTCTCGCTCACTGTACTACACATTAGAATCTTGTGCGCTCAGGTAGTGTGCGCATCGAAGTGGGCTTCGACCTAACCCATACCAACACTGTGAGTTGCATCATCTACGCTGAATGTGACAATGTCTTGGAAATTAATAGAAAGGTTAAATAAGGCTCTCATAAGCAAATACCTGTGCTAAGTGCGGATCAGTTTGGTAGTCAATGTCAGACGCCAGGTATGCTACGTATACCTTCCGGGTCAAATTCAGTAATTAAAAGTGCATATAGATACCAACCAAGTTATCGACGTAAAAGGTTTTTATGACGCGTCTCGAGAGTTCTTTCGAACAGTTCTTTGGTGACAGTGTTCATCAATAATCATTCCGGAGTTCCGATTAAAAAAGTATTTGTCTCTGCATGTATGGGTGAGATTATCTTAAACCCGACGTTAACACCATTAGATACGGTTTCAGTGACCCCCTGAGTAGTTTACCTGCCAAATTAGACTTGGAGACGGTAACGCTGGTTGAAGGACGCCCAACTTCCGGAGGTGATGCTCTGGGAGGGCCCAGCTAGTCAGTAATGGGCTTGTTGATTTGCTCTACCTTCTCCTTGAAACTCAGCGGGTCTGGAATGACAGGATTTACTTTTCAGATTTTAGTCCCGACTCTTCTCTGGGACAGGATCAAGCTGGATACTTGCTTTTCCCAGTCCTATTATGTCAACTTTTACTCTTTCGGCCAAGCGAAGCGGCCTTGCGACTGGTCCCTTTGTGGGTTTTTCCATTCTCCCTTCGGCCCAGTACTGTAAAACATTTTCACGCCTAGAGCTTCACTTCCCACGCACGGCTTTTCCCTCTCCTATGACGAGTCATTGGCCAGGGCAGGACTCCTTGAGTGGGATCCATAAAATGTTCATTTAGAAAATTACGCAATCACTTTTCTTTAAATGTCATTAATAAAGTGCTCTGGCAGTGTGGTGCACAATTACATTAAGATATTACACAATTTTTTTTGCAGTACAAAATTTAATTATCAGTTTGCTATTTAAAAAATAGCTAATTTTTGTACCTTGGGTTCAGAGTGAGCTAGAGTATTCTAGAGCAAAATGTCGATAAATCGAACAAGCATTCAGTAACAACACTTCAGAGCTTCACTTTAAAATGTTCAATACAAAATAAGTAACAGTTATTGACCAGCTTCTCAAATAGCTATTTGTTATGCATTATAATATTTTTATTTTCTCAGTCATGTTCGAATTAATATAATTGTTTTTTTTTACATCGATCAAAAGTTAATCAGTGTAAGATATTTTTTTTCACAGTTTCTTGCCACTAAAGTGTCCTCAAAAATTGATAGTTCATTTACAAAAGTGTCTATTTTTTAATAAACTAAGTGACAAAGAAATTAGCGGTCGAATATTTATGTACGACCAACAGAAGCAGAGATGTAAGCAAAAAACTGTTTTGAAAGTTTCAACTTTTTAATAAATTGTTAAGCTGACTTTATGAAGCTGACTTTAAATTTAAATAAATTTGATTCTTCTATTTTTCTTAGAAAAAATTTATAGGGGAGAAATAAATTTTTTCTCTTCTTAAAAAGATTAAATCAAATCGTATTTTGCAGGATTTTGCAAGAAGAGCCAAGCCAAGCAAGCTCGATGAGGGTAATCGTGCCTTAACTAATAATCCTAAGCTATCAGTACCACCTGATACAAATAAAAACTAAGATAAAAAAAACCATGTCACTTGAAAAAACTCCACGTATTTAAAAACAAAGCTCCGAGAAAGTAAAAGTCTTACATCAACAAACACTTCTACAAGTCTTCAAAAGTACAAGTTTCAAAAGGGACAAGGCTGCTCCACGACGGTCTCCGCACTTCCGGAACTTGACTTATGTTGTAAATTTTCTAGCAAAAACGCTGAGTTAAAGTATAAAACTGACAATTCTTTATCAAATAGAAACAAAATTTCTACGTGAAAAGTAAATAGGAGCGCTGTGGAGTGGCAACTTGCGCACATAAAAAAATTTTTTATTTTATTTTATTTTACATTGTATTTAATCCTTCAATAATAAAACTTTAAGACTCTTAAAAAAATCATACTTAACAAAAGCCGTCACCTTACAAAGCTGACTGTGCCCTTTGTGGCTCTCAGAAGCGTCAACTGAGAACCGAAGCAAGCCACTGAGCCTAAACAAATAAAGTCAGCAAGCACTCACCCCAGTGCATGTAAGATAAATAAGTTTTAACTAAAACTCCGTGCAAGGTGCATTGCTTAGCGCAGCATCTAAGTTAGTATATTGTCACTGCTCATCAAGTATGGTTCCTTATTCATAATTTTAATCCTTAAATAGACTCTCCAAGTCAGAAGAAACTTGTTGAAATTATAATTCTACTATAAAAATAAAAAAGTCAGTATAATAAACTTGTATAAAGTGGCTCATTTGTGACGTTGCACTTTCGCGCCCTGAGACACTATAGAGTGTCGCAGCCAGGGCGGTCCCGAGACAACGCCCAAAGACTCTATCGCCAACAATCTCGCCAAAGTCCGCCGTATCCTGAAACGCGAAAAACAACCCCGGTCCCCGCGCTCACGATGTCCGCTGCTTGGCCCAGGAGACTCGTCTCTGAGGAGGTCCTGCCAGCGGTAGTCCGTCGGGATCGGACTACTCTCCCAAGGAGAAACGAGGCGCGACCTGTAAAATCTGAAGGAGGAAAAAAAACACATGCACGACCACAACGAGTTAATGATTTCAAGAACACTTCACTTTATTTTTGGCGAACTTTTACACGTGGGCTTTTAGGCCTGAATCTCGGCGCAATCCGGCGCTATCGCACTAATCCGCGACAATCACGCTTTCCCCCGGACTCTCTTGTTCTCGCACTCCACGCAACCTGGGGGAGTCCCTCACTACTCGATCCCCCAACGCACACGTAAGGACACACACACGCTCGCACCCTCTACTTTACCCTTACCTCCGGGTTCACCATGTTCCGGGTCAAATCAGCTCTTGGCCTGTCGATGCCCTGGTCTCGCAGATGACAGCTAGGGGTGGCGATGGTCCGCGTCTCCTTGGTCGGCGGTCGCAAGGTCGTTTCCGGCTGGCTTGGGAACTGAAATCCGCTCTTCTCCTTCTCTCTCTCTCTCTCGATTCTCTCTCTCTCGATCCGTGCTACCGGAAACGCGAAAACTCGGGAAGCTCTGGTTCGCTCGAAGGCTACTACAAGAGTGTCGTTAGGCCCACCAATTAGTGCAGCCTCGCGCATTACCACACTATATCTACACACATACTTCTGATTCTTACCGCCAGGACATCATTCATACGCACTCGAACGCGACGCAATTTACAATACATACTCTGAATACATACAATCTTCGTCGATAAAGAAGTACTGGATTATGACATTGGCGCGGTAATTACAAATATTCTTTAATACGCATACAGTCTTGGGCTTTTCTTCGGCGCTATGTCTCCTCTTCTCTCCTTGGCGCTAGTTCTTGCATCCGATTACTCTCACGTAGAACATGAAACACACAGACCCGGACCTTTATTAGCTTCTTATAATGAAAATAGATTCCACCTTGATGACGCGTTTCGGCGCTTAATGCTATAGGTCAGAGAAAAATGACTCCGTCATACATTAAATGAATTAATAACATCAAAAGAAGCAAAATACCAAAGGATTGTACGACGTTGAAGTGCTTAAATCATGATATATTTGCACAACGTAGATCACATATTGCCTGGAGTTACGAGTTGATCTGTAGCATTAAAGACAGAGACCTAAAAAAATAAAATGGAGACTAAGGTATTATAATGTATACATTTTGTAAACATAACATCTTCTCTCTCATTTTTCTACAATCTGGTAAGTCATTGGACTTTCTGTTGATCCCGTGGCCTGTTAAGTAGCGTAGAACTACATTATACAACCTTTAATTTTAAATTAAAAGTAGAGTTAAGAAGCAGTAAGAATTATTTAACATAATCGGTAGTAGAGCATGGTTTGTAGACTCTAGCTACTCAATTGTTTGTCACATCCAATGTATTTGAGCTGGCATTGGATCTTAAAATGCCCCGTGTGAAGACTGTGTTTGCATGGAAGCATGAGAAAAACAGTACAGTAAATAAACATCTAAATAAAATCATATAAATATATAACTTAAAATAAATAGATATTTTAAAAGATATACGATCAGCCAGTTTAACCCAAACTAACTTTCGGGACAAAACAAATACACTATTGTTACCTTAAACCTGCTAACTGGAGCGGTTTATCTCCTTAGTTATACTTTAGCAGACATACTAAGATTCAAAGTACAATTATTATCAGCACATGAATCTTCTAACGTGGGCAAGTAACAAGAGAAACAAAAAGAGTGGGAAAAAACTTTACTTACAAGAAATATTAGCTGAAAAAATTAAAAGAAAAAAAATGTAAATACTATAAATAACCAATTACAATACTACTAAGATTCTCATGAACTAAGCACTAATTTAATGAAAAATGACAAATATAAGACACAAGTAGTAAATTTACTTTAAAAAAATGGTTTTCATAGTTTTGAAATCAACGTTTAGCAAAAATGCAATAAAGTTAGAATTCAACTGAATACACAATTTGATAAATTAATTGCTTTCACAGAAAAAAAATTTTTTGAAGGTCGTAAAAAACGTAAAAACGCAAAGGCAGAAAATTACTCACAAATACACAAATATATGAAAACTTTTTGAGGAAGTTTTAAGAACAATAAAAAAGTCAATATTAGAGAACTAAAAAAATAGTTATAACTATAAGCAAAACAGTTTTAGTTAATGTAATAATGAAAATCTTTATAGCTATTATGCAGAGCAAAATTGGAATTAAAATTCTAAACATAATTAATTTGGTATTCTACACCAGACAAATAATGATGACAGATACCCTCAAAATGATAACTGTGATAATAACAACAATTACAACCCAAAAAAATTATAATTCTAATTATCAGAGACAAAATTTTCAGAGTTATAAACAGCCGAGAGATAATTACTCCCCACGTCATTTCAACTCGCAAGTGGCTTACACCCAACGTCGTACGGAAGTGATCCCCAAGCGTTTCAATCAGAACCAAGCACCGAGTAATATGGCTCACGTGATAAATATTGCAACACAATAGAAACTATCCATATTGGTACGTGCCAGGGACTTGGTGTAAACGACGAGCCTACAAGCATAAGGTTGCTAGTCCTAAACGAGAAAAATTGTTTAATTACAATTAAGCTTTAAAATGGTGCTAGTAAGAACTTGATTTAATTAGAACAGTTGCACCTATTATTACGCGTAGATACTAGTGAAGTTATGAATCTTACTGTAATAACTCCCCATCCAGTTTTAAGTGAAAGAACAACGTATATAAGTATAGCTAAGTTCAGGAGAACTCATTTTGAAACTTATGATGACTGGGACAATTTGGCCAAGTTTACAGTTTTTACATATAACACGAGTGTACATGTAGCAACAAATTTTACGCTTCATAAACTAGTGTTTGGAAGAGTAGCAAAAGTTCCCTTGGAGATTCCTAAAGACAAATGGTAACAAACATATCCATTATATTTACAAGAACTTATATAGCAATTTCAAGAGATACAAATTTTGGCAGAAATTCACGAATATAAAATGAAAATACAAGCAAAAACAAGATACGATAAAAAAATTGGAGGCTCTTAATATCATGCCAGGATATAACGTTTAAGTAAAAAGAAAATTGCGTTACTATAAATTTGATTGCTACTCTACTGAGCCTCTGAAAGCAGAAACAGTTTTAGTAGGAAATAATGTGTTACTTAAGAAAAATGTTGCTGGAATCATACGGAAACACACAGATAAATTAAAACTAGTTTTTCAATGATAGTATCCTTGTAATAATTATACCCTTCGTGTCTACTAAAAAAAGAGACCACGATGTGCATTATATTATCCACCTTAATGATAATAGTGCTTGAAGGTTGCGCAGATCTGAACTCTGCAATTAACGCAGCTATAGTATAGAGAGAACGCTCGGTGGCTTGGTCAGCTGGTTTATGGGACGGCACGCAGACAGAATGTGGGTTTGATACCCAGCCAGTGCGACTCTCCCGAGCAAGTACCTCTGTGAATTTTTACATCTGCTTTTTACCACGCAATGCTCCTCGTTAAGGGATAGGCGACCTTCTTGCAGCAAAAATTGCCTACCACAGAGATCCTTCGCTCTCGATGTTGTCTATGTAGCATCATCAACGTGCCAACGAAGTACAACTGTATGTCAATGCCTACCACATAGATCATTTTCTCTCAAGATGGTCTATGTGACATCATCCCCGTACCAACAAACTACAAAGTTTCCGATAATGTATAACCAATAATGTAGTAACCATTACTCGTTATGAGGTAAAAAATATAATGCAAGAATGTACCTTACTGTACCAAGGCTATATGTATTCGTGTATAATAAAGCCTAAAAATAAATGCACTACGTAAGTAGGTATTTAAAAAAAAAATAACAAAAATAAGAAAAAACTATAGCATAAAACCACTTGAAGCAAAGTCTAGAATATACTATGAATGAATCAGTATTAAACAAATCAAAAGAGCTGATCGGAATATAGTGATATGGCTACATATTAATTAATTTATATTTGAACAAACATTGAGTTAAGAATTCAATAAAAAACTTTTAATATTGTATTGTAAAGTTTAGTTATTTTTATTGTACTTATTATAAATATAGAAATAGACCTCTCAAATTTATTAATAAAGTGATTAAAAATCCTTAAAGTAACACTATTAAGCATAATAAATACTGCGGGAACCTTTAAAAAAGATAACATTATTTTACCTTCCAGCATACAAATGAAGAGACTGACACCTTCTGGAATTATTGAAAGCATTGTTGAAGGACTTTCCAGCTTAGTCATAGAAGACGGTAATAATGTTATAAAAACTAACATCATCAGTTTGCGTACTGATCAAATGGAATATATTTAATTGCATAAACAAAGAAGCCATATTTTTGCAGCTGCATTCATAGAACTGTACTACCCTATGAACCGCTGTCAGTATATTATTTAAAACTGAACTGTATTATTTTCAAGATAACTGAAAGATCAATACGGGACAAAAAAAAAAGAAAAATCAGATTACTAAAAAAAATAATACCCTCTCGACACAGCACTTAACAAAGTACAACAAAAAAGTTTGTATTAACTATTCTCATATTATTGCATCACAAACTTATTTTAATAATCGAATTACAAATTAATTTTACTGTTTGAGTTTCACGTCAGAAAGAAAAAGTAAGATC
The DNA here is from genome assembly GCF_000648655.2 of Copidosoma floridanum. The sequence continues at coordinate 567,340 of NW_019379712.1, forward strand.
CTTCTTTAGCACAGCACTTTTATATGGCGATTCAGATCAACATTGACTATTATAGCATGCTAAATAAAAATCAACGAGTAAGATCAGGGATGGTCTCTCTTAAAAAAGGCACCTCGGTGATAAAGATCGTGAGAGGTGAGGCCTTAACGGGTGGACGATATTTGGTGACGCATGATGGCAGCACACAGATTGTGCAAATCGGATTCAATTACTTGGAGCACAGCGATTGGTGGTCATGCAGAACCGTAGGGCACAAGCTTTTGGTTATAATTCTCAGTGGCTGTTTCCAACGTACGAATATGTGATTTTGATAGTATTGACTCATAGACAAAGTCGTATTTATATTGAATACAGTTATAATTAACAAACTTGAAATAAAAGTGTATAAATAAAGATAGAAAATAATAATGTGAATCACTTATCCACTTACAGAATAATTTTGTTAGTAAGCGTTAAGGAGAGCTGATGTTATACATGCTTTAGAAGTTGATGAGCATAAGTCTGTACTGGCAAACATCAATACAGGTTGTCTAGACAATAAATCAGTATTTAAAAAGTACTTAGAAGCAATAATTATAAATTGTAGATCGCAAATTCACGTGCAACAATATAAAGAATCAAAAGCAATGTACATGAATTACAGCCTAGTTTTCTGAATTAATAGAGATTAAATAGTTTTAATTGAAACAAAAAAAAATGAAAGGGATGTTAACAAATCGTTAATCTATTACTTTATTTGGTCATCAACTTCAAAGGTAGTTCACAAAAGTATCAACGTGTGGATCGATTTTTCCAAAACATTTCTACTGGTTTTAACCCGTATGACCGTGACAAGCGATGTTTAGTCCATAAAAGCTTTAATTATTCTTCCTATGGGCCATCTCCCAGTTCGTTTTCCATGATAACAATATCTCCAACTTCCATGGATTAACGGGGATATGACCATTTTCAATGAGCTTAAAAAGCGTTAAGGTATTCTGCTTATTACTTCTTTCAAAAAATTTGGGAGGCCTGGGTTACTGATTGCCATTCGCGTATAGAGGGTATCTTGCCATACGTTAGATTAGCTTCGGAAAAGTAATAAGACGATTAATACATAAAAAAATATGCAGGAGTAAGTGGACTCAAATCATCCGGATTATCTGTTTAAGGGGTTAGAAGCCTAGAATTTGAGCATGACTCAATGCGACAAAAAAGAGTAGAGAATTCGACGAAAGTTAATACGTGCTTTCCTACAACTCGCTTTAGTTATTACTTTGTAGGTTTTGTGGCATCATCCCGGAGTCCTCCAAAGTGTAGTAGTAGGAGTAGTGCTAACGCTGGGTTAAATTACCGTTGTGAACTCAAAGCAGTTAGTTTGTTAACGAAAGTGAGAGACTTAGCTTGATACTGTCACATCATTTCGATCACAGTATTAGCACCTACGGTCACTGTACAGATCAGTACAGTGATCATGACGAGAAAAAAATCGTGAAAATGCAGCAATAAAGGGTTCTGTACTATAGTCTTCTACAATTTCTAGGTGTACAGCTTTCGTGGAAAACCACATGAAAATTCTAACATACCCTTTGAATGTACCCTTTTCACGGGTCTTAGGTAAGGGAATCAGAAATGGTCTAGCATGAGCCAACCCTGTCTTTATAAACGCTGGACTTCTTTTAAAGAAAGAAGCTCACCCATCATTTGGGTCTGAGTTGGGGCCTTGCATTGTTTGCACCTTAAGCAGTGAGACAACTTAGCTTGAACTACTTGTCTTCTATAAAGGATCTAATATTTACACTGAAGGGACGTGAGGTCAACTGTACATCTTTATACAAGGTGATACAATGTAAAAAGTCGATCAGTAGCTGAATAAAATAATCCTTTCTAAAAAGGATCAGCGAGTGCTTTGATTCTGTGTCTCTTAAGGAGTTGCTTAGATGACGAAAAACTTGTAACAAATATTTTGAGATAACTGGTGACAGCTTAATTAGTTGATAACTTGGAAATAAGCGTATTTAATGTTTCAAGAAGTTTGTCCCATTATTATAAACGACTTTCAAATCCAAGACAACATGACGTTGTTGATAAATGTAGATCAAAAACAAACTAGAAATTTTATTTCTTACACAGTTTCATCAATACCCTAATGATACGTTTATCCTTCAACTCCAATGAAAGTCAGGATAGCCTTCAATGGCTTTCTACTAGAAGAGTTGTTTAGTCGCTTTTGAAGCATCCTATCAAGACACATGTAGGCAAACTGAAGGCAATAGGCTATTGCTTGGTAGACATGCTCCTATTTCAAACATCGAGGAATTAAAAGATTGAACCGTGAGTAAGGGGTTTTTCCCTTGACAATATTGATTGACATAAAAATTGTTAGAAGTTCTACATTAAGTTTTGGATTTTCAGGGTGAGCTGCATGCAACATGTCAGGTCCAGTATACCATAGCCGTTGATCGGTTAATTGATTTGGCATGATACTACGAGACACAACATCGGCCAGATTTTATTTTGACCTAATGTGATGCCACTCAGCCTTTGCAGCCTAATCAAAAATACTAGAATAACGATTGGTCATAAATACTAACCGTTTTGAAGGTGGAGCATTGAGCTAGTTAAGTACGTAAAGAGAATCGGTCCAGAGATGAGCTAGAGTATTCTCATTTGGGAAAAAGTCCACATAATGCTTGAAGACCTTGGCTAGAAGCTGAGCACCACACAATTTTAGATGCAGTATACTTAAGGTTCTTATTGGTGCTACCTTGGTTTTAGCAACTTTAAGAGAAACATGAGACTTGGTGCCTTGAATAATACAAACGTAAAAAATATCTGCAAACGAAGTCTTATGGGTATTTGCAAACCCATGAATTTTGTGACCGCAGTTACCAGGTAGAAAATTTTTCAGATTTCAGCCAGGTTGTTAGTATCTATTTGAGTAGTGGATCATTTTATGAAATACGAAGTAACCATGTCTATTGGAAGATCATCTTGGTAATAGTTAGCACGAAGAACAACTAATTTAACGGATCAAAAAATGTATTTAACCGGGCTAAAAGGGCTTGTTTAGTCCAAGCAGATTGTAAAGAGCCTTCCATAAAATATAATTGAAACTAATCAGCAACAGGATTCTAAGTTAGGCCTAGGATATGCACAGTCTAACCGATTTCAGTGAACTCTTTTGGGCTAATATCCAAGAAGTCAACGGATAGTTTGAATAGAACAAGTGGGCAGATTAAGAATCATCTTTGAAGTAGAAAGCCACCTCAAATCTATAGGTGTAGCAACTCTTGACATTTTAAAATAACGTCTTCGATTGAGTGACCCCCTGAGAGACAGTCGTTGACATACAATTCCTCCACTGGAATTTATGTGGCTTTGGAATAATGTTTACTTGAAAGTTGCCGAAGAATTCTAGTTACTAAAAAAGGAGAGCTGGCCAGACCATACATGTTTGTAGGAAGTAAATATACCCTTGAACTCTTATTAGGGTTATCTCTTTATAATAGTGTCTGATAAGTCTGATCCTCAGGGTTCTACAATATTTGGTGGAGCATTCTGTTCATATCAGAAGTGAAAACGTATTAATAAAAACGCCATTTTAAAATAATCTCAAACAGTTTTAAATTCAGTCTAGGACCTGAATAAAGGATAGAGTTTATGGACACAGTGTGACAACCTTTTGCTGTGCCATTGAAGACTACGCGAAACTTTGGTGATTACCTTTTTTTTTAGGGACATCATGGTGTGGTGAAAAATAAATTGCTTTCTTTGCGTGTAACATAAAAAAAGGAAGAATAAAGAAACGTCTACGTGCTTCACTAGGTGCAGCGTCGAAATCGGAAATTGAAACCACAGAAAGGACATGTGCATGTATACGTCAAAGAGTAAGAATACATACATATGTATACATATGTACCACCAAACTGAAAGGGGTGAGTAAAGGCGATGTGTCACCAGGCATTTATAAAGAGTAGGCCCCTTGGATCTACTTACTAAGTTGAGCACGCCCTCGCACACGTATATGCACACCTACATTCATACCCACAAGATGACTACCCGAGAAGAAAGAGAAAGTGGCATGAATCAGTCATCCTTGATATTATTTTCGTTCCGAAGCCTAACTCTTTTATGGTAGCATAGTAATTGTCTATTATTCTTAATACATTCTGAGAGCTCTCCCATTCCTCAAAGTAACCTGAGAATATTAAAAGACTAATTGGTTGCAGTGACGAATAATTTTGAGAATCAGTATCAATGGTAGAGGGTACATTTGAGTCAGCCCTAGGGAGATCAGTCGTTGAAGATAGCGGAAAATTTTCAAAATCACTCATTACAAAATAGAAATAGTATCTTTTTTGTTCATAAATACTATCCTTAAAAAAATTTTGCTGTAGATTTTGAGGAGTTATTCCATTGAAAGCCTTATCAATGACCTTTAATTGCTTAAAAATATCTCTTACTCATTGTTATCGAGAACTAGCTTGACCTCTTGTCATTCTCTATTGCCCCAGTTTTTTAAAATTTGTGAAAGCATTTATGATATTTGTTAATGTTAAATTTAGAAAAAAACTACAGTGGGAGAGATAAAGGGCTAAGAGGAATTAATAAACAGAAAACGTATCATTTAACGAGCATACAGAGTTAGAACCAACTTTCCTTTTAGTATTAGTCAATCAAATAGTGAAAAAAACTGCTTTGAATTAGAATAACCATTATTCCCTACAGTAATGTAAGCGTAAGACTACAGTCTAGTATTGCTAGCAAATTTAACCTAGAACATTCTCTTCATAAAATTGTATTATTTCTTAAGTTAATAAGTACTCTAATCACAAGGTTATAATAATAATTTGAAAATGGAAAATCATACACTTTAAAAGTGTAAAACGAAGAAAATCAATTGTTAATCTCAATTAATTAATACAAACGCAAAGGTTACTTATTAATGGCACAAATATTTTACTTGATGCGACAGTGAGTACGCTGTGGCTCAAAGTTGTTGCTTGACATGCAACACTGCGGCAATATCGATAGAAGATAGATGAATTTTAGCGCAAATAGTTAATACAGTCGCCAATCGCAGTTAGACTCTACTCCATGAACAACAAAATTCAACAAACTTTTCTCTTACACAGTCAGGAAAAAATTAATAGATGTGCCACCAAATACAGTAATCCCTGATCGACTTTATGCGAGATGATCACCGAAACTGCCATGGTATTTTCGTTACAGAAATATAAGAAAAGACAATCAGATAAGTCTGTTTTTATCTAAAAGACAAGCGTTGTGCTCGATAAGTAACAAGTACTAGGGTAACGAACAAAAGCCGTGGCCTTTGATTGAGCCAAACACTATGGGTGCGTACAAAAACATAAGAAGTCGACAGACGAAGCCGTGGCTTCTGAACAAGCCAGACGCTATTTATGTGTGGATATGGGTAATGAACAAGAAAAATTCAGGCAACTGTGAAAGTTAGTAATGTCAACAAGAGCGTAAGACACGAGCAATAGCTCAAGAGACTTAAGTGAATTCAAGACTAAATGCGCCAGTGCGTTGACCGCGTCCGCACCACCCGTAGTAAAAGAAGGAACAGTCCAAGATGGACAAATTCTCGTTGGCCAACACGTTGTTCTATCATTTTCAAACTTTCCTCTTTCTTTTTTAATCCAGCTCGAAAGACCTTGTTTAGGATTAGACTGCATAATTCTTAAGAAAGCCGAAAGATCAATACGGGAAAGGGAAAATGGAAAAATGAGATCACTACAAAAAATGATACTCTCTTAACGCAGCACTTAACAAAGAACAACAAAAGAAACTGTATTTAAGTTTTTTCTCATAATTTAATTTTAACTTTATTTCAGTAATCGAATTACAACCTAATTTCAGTGTTTGAGTTCTGCGTCAGAAAAAAAAGGTAGACTCTTTGTTAGCACAGCACTTTTTCATGGCAATTTAGATTAACAGTGACGTATAATGGCGCAATGAATCAGAATACACAAATAAGATTGAGGAGATTTCTTCCCAAGAAGGCACCTTGGTGATAAAAATGGTGAGAAGTGAGGCTTAAACGGGCGGGTGATATGGACTGACGTACGACGGCAGCACACGATGTACACAAACTTTAGAAACAAAGCCAACCATTGCAAAAATCATCGATCAACGAGAAAAAATAAACAGTAGCAGAGAATGAACCCAACATTTAAACTTTGCCATTCAACTAGCCACATGCTACGCCAAGTTAGTTCATTGCTTGGTTCTGAGATCTCAATTTTAAAGTTTATAAAACCAATGAGCAAATTTATATTTCGTTAATTAATACGTCATGTATTCAAACATTGGTACACACAGACATCACATAACCTTTTTTTTTCTTAATTGCACTTTGTTGACTTATTTTGTTTCCAAGATTCCGTAAAAAGAATGTACGGTTTTAGGTATTCCGTAAAAAAAAAACTTTAAGACTTGGAGATTAATCTGCATAAAACCTATGTTGTATTTTATGTCATCTGCATATGATTCTATTGTAAAATTCTTTTTTACATTCAGCTATAGCATGTATGAATTTAATTTAATAATGTAAATTCCCGAATGTTTCGACGTAGCATGAAAAGTAATGCCATCCATGTATCTATCCATGTATTCTCTGCGCATTATTAAAGCATTTAACAACAAAAATTTTATTTCCATATTTACATTTCACACGTAACCTACGACTCACTACGATTAATAATAGCATAAAATATACTACAACAGTATTTATTTGTATACATGTATCAATCAATAATCATCATAAAATCCATCATACTTACGATTACATTAAACGGCTAACATAATAGACACTATCGCCAGTGTACCTTACCTAAGCCTTTGATAATGGCACCATAAGCAAATAAAAACTCAAACAGTTGCTACAACGATATGACACGATTCAAGCCTTACAAGAATAGCCCTGTGTTTCTCCACACACTAGCTACAAGGCCATATACTAAATACAATCAGAGGCCATCGATGCAGCTACATCATTGATGATGGATCCTTAATTGTAACTGATCAATACCGTAAGAGAGGAGATGCTAATACTGGTACCGCTAAAACATTCACAAATAAAACACCCAGCAATGTGCCTATGACAGAACAAACGTCAATTAAGTTTCAGCCACCTATATCTAGACCGTTACAATCTAAATTAGATAAATTACCGCAACAAGAGTATGCGATGGAGATAAGGAAAAACCTTTTTTTCACTTAGTACGAGTGAATTGTAGAAATAAAAGAATTTATGTTCTATTAAAAAAAAGTTATAATACATGGTATAATACTAATATAATACCTAATACCTGACAGAGTTCTTCGAATATCCGTGTGGTATACAAGATACTTGTCGTTCCCACAAATCTCAAGACGGGAAATTGATTGTACCTGTCCGTATCAAATATGGTACGAAACATAAATCTAAAGCAATAAAAATAATGGTTAACAATGCATCACAACCGAACAAAAAGAGCTTAATGCCATTGCTAGCACAACTACAACCACAACTAAAACGAATATTCCACTAGTTTTAGACTCTTTAAGTTGCATGGCCAAAAAATTACCACCAAGACTGATTGTGAAAGTACCAGTCGTAATTACGACCGTCAAGTGGACCAAGTATCTGAGGACTTTTGGCCCACTAAATAATATTTCTTATGCAAAACCCCAATTAACTAGAGATAATAAAAGGTTTTAAACATGGCATTTACCACGTATTGCACTAAAAGAGCAAACATCAGAGTGTATAACAAACTTTAAAATCATGGAGTTTACTATGCCAATAATCAACAAACACGCAACTCAGAACAAGGCATAACATATGCCATGCAAGAAGTCATGTATATAAATTTTTTTTTTTTCATATCATAGTGTAGTCGCCTCATAAGAGGTACTTACAATTACTTTATTTAAGAGAAATACATAAAAACCTTAACGTATATTACATACTTTTAAGAGCTATTGAAAATTGTACACTAAAAACTTACGGTTACTTTCAAAGGTGTATATAAATGCAACTGACAATTGCATAGTACATTGAGTAGAATTCAAATCGAAATAAGAACGAAATGCAATATTTGTTATAACCATGTTATCCACGTTAAATATGATTGGTACCATGACCTGTGTTGTAGAACACGGCACAACACTAATCTCAAACGTTTAGGCAACCTAACGTTGAGAGGTTATGCAAAAAGGAGCACATCAAAGGAAAAAAGACAAACGATAAAGGTTGCGACGAAGTTGCAGAGTCAAGCACACGCACGAACAGGCATGGCAGTGGTAAATCCTCAAATTTTATGTGCACGTATCTGTGAGTGTGCTCGACAACGATCGGGCAATGCCTCTCAGGCCATGAGTCATGCGCGCGTGCTCAGTGAGCGGTGCTGACGTGACTCGGACATGAGAGATGTGGTTTATTTGTTGGTGGTGGGTAGACGGATCGTGACGGCGCCTCCACTCTTAAGCGAGTAGAATGGTCTGAAACAGGAGGGCCAGACCGGTGGAGACACTGGTATGATTTGTCGGTTAAAACCTAATGCCAATTAATATTAACGGATGACTATATAAATGAAAGAGGGGGCTATTGCATAAATAGCTAATCAGCAATCATTGATCGATGGTAGGCGATTGATCAAGGATTTTTGGTAAGAATTTTCCAAGGTATCAAGCAAGGAGAAGGAGCTGAAAAGGGCAGTTCGATTTTTTGCTATCTTCCGTTTCGTTGTCTGATTGTGACTAAACAACTCGAGAGATTTGGAGCAGCACCAAAGCTTACTGTGTGGCTCGCAATATTTTCTAGGTCTACTCCAAGGGTCTTGTGACCAGAGAGGAAACTTGAGGGCATTGGCTGGCTAAGGGCGATCGGGTGGCTGAGTGAGTTGACAAGAAGAGAGAAGCCAGAGCCGAAATCCAGGACCAGGAGTCCCTTGATATCGAAAGTCGAGAAAAAGCTAGTGAGTATGCTTTGGCTGTTTTTTTCGTGAATAGTGGCTGTATAGGGTGCCCAAGGGGCGTGATACCGTGAAGAAGACACAACGAATCCCTTACGCATATAGTTAGCGGTTGTGGGGGAACGAAAAACTGGTGGCTATACGCGACACATGGTTAGGAAAAATGTTAGTCATGAGGTGCACTTCATGCCCTCCTCAAGTATATCGGGTAGTGACTCCAGGTGACGAGTAGTGGCTTCATGGGGAAATAATAGTGGTTCTTTGGGAGCATCGTTAGTGGCTCGTTGGCGGAAATCTCGTGGCTCGTCAAATGTTAGCTACTTCATCAGCAATTTATAAGAACTCGTATTTAAGTTGCAGGAAGTGGGCGGGGCTTAAGTAAAAGTATAGGTATAGAGGGAGCTCTCCACTTGGTCTACTTGAGAGAGTAAAGGGTGATTGCGCACTGCGCATGTGGCAAACTCCCGGAAATCTGGGAGCTTTGATCACACTTAACGCTTTCAAGAAGTGCCATGACGTGCCATCACCTCCGAGAGGTGCAACATCGCAAAAAGTTTCCAAGACACGTATCCATCTTATTCGTACTATATGTAGCTCTCAAAACGTTTCCAGGAAGCATAGTCAGTTCATTTATGCCTAATGCAACTGGTGACACGCTTCCGAGAAGCCACCTCTTTATGACCCACAAGGGTCAGTGAGTGGCACAGACGCCTTGATTATTATCGCGTTATTCTCAACAGGGTGATTACGTTGTCAAGTACAAACGAGTTGAAAACTTCGGGTTTGACGTTATTAATTGAGAAACTACTTCAGTCCTAGTACTTAACAGCCCACGGTGGTGATCTTAATCAAGTAGATACAACTGTCAGACAAGGATTGTGCCAGATTAAATCTATTATTACAACCAGTAAATATTTCGTTATTGCTGTAATAGTGCCCAAGCTTGTATTATTAAAATGCCTAGAGTCATTGATGATTCTTGTAATAGAGTACCGAAAAAACTGACTTTCTCTCATGATGTATAATATAAGGTTTATTGTTTGGAAATGAATAGAGTTAGTTTAGACTTTTAATTTAAACTACTTCATGTTTGATAATTTTACTTTAACTATGCAGGCCTTAGATGGATGTCTGTACTAACGAGGCACAGCTACGTGAAATATATGATGAGTTGTACCAAGTATTAAGAACTCCAATAGAAGTAAGACTGTCCAAGGTTTCAAGATCTAGGACACAGGCTACATGGCACTTTGTCAAGCCATCTTATTTAATAACTAGGTATTGTTAATAAAGCCAGTGGCTTGAGAAAACTATGAGATGTCATGATGCTCCTGATTAAGAATAATTTACTTCTCAACGACTTAGCCCGTGACATGCATGGCCAGGTATTTAGTCACGAAAACAGTACTATATTTAAACTATTTAATAAGAAATCTCCTACAAAGTTAGCTAATTTAATATGGAAGCGAATCTGAAATGGATTACTAACTTTGCAACTGTTAGTTCCAGTTTTTTAGTATTATACATCCTTTCAAAAACTGTTTAAATGCTAGCAGAAGCAATGATCAATAGTTATCTCCTACATTTAACTTATAGATCGTATGTACGAATGCTTTAAGAAATATAGAACAGCTTAACAAATTTTCTACTTTTTCTTGGTTAAAGAAACTAATAATAACCGTCACAGACCTAAAAATATAACTTTATTCTTCCATGAGCATGTAGAATCCGAATCGTCTTAAGGAAAAGGCTAAATTTCAAAAAAAAACTCTGTGTCCACTGTATCCTCAAGCACTGATTTAACGAGAAAAGTTGACAATGCTGAAAAACATTTCATACTACCTAAAAATTATGTACACTCCTATATAACTAAAACGAGGAGCATTAAAAAAAAAAAAAATACCTGATTTTCTTCAGCTATAAGATACACTACAATTCCAAGTGCTCCAGCCACTCAAAACACCTTAACCACCTTAACTTTAAAAAGAATAACATTATATTATAAGTTAAATGTGATTGTGTACAATCCTTCTTCTAAGATAATGTACTTAGTGGACTATTCCCATGTCATCATTAGCTGCCCTTGAGCCAGTTTTAGAAAAGGGATTATAAGATAGAACTCAACTCAAATTTACATAAAAAAAACTAATTTGTTCTTTCTTTTTAGAACGAAGTTCTTTATGTCGCGTTACTCGGGGGGCTGGAATTTTAAAACCGACAGATTTTTTTTTTTTTGGAAACGAAAGTGGTTTCACCCGAAGTCTCTGCCTTTAAAGTTTCCCACCTTACCCCGTCCCCCTCACCTACTGTTCTCTACACACTTCCCCTCTCCCTACTATATATGTATATCTGCCAACCGTACCGTGCTACTCTTCTGCACACCTTAACCCACCATTTCCCCTCACACTCCCAAGCAATTAATTTTTAAACAAATTGTAATTTTATTTTCCCACAATAATTTTTATTTCACTTCTAATTTTTTCTTTTACAATTCTTAAAAAAAAAAAAAAAAGCCAACAAAGGGATTTGAACCCTCGACCTCCTGCATGTGAGTCAAGTACCTTACCCACTCTGCTACGAGCGCTGCCGACTAGAGAAATCGGTTTTTTGTACTCATCGTGTTGTCTTGTATGGTGTATTTGTGTTCAAAAAAAAAAAAATTAGCTTACAAATGGTTATGTAGATTAAACATAATAAGGCGCGTTATTACGCATTAAATATTTGTATTTTATGCATTTGATGCATAAAATACCGACCAATTTTTATTAAACCT
>NW_019379712.1:586993-613348 GCF_000648655.2 Copidosoma floridanum
AATAGTATATTACGTACCTAGGCCAGAAAGTGGGGCTATTACTGACCGCGCTATATTATCGGCCGAGCCGAAGGCGAGGCCGGTAATATAGCGCGGTCAGTAATAGCCCCACTTTCTGGCCTAGGTACGTAATATACTAATATATTCACATAAAATTAAACACATCAGAGTCTAGATATAAGTAGACAATGCAGCATTGCAGAAGGAGATACCTGCTCAGCAACAAAATTAAGTCATTATAAAATTTAATTTACCTAAATATGATCAAAATACTTTTCTGATCTCCACTTTTCTTGAATAAATGTCAATCTCAAAGTTGAAGTTATCATTAACTGAATTTGTTATCGACTCATAACTGCTTATACGCAGCAGGAACTTACCTGGACAGATAAAGTATGGTCTTTACAGGTGTTAACTTGATTAACAATAAAAACTATAAAATTGTAATAAAATCTAATAGTTATAAATGACATATTATAAGATATTTGAAAAACTTTAATTTATGCTCTCACAATTTAATTTTTTTCTGGCTACTTAACTATATTTATAATATAAATAAAGCAACTTTTTTGCGAAAAATATAATTGCCAGATAATTAAACTAAATTACATAATACATAATATACTTAGCCCACACTTTGTGATATAATTTAGAGCTTAAGAGAAGAAAAAGAAATTAGATAGAAAGTATGATTCCATTGTGATTCTTCATTTTTCTCACTGTGTGATGAGTAAGAGACGTAATCCTGAAATTTAGTTATCTATAAGTTGTTTAATCAAACAGCCACTTACATTCAATCGTGTTACAATATTGACACAGGTATTGTATTGCAGCTGCATTGTCATCATTAGTTTGACTGAGAAGATAAGAAACTTTAATTATTTTTAAAATATTTCGATAATAAACTGTAAACTCAAGCTGCATTAACCCCAGCTGTGTGGGTAATTTTTATAATGCATAACTAACATTTTCAGTAGTAGTAAATTGAGAAATTTCAATAAGTGTGTAGTTACCTTGCATTAAGAGTTTGATTGCATAATAGACAATCATTAATGCGTACAATAATGTAATTGTTTTACAATTAGCATTTTAAAAATTTATACCTTATCTTACTAATATACAAAGCAAAGCTGCTCAAACCGTTAAAATCTCTAACCACGAAAACTACTCAACCGATTTTGCTGAAATTTTGTATGATTCTTCATAATTCCGAGATGGTCTTCGCGTAGTTTTTTTCTTGAAAAAGTTAAAAACTATAGCGATAAACAAGATTAAACTTTTGCTAAAACAAGCTAGCTTTCCACTTTAGTTCAGTAGGATCTGCTAGGTGGCATCGAGGTGAAATTGAAGCCACCCGCTACCAAAAATAGTGAAGAATGGTTATTAGATGCTCCATCGAGTAGACAATTATCGCAGTCGATCATTAGCACTACATCAAGAACAGAGGAGTCTGTCATGCATCTAGGCATGCTGGCTACCGATGACACGTTTCTTTCATGGGCAAGTGAATTAAATTGGTTCTTACCCCGATCCCCAAAATAAACGAGTGCCACGGAAAAACAGGTGTTCGGAACGTCAATGTCTCTGGTGGAATACCAGGAAACGTTTTTAGCCAGAGCACTACCTGCTTCAGCACTTCAGAGCTTTGTGGCCGTTCAACCATCCGACCTGGTGCCGTCAGAGAATTTTCTACTTTGAATGCGAGCCAGGGAAGACAGCCTTGAAGGGTACGGGCAGCCACAATGGACTCCTTACTGGTCGTCCCAATGGCATATCTACAGAGAAGGTATTCTCCAGGCCCACTTTCCTGGCTATCAATGAACGGTTGGTTATCTAAGAAACGATCTAAAGACGAGATATTCTTTGGTCAGTGGCGTACTTCCCTTCCTGTAAGGTCTCCATACACAGAGACTTAAAGGATAGGCGCCAAGCTACCTGCAGCTGGCTCTTATCATCAAGAATAATAATAAGGAATAGCTGGAGGTCTCATTACTGGCCTTTTACAAGGCCACCATAAGTATTTACGTTCACTACTTAACCATCAATATCATCGATTCTTTTAAGGGCCATCTAAGTTTAAACTACCTTGCCAACAAATACATTTTTACTACCATTTCCGGAAACGTTATTCATTAACTTAAAGACTATGTCAAGCTGGCTACTAATAAATCAAGTCAGTTATTCACTGGTAGACGTCACGAGCAGAGTTGTTCGTCGCAAGGCTGGGAACCTTGGTGACCGACGACCCTATATTACGCTCTCAACTGTAAGCATTCAACCAGGAATCACCGATTCTCTCCATGGTATGCGCTGGGAGAACCTAACAGCTATGAAGAAAAAATAATAAACGTGAGCCAACAGGACAGTTACCAACAGGTAAGCGTCATGAATCAACCTTTCCACCTTAGATCATTAAAACAACTGAGTCTGAAAAAAAGGTGCTTTAGACACCATCTTCGACGTTCGACGAGAACGACCTCTACAACTAGCTCCAAATCTTCGGATTTTGTAACTTTTCACCTGCTCCTCCTGATTAAGCTCCAGATCTTTGTTGCTCTGGTAATAAATTTGTGAGATAAGAGAAAAAAATTTTTTTTTAAGATCAATTACACTTGAGATAAGCACCTCCAAAGTATTTGAAAAAAAATTTTTTTTAAGATAAANCTCTGGTAATAAATTTGTGAGATAAGAGAAAAAAATTTTTTTTTAAGATATATTTATTGGCAGTTTTCAATCTCAACAGCTTAAAAAAATAGCCCTTTTCGTAAATTATACGGGAGAAACTGCAAATCAACGGCTCCTCATGGCCAACGATTATTTTATGGCATAAGAAACGCATAGTACTTTATAGCATAATTATATTTTTTTCAATTTTGACAGCTTTTTACATCATCGAAAAAACTGTATCAGTTCTAAATAAGTATGTTTTTAATAAGAAGATTTTTATTCTAGAAGTGTCAGAACAAGATGTATAATTTTTTACTGAAAACGTTTTTTTTTATTACTTATTACTTATTTAACATTACGTATAAACACACTACAGTGTTCTATTTATTCAGACGGTGTCTGACCGCGAGATAAAGCATCTGCAGGGTTGTCAGCTGATCTAACGTGCTTCCACTCGACTACGTCGTCAAGAGTCAGAATTTCTCCTACTCTGTTTGCGTCAAAAGTATCTATATCACGGATTGATTTTTTAATCTTGTGTTACACGATCGTAGAATCGCACCAAAAAATAACGTTACGGATAGGAAATTCGAAAGCCTTAAAACTTTCTTTGTAAAGCTTTACAAGATGTAAGGCGCCGCATCATTCTAAACGGGGAATAGTAAATAAACCTTTTACAGGTGTTACACGCGATCTGTTGCATGCCAATCGAACTAGAATTTTACCCGATGCATTAACCGATCTTATGTACAGGCATGCACCATAACCCAATCTACTAGCGTCACAAAAACCAACGATATCGACATGAACGAATTTATCGATTACTATTTTTCTTTTGACTCTCAAATTATTTATTAACCTGATTAGATTAATGAAAAAAATCCATGAAGTATGTATTTCATTTGGAACTGACTCGTCCCATCCGATATCTGTACGCCAACATTTTTGCATCATGACTTTTGCACCGAAAACTACAGGGCCAAGCAAATACAAACACATCATATTTAGAACTCCATACGAGTCCGAGCGTCTTTGAATCTGATACAGAATTTTGATTTTAATCCATGTAAAAAGTTTTTTCGTCCATGTCGTTAGAATTATGAATATTATTAGACAACCATTTTCTGATATCAAAACCAGCGTGAGCCAGTAAACTAGTTACTTGTTCGCGTATCGTGTGCATTTCTTCGAGAGAATTCGAACCCGTAACCAGATCGTCGACGTAAAAATGATTTTTTTAAACACGTTGAGCCAAAGGAAATTTCGCGCCTTCATCGTCAGCTAATTTTTGAATAGTACGAAAAAATAAAAAAGCCGCGGATGAGTTACCAAAAGTTACTGTATTCATTTCGAAAGGTTTAATCTGTCAATCCTTGTCGTACCAAAATATATACTGATGATTCCGATCGCGAGGGTCTACTAATATCTGACGATACATTTGCGCTAAATCTGCTGTCATGACGTAAGCATAGGATCGAAATCTAAGTAAATGTTGGAAAAGCTTGTCTTGTATAGTGGGACCCACCATAAGCACATTATTCAATGAAATGCCTTTGTTAGTTTTGCTCAAAGCATTAAAAACGGCTCGTACTTTGGTAGTGGTGCTAGACGGTTTGAACACTGGATGCTGTGGCATAGAATAACCATCCTTGCTTTCGTCTTTGACGAGAGACATATGACCCTGATCGATATAATCTTGCATCACTCTAAAATTTTCAATTTTTAGTTCGGGATTTGCATTTAGTCACCGCTCGAGTGAATAAAACTGCCTCAAAGCCGTGGATTTTAAATCACCTAGATTTTCCACCCCCGCGCAAAAAGGTAAGCGTACTATATATCGTCTGCTAGCATCTCGAATTGTGTTTTGTAAATAATGGGCTTTAATTAAAGAATCTTCTGTTTGTCTTTGATTTTTTTTACTGGGAATATCTTCTACCTCCCAAAATTTATTCATTATCCGTGATAATTCCTCAATCTGTTCTTTCTGCGCAAAATCAGTTTCCAAAACAGTATAATTACAAGTGGCAATTCCCTCAAAACATTGATGATGAATTCCACTCACGACAATCCAACTCAACAAAGTTTTTTGCGCATAAAATTCACTGGGACCTGAGGTAAGCTTTATTTGTCCGATGGAAAAGAGAGATAAGGTAGTGCCCGAACCGATTAATAAATCAACACCATAAGACATTTGAAATTGTGAGACCACGAGTTGTATACTATTTGGTAAATCAATTAAATTGCGAGGAAATTTTTCCGATGGAGTTAAAACTGATATCTGTGGAATAATTAAACAAGTAAGACCTTTAGAAAAATTACTGTAAATTGATTTAAATTTGATGTTTACGCATTGGTGGCACTCAGTATTTAACTCATTTATCGCTCCTACTGTAACAGAACAAGTTTTGAAGGGTAAATTTAACAATTTGGCCAATCGAATGGTTATCAAATTCATGGTTGCACAAGCATCGAGTAAAGCGCAAGCGTGTATATATTTGTTTCGAGCATTCAAAACGAAAGCCTTGGCAGTTGCCATAAAGTGAGAGCGTGCATCAATGGCTTCAACACTCAATACTTTACCCACTAGTCAATCATCACGTTTTGGGGTAATTTTTTCGTTTGGGGTAGTAATTAAAGCAGCAAATGTGCTCGACCCGGCATTAGTTTTAAAATCCTTGTGCAACAAAGTATGATGTTTTTTATTGCACTTTTTACATGAGCCAGAGGAGCAGGCACCTGTATGAGAACGTAAATAATTAAAGCATTACCTCTTTCTTTTGCAAGGGTCCATCGCTAATTAACGTTAAGTTTGTCAAACGAAGGGCATTTAAAGAGTAAATGCTCGGAACCACAACGAACGCAAATGCCCTTCATACCAGTAGCCAAGACGCAAGCATCCAACTTTTTACGCTGAAACTTTTTCGGCTGAAAGTTCGCTTGGTCGGCAGTTCGCTTTTGTCCTTGATGAAAATTTTTCGACGAGGATTCTAACACGCTAACTCGAAAAGCTGATTCGCGAATGAACTCAATCAGTTTCTTTAAATCAGGGAGCTCATCAAGAGTTAGCGATTCTTCCCATCTATTCCACGTTGACACGGGAAGAGCTCTTTCAATGGTGTGAATAAGTTGACGCGTACGGCCATCTATTTTCAAAGTGTCCAATGCGGTAAGATGCTGCTCTACTGTATCCACTAGAGCTGATAAACCGAAAAAAGTGGCCTTATTTAATCTCGACAGATCAATAAGTGCGTCCAAATGCTTCGTAACCAATATACGTTTTCTCTCGTATGAATCGGTAAGAAGCTTCCAAGCTTTCGGGTAATTTTCAGCGGATAAAGACATAGGTCCAATTTTAGTGAATGCTTCACCACACATTGCACTTTTTAAATAAGTTAGTTTAGTAACATCGTCAATGTCTGAACGAGAGCGTATAATTGATTCAAAAGCATTTTTAAAAGAGAGCCAAGCATCGATATTTCCATTAAATAAAGGAATTTCAGTAATCGGAAGCTTCGGAAGCTTTGGCCTTTCTAAAAAGGTTGAATTGGTTAAAACGGAAGCATTAGTGTCGATTGCGGGCAAAGGTCGTAACGCTTGAAGCTTACCGGCGATATGAAAAAACTTCTTTCGCCAGCTGGCTAATTCATAAAGCTGCTTATGTTCTGGTTCAAGAGAAGCACGGAAACACCTTTTTCATTGAAAATCCCCTACTTCAATATTTGATCACAAGAAGTACAAGACCAACGTTATATTTATTGCTTACTTACACAGAAATTTTTAGTCTCACCTTTAGTGATCTTAAATTATCTACTGAGTATACTGATTTTAGGACATCAGTACGACTATTTATTGGTGGTGGTACGGTTTTTTCCCTGACCACCAGTAGCTGTGAAAAGTAGATGTACGTACTATAGTGCGCAGAGCAGTACTTATTATAAATTTTTTTCTTGTCGTATGCAATTTTCATGCAGGTATGTTAAATAAATAACAACTGATAGTAACTGTTACGAATTATAACTCATTGAAACTTACAGCTGAAAAAAATTGCTATAAATTATTACTAACTG
The DNA here is from genome assembly GCF_000648655.2 of Copidosoma floridanum. Next base: position 593,728 of record NW_019379712.1, read on the forward strand.
TTTATAAAAATTAATTACTGTCGCTGTATGACGTAATAAATTTGTATTTTTGAAATTAATTTTCGCAAAAAAGAAGCAAAATAAATACTAANTTTTTTTTTTTTTTTTTTTTTTTTTTTTTTTTTTTTTTTTTTTTTTTTTGTTGCCTTTATTTATAAGTAATTAAATATATTAGTTTACTGCTTGCTTTATCAATACCTTTACATTTCTGTAATTACAGAATTTCGACATTGTATCATGAGAAGACATAGACAAACACAATCAGCTTTAATATGTGTGTGTAGCTATAGCAAAAACACATGTTCATACTGTCACTTTTAAATGCATACATACATGCTCGCATGCGCGCACACACACACAGACACGCACGCGCGTGCGAGCGCATACGTGTGTGTGTAGAAAGCCTCTTAAAATCTGACACTGATATATACTTGGAGAGTAAATATACAGTACCTAACATTAAAATAATATAACCTAGTAGTAGAAGAAGACTAACGTATTTGAGTGTAGGTTGTAAGTAGACCTGGTACGGGAAAAATCCTTACCAAGCTTTGACAAACACATAACTTCATGTGGTAGAGGATTTTTAGTGAGACAATAGAAAGAAAATACCGTACCTAGCATTAATATAATCTTACTTCCCAGTAGAAGAAGACTTTACATGTCTAACATTTTTGAGCGTAGGTTTTAGACGGATCTGGTACGGGAAAAAACCTCACCAAGCTATTAAAAACTCGTAACTAAATGTAGTAGGTGATTTTCAATGAAAAAGGTCTTTCCGTGAGCCAACTCATCATGAAGCTCCTCGTATTTTTTTGAAGCGTCTTCTAAAAGCTCTAAACGAAGAGGAGCATCATTCGCAGAATCGAGATCGTCATCGAGAGCTTTTTTAGTTTCAATTAATTTCTCATTAAAAGAGGTCCCCTTTTGCACAATAAAGGCGATGCGTCTGGCTTGAGTCATTTTTACAATAAAAAAAATTATTTAATTTGGGGTTATAAACAACGTAAAAAATTTCAATGATGCGCTGAGCTTGACGTACGAAAAACGATTTATGGCAAGAGTTTATACAAACGACTAATTTTTCAAACGGCTATGAAAAGCGCGTGTTAATAAAAATGGTGACAGTCGGAAGAAGGAGAGGTTAGATTTAATTAACTTATCTTATTCCAATAATGCCGTTAAGAAGGCTATGCTAATGAAGGTCGAGGAGATTCACTGCTGAAGGAAAGTAGTGGCGTGGTGCAAATTTCTGGGGAGGGATGGTGATGGACGGTGGTGGTAAAACATCTTGCGTCCGTACGATAGGCAGGTGATGATGTTGAAACGAAGTGACGTATGATACGGTGCGATGGCAATACCGATTCCCTCAGCTTATGGCGCAGGTTCATACCTCACAGGAGGCACCATGTAACGAAGAATGCACAGCTATTTTCAAATTAAAAATGAAATGCCATGTAGAGAGTAAGACCCCAGGGGTTAAGAGTTGCTCTTTAAATTTAATTGAGGGATGATTTTTGAGTACTTAAAACATGGTAGTATAAAATGAAGGAAGCTTAGTGCAGGAAAAAGTCTTTCGACAAAGAATCTGATTTATTACGTCAAAGAGTTGTGTATGTATTGTATATGTATAGTGTATGTGTATAGAGAATAATAACCAGCAATGTTTTCAATGGGCTATCTTGTTAGCATTGCATCCAGTGCAGAAAACAATTCTGGAGTCTCTCGGCTCATTCCCTATGAAGAAAACTATAACTTGGATGGTATTAAATTTTTAGTCATTGAAAGAAATACAGCCTAGTTCGAAAAACAAAATAATATCTCAACAAATTTATATTTTCAGAAAAAAAATAGAATACGTATAATTTCTCACCAAGTTATTTGACACAAAAAGAAAGGCACCTCAATCTTTTACTTGTTAAAAGCTTTGACACGGAAAAAAATAAAATGGAAGAACATAATGTCAATACAGCATATAAGTTTCAGTATGTATAAATAAAAAACTTATCCCGCTTAGTAAGGAAATAGTTTTCAGAACATAATCATAAAAAATACATATATAATCGCTCCTCTTGCTACTTTTAAACGAAGCAAAAATTAAATGCACACAAAGTTAACTGTAGAAATGTCAATAAGTGTAAAATAATACTTTCTGATAAAATGGAAAATAAGCATTTACCAGAAATAAAAAATTTTGTGTACAAGCACTATGCACCATTTATTGTGTATGCGGATTTTTAGTAATAACTATAATTTGTTAAGACTTAGCGTTCATATCTACGTTATAAGTCATTTAGCATCGATTATTGTATTAAATATAGCTATTGTGACTCTAAGTCAGTATACAACAGCTATGGTCAAAGTACAGAAAATGATGGAGCGCCTGCTACATAGTTCGTAAAAAATGTGTATTTTGTAGTTGTAGAATGAGGAAAAATAAAATAGAAAATTCATTTAAAATGATAAATCTTACCTCTTATAGGCTAAATTTAAAATAGGCTTAATTTAAAAGTGCGACTTAATGTGATATCTGTAATAAATCTTTCAACTCAACTGATGAGACAAAAGTGAAATATCACTGTCATCTAAAAGGGAATTATTAATGGTTGTATGTTTCTTACTGTTATAGATATGGTGTATTTTATAAAAAAAAATTTTTTTTTTTCTTACTATAAATATTGAGGCCCTACACACAGAGAATGCAACATTAATTATTAAGATTCGAGAGTTATACAAGTCATATCTCACAAATTAAGTGAATGTCCCCTCTTTCGAAGAACTCAAAAAAGCTAGTATACATTCGAAAGACAATTTTTACAGCAGCTTGTATATTGTACAGCAAAATGCGGGCTGAGAATTGTAGCTGAATTAAACGAGAAATTCAAAATTTTTCTACCCAATGAAATATCTAACGCTTTGTACGAAAATGAGGAGCTGTTAAATAAACTATTGGATGCCGTTAATTGATTTTCACCTACTGTAACGTATAATGGATAGAATAACTTAACATTTGTTTACAAACAGTTTTGTACTTTAAGGATAAATTAAATAAATAAAAGTTCTTCTTAGAACATCCTGTGTATGTATTCCATTCTTCCACATTAGTTTAACCATTATTACGGTTTGTTAAATATTAGAAAGGTATCTTTTTTTTACAACGTTAATTATTTTTTATAATGTTAATATCATTTTTTTGTTTTTTTGTTTTCATAAGTTATGTTTGTTTAATAAACTGTTATGCTGTTATAGATTTTATCAAACCCCTACCACTTAACGAAAACTTAATTTTTTCGCTTCTAAAATATTTTTTCTACAAGGTGTTAATTTTTTTTGCATTTCTAAATGTAAGGTTGGTTTCTTTTTTGCAGCTCCTGCTCATAGAAACTTCTTGTGATGTGTTAATCAAGATTATCCATGAGATGATAGATCGTTAGATTTGTGGCTGCCACATAGGTAATAGTAAGCTTTTCTGTTGACCAGTAAGGTATATAATTTTAATAGGTGGCTGATCAGAGTCTCGGTAAAAATATTGTATACTATGACAGTTTCAGAGATCTGCTACTACCTTATTTGTGGACATTTATGCTTAAAGTTTCTTTCAAAACAAATTTAACTTTGTGTGTAAGCAAGAAACAACTTAGTTACACCATGACAGTCATAGAAAAAACAATAAAACTCAGCTGTTTTGGTACGTCTTCTATTCTAGAAGCACAGTAGTTTTCACTAATTGAGTTATCGCTAAAACACAGCTACGTTCTTGGCTCAGCAGAACTCATTCAACTAAATCCCAAATATCAATGAAAATTGTTATAAATATTATATCAGCAACTAAGTTAGTGTATTATTAACTGGCAGTTAGGAGATCAAACATACTTGGTCATTTTTGATTTAGGTATTGAAACCTCGCCACATAACTCTTGATATTAGTCCAAACAATAAGACGCTTTAAAGTGTTTTTAAGTGCAGCTATCCCATCAATTTTAGACATGAAAGCTCTATAGATCGTCTTTTAGGTTTCACTAAACGAGTTTTAAAAAATAACACCTCTAACGTTTCAGACTTACCTATAGCTATTATGAAGGTAAACGCACTACGAGTAGAGTGTAATATTATTCGTGGGGCTTACATAAATAACGACTAAGTGCACACGATTCATGAATTTTTCTCAGCTGTGTCACCTGGACGGAAAATTTTTGAAGTTCCTTCATAAACCATTTATTTGCCAATCATTGGACGTATAATTGATGATATTTAACTATGTATACTGGATTGAGATGATGATTTCGGTGTTCTTAATAATGTGAGACACATAAAATGTTTTCACTATCACATTAGGTAGGAAGATGACACAATCTCTGATAAAAAGAAATTATAAATATTGATTATATATTATTATTTTCTCAAGTTAACTTATACAGTATCAATAGTAAGAGCAACGGTGAAGAAGAAAAGACGTTGCTCGTCGAACAGAACAGACACGGAGAAAAACTATTTTTGACCTCAAAATTATAGTAATGAACTTAATTAGCAGTTTCCATGGTTTCAATAATGTTGATAGATATTTTATACCGAAAGAATTTTCAGTGTTTTGATTGCAAGGGAACGTTGTTGGACATTGGGTAGTTAAGTCACCTTGTCACCTTGCAGTTTCAATAATTTACTACTTGACATAAAAAAGTACAACAATTATCAGACTCTAGAAGTGCATGAAATCGAATGTTTTAAGGGTAATATTACATTGAATTACTTAAAGTATTACCTTATAACTATTGCTAAGAACCTCAAAAGGATCTCTACGCATGAAAGTGATAAAGCAAAGTTAGTAAGTTTAATCCTGACGCGTAAAAACCTCCTCTGATTTACTGGTAAAAAAAATACATAAACTTATTAATTAAATTAAAATGATTGCTAAAGCATATAATCTTTGTATTATAAATATAGTTTGTTGTACTTTCTACTTAGTATATCAAATTTTTATTACAATTTTAATTTGAAAAAAGTTCTATATTATAATGTCTAAAGTCAGCCTTTTGTTCTATACTAGTGAGAAACACGTCATGATTTCTGTAAATTTCTTAAAACTTTTGTTTAAACATACGTTTGGCAAACTTCAAGTATAATGTACTGATGACTCAGTCCTTTAATACCCTGGTTACTGACTCTTAGTGACTTTTTTCTGCACAGCTTGTCAAATAAGAGTGAAAAAAAAAAACCAGCAGACTTGCATACAAAACAAAGTATGTGCTATCTATTTGTTACGAGAAAAAGCACGTGAAGACAGAGAGAAAAAAATTTTTCTACACTTTTCTTTATTTTTCTAAGAAAAAAAAAAAACAAAAAAAATTACGTACCCGGTATACGCTCCCTATGGTCTGTCCCTCATCATTTAAGCCAAAACCGTCTACCTACTATGGAGAAATAGATATGAATTAATCATATTCTTAACAACTAATCAGTAAACTAATTAATGTTAGTAATGTAATGAGTTTAGAAATGCTTCTGAACATTGGCATTTCAATGACATACTCTACTACTGCCAACATACTTCAGGAGTAGGCAGAGTAAGGAACGTTTGCAAAGCTAGTTGTGCGTTGACTAAAAATATAATATCGATAAGCCACCTATTAGGGTAGACTAGCAAAGGGATAATGTTTTTATCAATGATATAAGTAATACGTTTAATAAAAGCCAAATAAAGTTAATGGTATAATATAAGTTAGAAGATTAAATATAAATATAGAATTACTAGTAATAGTTTGTTCTGATAAAAAGCGTTGTCATCCAGCAAATGAAAGCGAAGAATTTTTAAACTAAGCAAAAATGCATCTAAATAAAATAAACCATCGTGCATAATTAAAATTAGTTAAATCCCGCACAGTGCGCTATTACTTACGTACGACATAAAAGTGTATTTATGTATTTGATGTTTGGTTTACATTTGTATGGGTCAGAAGTCAATATAACATTGTTTAAATAAGTAAATTTACAAGTACAAGATAAAAAAATATAACGAGTGTCATACAAAAAGTAAGCTGCACCAAAAAAATGTGAAAAAACTTCACCACATTACAATTTTGATGTCAGAACATTGCAAGGCTAATAATTCATAAACACAACTCACTTACTGTACAAGAGCCTAAAAATTCCTGTAAATATATAAATTAAATAAATTTAACTTATCTATCCTCATATTTTCTTTAAAAGGTAAATTTTATAGGGATTATCTTGCACATTATGGTATTTCAAAGTCAATATGGCCAGTAATACTTACTTCATACGTAGATAAACTTGTCACACTTATTACCAAGCTTGTAAAATTTAGTTTACACTCATTCAGAGTCACTGTCAAACTCAGTTGCATATTTACCTCATATACTTGTACATTATTAGTGGGTACGTGTTAAAAGGAAGCCTGTTTCATTGAAAGTCGAATCCACAAGTCAGTGCATGCGCAACCACATATAGATAGGATATAGAGAGAGAGAAAGAGCTGTAGGTATGTCGTATTTTTTTCTTTATTCCTGCGAGCAAACGTGATCAGATAACAAGCAAGAGAAGTGAGCAAGTATGTTAAGCTGATCCTTGTCAATTTTCATTTGTTCTAAGTGCCATGCACATTTTTTGTTTAACTGTCAAAAAATTCGCCAGCTTATTTTCAGATTTACTCGTTGATTTCATGTAAATACTCGCATTCTGAGCATTATATATTTGTGCCCCAATGTTAGTGCGTCGCGTTTCACTCTCGATTTGACACGTTCAGACAACACGCGTAGACATTTAATCACGAGAATTTCAGTGTCTTTTGGAAAGCTCTGATCAAGACGCGTTTAATAAGTAAATTGTACGAAGCAAAGCTATTTTTATGTACAAAAGAATATATGAGATAGGAAAATTATGTGAAGTAACTATTTATTTTATGCAAACTATTCACAGATAAAACACTTTGGTTTACTGGGCATTTGAAAAAAATAAAGTAGATAATGACAGCAAATCATCAAATAAATAAGTTGATTTTTAACCTGTTGTTTTTAATTTAAAACTTGTGTTTCTCACAAATTTTAATAATTTCTTAAACTTTTCAGACTTCTGTGAGGCATTCTAACTTTTAGCTAACCATACATCTTAGCTAACCATTCATTTAAAATTGGATCCTATGTAGTACAGTAGCTCCTTCTTTCATTCATCTTTTATCTTACGTACTTGTAGAAGTTGTTATAATGCTATGGAGTATTTTACAGTTGTTTTCATTTAATTCGTTAAATTAACACTTTTAATTTGTTTGAACCCATTTATCTTTTTGATTAAAAAATTTTAGTATGCAGGAACGGTTGCATTGTACAAATCCTAACTATAACTATGTTCCGATTATGTAATTACATTACTTAAGTAATGTTTGGGTCGTAAAAAAATGGAAATAGTTATAACTGCACTTATGCAGATAAATTTTAAAAATTATGATTTTTTTTATTTTACTTTTATAATTATCAGTAAGCCAATCCTCGCCAGTACGCAGTTGCAAGATTTTCCACACTTGACAACAAAGATACTCCTCGTCCTATACGAGTGGACCTGTGGTGATAACAATAATAATAATATTTAGACAACTGCTTTTCACATAAAGACCTTATATCAGAGTTGTTTAATCATTGCTCATCCTTATTTTACTTTTACAGTAAGTTCACAGCGGTTCAGATGAATGATTATGATAAATGGGTAAAATTGCTTATTTCTCAAATTTCACACTTCAGTATAGATCAAGATGTGTACTATAACCATTGGGGGTTGGACAATATGGTTATTACTGTAATTGCTAGCTCCTCACTATCTTTCGCTTACTAGAACATATATGAGGCATTTCACGTCAAATCGCACAGGCTGCGCGCGAGACCACTTTTCATGCTTTGATTACAGTATCAAATTAATGAGGAAGATAAATCGGAGTAAGCATTTCCGACGTATTTTAACCTCAGCTTTTCAATGAAATTATTAAAATTACAAAAAAAAGTCAACATAACCTCAAAAAAATATAAAACATGTTATATCTTCAAAAGGGTGTCTCGAATCTTTTTTTTTATTATCTAAAACGAAAGAGGAGGTTTTTTTACGTTGGTATAGTGATTTTCAGAGTGTCCACTATTATATTATTCGAGAAATCTAACGTCAAAGTCTATGCTCTCGTGCCGCCGCGACGGACGGCCTGGCCGGTGGGGCGCGGTGCGGCGCTGCATGCGTGCTATATATAGCAATTTGTGACCCACCAAACCGAGAAGCCTGCTTCTTTAGCCTTAAATTATTAGTTGATGTTAATACAGTATTATTTTTTACAATAATTATTTAGACATATCAATAATAGTGTTGATATCAGGCGCGGTTCTCCTCCTCTGAGTTCATTTACAGCAGCAAAATTTTATAACTCTATTAATCGTGATAAAGGTTACGGCATCAAATAATTCTGAGATTTGTTTGCTTGAATAATGTATTTTGTGAATTTGCTATTCTTTGTGGAGTTTATTGAATTTTGAAAAAATTTGGTAAGTACAACTGAAGGTTCAGAAGTTGTCTTTTGAATAAAAAGTAACTTATTTAATTTTTAGGTTAGTTTGTTTGTTTACATTATAAACTATTAGAATGGATACAGTTTTCAAGTCACAGTGTATCAATCCTTTAAATTTAAGCAAACACACGAAACAGTTGGTTAAATTTCCACCAACTAAAAGAGCTGAATATTCAGCAATTCCAGAATCAGCACGAATCTGTACTGGTTGTAAATCTCAAATGTATAAACGTAAATTAACAGATGATGTTGTTCCCTCCGTTAATGATAGTGACGATGAGATACATCATGATCAATTGGATTATCACGCAGCGGGCATCGCAGTTCTCAATAACATGAAAAAAAAGGTTTTAGAATTAAAGTCAAGTGGTGAGAGAATTTGACTTCTTACTCTAGCTCAACAATTTTGGTCAATTAGTGATTTAGAGAGAGTATTTGGTTGTTCTAATTACGAAGCTCGTTTATCGAAAAAGCTATTTGCCGAAAAGGGATTACTTCCAGAACCTGTAAAAAAGAAAGGTAAAGTTCTTGCGGATGATACCATTTCTTTAGTCCAAGATTTTTATAACAGTGATGATGTAAGTCATGTTATGCCTGGCATGAAAGATTTTGTCTCTGTGAAGCAGGAAAACGGCACCCGTAAGCACGTCCAGAAAAGACTGTTCCTTGGAAATTTGAGAGAAATTTATAATACGTTTTAAGAACATAATCCAACGGTGAAAATAGGATTCACGAAATTTACGCAGTTGAGGCCTCCACAATGTGTTTTAGCCGATTCCAGTGGGACTCACAATGTATGTGTATGCGTTCATCATGAGAACATGAAGCTCATGTTTGATGCTGCTGGTATTGATGATCTGACGAAAAATTCTCAATTATCCTTCATAGACTGTCAAAGCTGCGTAAAATTCATTGTTTGCAGCCAACCAGAAGAAAAATGCTTTTTTGGAGACTGTTTAGATTGTCCCAACGGTAGTAAATTACGTGAGCACCTATTAGAGTGTTTCTCTAATAATGGTATTTTTTAAGTGAAGTATGATAATTGGTTCCAAACTGATAGATGTACAATTGCTTCGCAGTTAGTCAATACACATGAATTCGTCGATATATTTGCCGAAAAATTAATGAAATTTAAAATCCACGACTTTTTGGCTAAACAACAATCCCTTTTTGTATACAATTTAGAGAAAGTTCTTGAAGTCAGCGAATTTATTGTTAGTATGGATTTTGCTGAAAATTATGCTTTCGTGATTCAAAATTCCACGCAATCATTTCATTGGAATAACAATCAGGCAACTGTGTTCACAGTTGTTATTTATTATAAGAGTAATAGTGATCTTTTACACAAAAGTATGGCTATAATTTCTGACAATCTATGCCATGACTCGATTGCAGTCTATGAGTACCAAAAAATTGTTTTAGATTTTCTTAAAAAAAACTTTGAAGTGAAAAAAATTTATTACATAACAGATGGTGCCTCCCAACATTTCAAAAATAAGACCACTTTTCAAAATCTTCTCTTCCACAAAAGAGATTTTAACGTTGAAGCTGAATGGCATTTTTTCCCCACTGCGCACGGAAAGAGTGGGTGTGACGGTATTGGTGCTAATTTAAAAAGGGGCGCGAGAAAAGCTAGCTTACAAAACACTTCTCGAAATAGAATTTTAACAGCTGAAGACCTTTACAAATGGGCAAAAGGCCAAAGCAAAGAAACCGAGGTATTCTTCAGTGATAAAGAATCTTACAAGGAAGCTGCTTTGAAATTGAAAGAAAGGGTTGATAAGGCTAAAATGATACCAGGAACTCTTCGATATCACGCATTTATCCCTCTTGATGAAAACACATTTAAGCTGCGTCATACATCTTTAAGTTCAATATTTCAAACATTTCCGAAAATTTCCAATCCAAAAATTAAAAAATCTACTTTCAAGAAAACTGCAAAGGTAAAGAAAAATATTTAATTGTTTTTATATGATACAATAATATATTGCATAGTGTACAGTATTAAAGTTTAAATTAAAGTTTAAATAAATACAAATTGTTTATTATTATGTAAACATGTCAATACTTTATTTTATTATAAAACATTTATTAGGAATATTGCGTTGTTTTCAAACGTAAGATATGGTACAAATGCGGCGCTACGTCCGCCGCCAGGCCGTCCGTTGCGGTGGCACGAGAGCATAGACTTTGACGTTAGATTTCTCGAATAGTATAATAGTGGACACTCTGAAAATCACTATACCAACGTAAAAAAACCTCCTCTTTCGTTTTAGATAATAAAAAAAAAGATTCGAGACACCCTTTTGAAGATATAACATATTTTATATTTTTTTGAGGTTATGTTGACTATTTTTTGTAATTTTAAAAATTTCATTAAAAAGCTGAGGTTAAAATACGTCGGAAATGCTTACTCCGATTCATCTTCCTCATTAATTTGATACTGTAATCAAAGCATGAAAAGTGGTCTCACGCGCAGCCTGTGCGATTTGACTTGAAATGCCTCATATTAGAGTTTGAGGATAAGCACTTTAGAAAACTGTTTTGAGATTATATGCATGGTTCTAGTTTTGTTGCGGTGAATTCTCCTGACACTGCACAATACCAGTACTTGTTTAATTATTTAACAATACACTATAATTTTAACTATACAGTAATCGTAAAACTTTTCCAAGAAGAGTGAATAGCTGTAGGCTGCAGGGTCACACGGGCTAGAGATTTGGGCTGACACAATCCATACACTTGCTTATTTTTTGATGACACGGTTGTTGTTTTCTCTAATAAGTAAATCAATTTAAATTCTGTTTTCTTTAAGTCTATAAGTCATTGACAGTGAGTTTTTATTTGTACAATTTTTTGTTAGGTGCTTCTAAAACTAATCTTACAATGTTTGTTGGACGCTGTACTCGTCCAAAACTCTTTTTTGCAACATGGATATTAGTACAATAACAATTTCTTAAGTGTGGTCCAAATTGTTTAGTCTTGTAAGAACTTTTTTAGATATTAAACTTACAAATTAAAATTGGCACCCCTGCATTTTGTGTTAAAAACGTACCAGAATAATTCATGATGCTTACACCATACCTAATTATAGAAGATCAGAGTAATGTTGATTTGTTTATGTTGTGAAATTTAATTTTATATGAGTTTAGGGTTAAAATAGAAAAAAAAGGTTTTTTTACGTATTTTAATCTTATTATCCTTAACAAAATCTTCATTGAATTTTGATCTAGCCATATTGTAACATTCCAGATAAAACTTTTTTTTTAAATGATCAATCGTTTTGTGACGTCATATTTAACGTAAGACTTAGTGCATGTAGTTAAAGATCTACATAAGAGGTTATAAATTCTAAGTGTCGAAGAATTTTTATTTATAAAATGTACAAAATTGGTTGATAAGGGGGAAAATTAAAATTCTAATTTGGGATGTCCTACAGTAACCTATGATCTTTTTTTCTTTTTTTTGTTCTTTTCAACTATCTAGAAGTTAGTAAGAGACAATTTGTTCTTTTTGAAAAAATCTCAGGCTTCACGCTTATTTGTATGTATTATGAGAAATCTGTAGGAGTAAAAATGAAATTGTGCTTCTAATGTTATAAGACTCTAAATGTGTTGTTATTTGTAAATGTGTTACAGGCTTTGTTAACTGATTGTCGTATTGTAACGATACGAAGCTTAAAACAGTTATGTCTTTATGGTATAAGGTATAATGTCAACTGTATTCTTAAATTTATCAATTTTCATATCAATACTTTTTAATTATAAGCAAATTCTTATGGAGCATTGGAGAGGCACATTAGTTACTCTGAAGCCCTAATCCGCACTCTTTCACAGTTATGTTACTAAGAAAATGGACGTGACGGTAGTCATTAATACGTATATTAGTTTAATAATGTTTCAAAATGTAAATAATTTTAGTCGTAAGAATGATGATGAAAATACTAAAAAATTGTTGTTATTTTTACAATTATTAAATAGTTTTATGTATTTTTTCGGATGAGCTTCCAGTTTTCTAACCTCCAATTCTATAGGCTTGTTATGTGCAAAAGTGAATCAATAATAAAAGATCTTTATCCTTAAAAAAATAAGTAACGAAAGTGGATTTTTTATGTTACTTTTCCTTTGCCCCGCTTCACTTGACACACATCCCCACGCCAGTCTGGTCTCCCTCGCACCACGACACGCCAAGTTTCAGTACATTTTATTTTTTATTCTTTAACAAATCCCCCCCCCCCCCCAAAAAAACGCTTTTTTCAAGACGTGAGCCTACGATCTTCAAGCACTGTAACTGAGGCCCGTGCCCACTCCCCCACGAGCAGTCAAGATATAAGAAATTCGATTACTTTTTCACATGGTATGGTTCGTAACTTATTTTTAATTTGAATTTTTACCTACTGCTCATTCGTTTATTTGGTTTGATTTATAAATCAATTAATCATTAAATAAGCTAGTCTTTGAGCTTGACGATTTTCTTAAGAACTTAGAAAATAGTATGTTTAAGCAGAGCAGTTGTCTTATGTATGACTACATATTTATTCATCTACATATCGTTGATTTGTCACTTTTACAATATATAAATAGTTGTTCATACAATTTTTCCATTCTTTCTTTCCCAATGTTCAGAAAACTTCAAATTTCTTTGTTTTTTGTTTAAATTCACAAACTTATTTCTATTGCATTCTATTCTTTTATAATGACCTAACTTCAGAGTTTGGTCTTAACTGTCATTAAGTGGTCTTTAAGTGCCATTCGTGGTGTTCTCAGATTTCAGCTTGTGAGCTTCATTTGTTCTTTTTTTGTACTAAATAATAATCTTTATTTAAATAATATTGGTAATTAATGTATTTCTTACTTAAATCAATTTAATAATAAGTCTTTCTTTTAAGAACAATTGAATTGGGTCACTGTAACAAGGTTCAACGTAAATTTTATTACTGATATTTTACTTACATCTATCACTGACTATTTTTACTGCTGCTTCAGAGTTTCCTAATGCTTCGTGCTGTAACTATCAGTGTTTCCTTACCTCACACGAACGATTTCATGGCCAGTAGGATGTTGCGATTTCTGCTTCCTCTGCTGTCGCCAGAATCACCTTCGGCAGGCCTCCTTTGCTGTACCTCGCTCCTTAGTGTCATCCGATACTTTTGATGTTCTCGATACGCACTTGATTTGCTTCAGCCAAGACGTTATGTCTTACGTGTATAAGATACTCACAAGTCGCGAGAGTCAAAAGTTGACTAAAACTTTAGAGTACAGGTGACAGACGTAAAGAGAGCACTTTTTCCTCTTGATGGTGCGTTTTTATAGCATCAGAGCGAGTGAAATAGGCCTTTGGTTAAATTAGGTCAGCCAATGAGCGATGGTCTTGCAGACTGCGTTGACAGTTACATAATGATGTTGCATGTTATGATTTTATAAATTAGGAAATAACAATACAACAGTACCAATCGCATTTTCTGACAAGTGCGATTGAGTTTTTGGATCAGTGATAATAAAAGCTCGTATAAGCAATATAAGAACGCCAAATACAAGTTCAATTGTAATCGTAAGCTTACAATTTTGAAATCAATCCTTCTGAGGACATTAAAATCAATTTTGAATATAATGAAATAATGTGTGAATTATGAATTTTTAATCAGTATACATTATCAGGATTAAACAATTAATGAGCAAACTATTTATTCATACATACATGCATTTTTACAACGAGGCTGGCCGTATTCTATGTCAGCATATTATGAAGCATTTACCTTAAAGATAATAAACACACGCCCACACATTAACGACATACAAACTCCTCTTGTCATGTAAGCTTGCTTTATATTCACAATAAGTCTTATCTGAATTTTGATGGACAGGTAGTTTTTAGTTATAATATAATTCGTATTAACTTTGGATGCAACACTTTGACAATTCTTTCATTCTTGATGCAGGATGTTTTTGAAGCAAGGACATGTATCATAGTTAGTGGTAAAATATTTTAGAAAGATGAGAGGAGCACCAATACACGCAGCAATGTTTGCAAGCATTTTTGCAATACAGATATACTTACATAAACGCTTTTACGCATACTTGTTCGCTTTTCTCTTGCGTATAAAAAAAAAAACCTGTTTACTGATAAAGAAGTTTAATAGGTCAATCTAAAATAATTGTTCTTAAAAAAATGTGGTGATTGCTGCAATTCATATAAATGCAGCTTTACGTGATTTTCTTATAAGGTCACATGTCAGATTGCGATTTAAAAAAATTAAACATCTGAAAAAAAGAACAGTTAAATGATCTGCAATTTATTCAAATTTCGTATGCCTTTTTAGATAATCTTTTAATGCTGAAATAATATCTGTTAAGACCAAAGATGAATAAAGACCTTGTTAACGCCAATGCAACTATGCAAGACGACGTCTTAGCACTGATCAGGGTGACCTGCCGTGGCCAGATATCAAACTGAGAACATGTTTTTTGAGAGTGTGAGAATTGTATCGAAAAGCGTGCACCTAGGAAAAGAGGGGTGGATTAACGTGGAAATGAGAATACAGCAACACATTTTTGAGATACGTGGGAGATATTCACCGAATGCGTGCCTACGAGAAGGGAAGTGAAAATGTCAATTCTAGCTAAATTAGCTGAGCGCACAGCCAAAGCAAGTGACCATTCGAGTTTCTCTCTATTTTAACTGTAATCAAGTGTATGCTTTATATTAAACTGACTTTTAATCTTGCTTTCTCTTCAAAATGATCCATTGATCTTTTTCAATTAAATCGTAAAACTAAACGCTTATAATTACTTACAGACCTTTGATTTTAAGACATTTTTTTTTTTTCCATACTTTTAACGCTTTTTTGTAAGTGCAGTTTCTTACATTAGTCTGTAAACAGCCACGTAAGGTGAAATGCGTTACAGAAAAAACTTAGCCATCCACCCTGTGGTCTAAGTCATCTTCTCAGTCTCCTTTCTTACACACTCTCTCCCGCTCCATCTCTATGTCTCTCGTAGCATGTGCCACTTTTCTGTCTACCACTTCATCTCTCTATTTCTCTCTCTCTCTCTCTCTCTCTCTCTCTCTCTCTCTCTCTCTCTGGCATGTACGCCACGCGCTAACTTCCCCTCACGCTGCTATTACTACTACTACAATTACTACACGCGCGCGCACACACACGCACACGCAAAAAAAGAGAGAGGGAGAGACACATACATATGAGGTATGTATGTTTTAAGGCTATGGCTAAGCCGATGCGCTTGCTCAAGCTGAGGTATAGATACGGAGAAAGAGATAGGAAGATGAAAACAACAGCTGTACCTATACTAGAAGCCAAGTATAGGTATGTACATTGTTAACATACATACGTATTGTATGTCCCAGTCTGTACAGGAATTTCGGTGGATCAGAGCCTTGCTTTGCTGTTGTGTACTGTTTGTATACAGAAAAGTTTAATAGTGCTTTATCTTTTCAAAGTCTTAAAACAAACAAAGTAGAAATCGTCTTTTTTATAGTGATTATTTTTTAATATGTATAAATGTATGTAAAAAAACGTACATAAAGTATAACATATGAATAATATGACATTCGAACCCTTAAAAAAAAAGAAAAAAAACGCTGTATTTTGAAAGAAAAGCAACATTAGCTGGAAATAAGAATTTTTACGGGCCTCGTATAGGAAAGCTACATGATCGAGATGCTCAAATTTAGAGCGGTTGGGCTATGCACAAATAACCTTAACCGTTTCCTTCTTTGGCTGTATCTTGAAAAAATTTGCTTGAGCTTGAGTTCGAAGTTTTACTTCTACCGGGGGGTCCCGAGGCCCACATCTGTTTTTTTTAAATTCAGTCATATTTAAAATAAATATTTAGCATTATTAAAAATGTCAATTTATCTATAACCACGATTTAACTACTTATTGTTATTCTAATAATCATGAACTGAAGGACAAACTCCAGAGGTTACCTATAAAAATATGTAACTTTGAGATCCATCTCGTCCAAAGTTCAGACAGCTAAGATGGTTAAAAAGGTTTGAAAAAAAAATTTTTAAAATAAAATTGTGCCAAAAAATGTATGCTATATTTGAGTATATCAGGACGGGACATAAATTTTTGTAGACTTTTTCACAGGGGATATTTTCAAAAAAATGATTATAAAATATTGACAGTTTAACACGGTCTCTTATGAGAGAACAATGTTAAGTTGCCTTTTAATTAAAAATAAGTGTACATTATAAATGTGTTGAATTAAAAAAAAAACGTTTCAACAATAACCTTAGTACAAAAGGAAGATGCCAAAAGAAAACAAGAAAATCACGATTTTCTAGGCATTTGTCAAAAATATAATCAATAAGAGTCGTACACTTTCAAGTTTGTAGAGTGCAAAAGGAGGTGCACGGTAAAGGGGTCACATCTGCGCGGGCAAGGACGACTTCCGGTTTCTTGTCTCTCTGAATAATACTCCCAAACCACTTTGAGGTTTAGGCCATGGCTTGAATTGTTCTAGTAACTTAAGATCGATTCCTTTCATCAACAGATTTTTTTTTTTTCTTTGATGCAATTTATCATTATAGTTTGATTTGTATTATTTATGTTTTATTAAAATTTATAAATCGTGTTGCAACTGTTCTTCTTTGATACGTCAAAATAAACAGGTATTAATTATTTATTTTATTGAACAGTTAGTTTAGACGATACTTCTTGTTGACAGGGCCGTTTTGTTATTTAATAATAATAAAATAATTTCTCAATATATAAGTATGATTCATATATTTTTAAACTTCCAAGAGAATATAAAAATCTAACGTGAGAGAAAAAGTGTGAGGTCACAAGACTATTTACACAAAACTTCCTAAACATTTATTTTCCGTCTTATGCTATTTAAATTTTTTAGATACAGCAGCTATACTTTTAACTTTGATTTAATGTACAAGTCCAATTTCAATTATAAAATGACGGTTCTAGAAAAACGTTAAAATTAGTGTCAATATTAAAACTGAATACCTTTGAAAATTATGGAATAAAAGTCTGACCAGTTATGAATAACAGATCTGACGGATCGAAATTGATTTCCTAATGAAAAGTTCTTTTCATGCGTATACAATTATTAATAAGATAAGCTCAGCTTAGCTCTATTGTTGGTCTGCATCATCAAGGTAAATTATCAGCGTTCATCTACTGTGAATTTCTGCATGTTAAAATTTTTATCAGTAACAACATTCAATAAACACAATAGAAAACATCTTTGTAAGAATTTACAATCGTTTCAAATCCTTGATATCGTATACAACTTAGTTCTAATTTTAGACTGCAACAAAATAATAAAACAGCATTTCGATCAATAATTAAATAAAATAATTTGACAAGTTCTGAAAGCATAAGGAGTATTATAACATATTTTATTTATTTGTCTATGAAAAAAGGAAGAACTTACAGTTTATTATGTTAATGCAGAATAATAAAGTTTTTTTCCTAACAACTCATAAGCAGCGGTATTTTTCGTAATAACGTTTTTTAAACGATTTTCATCAAATCTTGATAAGAGTGTTATTATAATTAAAAATTTTTTATTATTGTATAGAAAATAAAGATAGAATTTATCGGAAAGCATACGTCTCCCAAGTGGTACTAAAGGTCGACCAAAAAAATTGAAAAGGCTTAATAGCACTAAAGGAGGGAAACTCACAAGACCTTTGAAAGACGGGCTCAAGACAGTGCATTACAAGCAAGCTAATGAAATCATTTGCTTAGCTGAAAAGAATATTAAATTATTATAAACAGCCGTTTTTTGTGTAAAAAAAGAGAGAGAAAAAAAACAAGAAATAAAGAGATTCAAGGAAATGTTGATGAACGCGTACATACAAAAAAAACTGCGTCAGCATTTTATTTGGAATCAAGTTATTTAGCAGAACAATCGAGATTTTTGCGCAAAGACTGGATTTCTCCAAATTGTAACGTATACCCATCTTACAGTAAGATCAAAAATGTTATGAATGAAATTTTACCGGAGAAGTACCCTGTTTCTATGGTCAAAGTTCCAGTACCTTTGCAAAACATGCTAGATAAAAATGGATATGGTGGATTCAGATCCTTTGATCAACATACGATTAGCTGCAACGATAGGATTAGATAGCTCTTCAAGTCATACAATTCCACATCAAAAGTGTAAGTATCGTGACAACGAGAGTTATCAGAGTGACGCTTTCAACATTCTTAAGAATTCATTTTTTATTTAAGCTATTTTTTAGAAACTAGAAGTCCGATTGCATACAAATGCAAGTTGTGGCAGCTCTTAAAAACTCTTCTCTTCTCCATAATTTTTTCACTTAAAAAAAACCAAATATGCAATAGTCAGTACTGAAAGAAAATCTTGTGTCCAATATATTCAAACTGTTTCTTGTTTATATGAGCTATAGTATTTATCAACTATCCCATGGTTTGTGATCTTCTAGTTTTAATAAATGATTCTTTGAAAACATAATGCTTTGTGATTTTTCTTTTGAGGTTCGAGAAGGTCTAATATGTATTTATATAGGATGTAAGAGACCCTCAATATTTTTTACAGATGAGTTTCAAAAAAGAAGAAAGCCATTGCTAGACATAATCTACGAAAAATTTAGAGTTAGAGTGGACCAGGTAAAACAAGGCTGAGGTACCAGTAATACTGGGAATATTGCTAGGTAATGTTTTAGCGATGTAGAAAAGTTTGTTAAAACCATGAGAATAAA
The DNA here is from genome assembly GCF_000648655.2 of Copidosoma floridanum. The sequence continues at coordinate 612,992 of NW_019379712.1, forward strand.
TACGCAACTAGTTGAAAATGTAGCCCTCGTATCGTTGCTATTTAAATGTAGAGAAGAATTGGATTTGGTTAAAACAAAACAATTATGTTGGGAAACATATCGGTTACATTACAAAAAATACCCACGGGTGAGAATGAGCTCTAGTCCTTACAAGCTATTAGCACATGATTGTTAAATTGCTAAACGATTATCACTACCGCAAGGTTACTATGACAAGGACTTGCAAGAATCCTCTCACAAAGGACACAGAAAAAAATGTATAAGACATTCAAGACAGAACAGTAGAGAAGCACATACTACTGATACATTCGTAATGCAATATAACTTAACGATTCCTTAATATCACTTTTATATATA
>NW_019379712.1:619362-635895 GCF_000648655.2 Copidosoma floridanum
ACTTAATCCTAGCCAGATTTGCATTTGATAATAAACCCATTTAGTATGTTTTTGAAGTACTGGAACCGCAGATGATACATTTGATAAAAGTAATTTTTTTTTTAACTTTTATAGATGAAAAAAATATTTTATATCTTAGTTTGTGTACAGAAGTTTTTTTTCCATGTGCACCGTATAGTTTGATGGCTACTTTTTCAGCAACTCCATATAAAACGTCAATATTTGGATTTGGCTTATGAAATACAGTTATCCAATTTTTTAAATTTTGATTTGTATGTAATAATGATATGATACTCGTTTTACCTTTATTATATATACAACGAGTCGAATAGCATCCAGCAAATGCATGCGCAAATAATTTGTATTTTCCCAAATATCTATGATAATAAGATAAATATACAGCATTTCGTCATTCATTAGGCAAGAATTTATAAAAATACAAATTACGTTTACCATGTAACTTTGTTATTAATAACATCAGTAAATCAATATCGTCACTACCTATGGCAATTCCTTTTTAAGTATTGTCATTGAATTCAATTGCTCTATTACCTATTAACGTATCTGCATCTACGTTTGCTATTACCACATCAATGTTATATTTTTTCAAATATTTTGCTAGTAAATCCACAAAATTTTTGTTATTTTTTTTATGTAAAAGAAATTATGTTCTATTGATTGTAATCATTTTATTTTACGATATTTTCATGTCTGCTCCAATATTGTTTTCTGATTAATAATATCTTTAATAAGATTTTACATTGAAATTTTCGTCACTATAACCATCAAAAATAGTAGTTACATTTGTACCAAAATGTGCTATGATATGCGAAAAATATAACTGGAAAACTACACATATTTTTAACTGTGAGGCCAAACTACGGCATGCAATAACCAGCCCCCATCTATCACGTAGTAAATCCAATCTTTTTTTAACAACTGGAAGTCGTTAGAAGGCTTAAAAAATTTATTCAATTTTGATTTGGGTGTTCACTTCATGAATCCTTTTTATTAAATGAACTGAGTGGATATGAAGAAAGCTCATATCCAAAAGCTTTATGCACTTTATTAGAATTTTCACTGAAGACTGCACACATTCGTTGAAATATTAAGGAAATATCTATGGTACATATTTCATAATTTCTTTCAATATATAAATCAGTAGCTGCACTTGCTAAATTTTTTACTTCATAAAATAACGCATGAAAATATTTTCAAAATTTTTTTCAACCATGCTCTCCATTCTAGATATTCCTTCTTCTAATGTGCGGTGACAGTCAATACTTGGCACTGCAATGATTCTGGTAGAAAGTGATACTAACAGGTTTGATTTTGAGCTACCAAATGGGTAATGATTTTGAAGCCAGGTAACAAATTTCTTTAAGTCATCGTTGTCTCTTTTTATTCGGCTATGAGAATGATCAATATGCTGTTAACTAGTTCTTAACGTTATTTTGTAATTATTTTCCAAGCATTTCATAACATTGAATGCTGATGGCATAACAAATAAATATCGTGCCACAACGCTCAGAGTAACACACCGACCATGTTTCAAATCTGTACCAAAAATTCTATTTAACTTTTGCTCAATTACCGTGTTGCTCCACCCAGACCACGATTTATCTGACCTACGAATAGTAAAATAACCATCTTTGCTATAGCGATCAAATTCTACAGGATTCATCGCAGTTTCAAAATTTTCCTTATCTCAAAGATACATTTGAGCACTTTTCGCGTAAGAAAAATGCCTACTTACATAAAATAACGGTAACATATCTTTTACGCTTTGTTAATGTAATTTCCAATCGCCTCAGCGTTCTGTTTCAGTAAACTGTAATGCTACTGTAACACATTTAAAATACTGTATCCATAATTTTGAAGTTGGTCCTTTTTGTTCAAGATCAATTAGTTCGTGATAAAACTGCACTGTTAAATGTTTCAAAAAATAATGCTTTTTACAGTCATCCGCTGACAAAGGATCTCCGATCTAATTCTCAAAAAGTTTATGAACGAATTCTTCTATTCCAACTACATTATTCATTGACTTATAAATAATTATAGCAACAGCTGTAAACCTTTAAATATGGGCTCTCACTGCTCTGAAAAATGCATAATCTGCAAGCGTTTTTTAAACTGAAACTAGTGCACGCGTAACACACCAATGCAGGGACTAGACGCGAGGGCCACAACCTGGGGCGAGGAAACGCGAAAATGCCCGAATACAGGCATCGGTGTCGGCAGCTTGCCACAGGAAAAAAGGAAAAGCAGAGAGAGGCTAGCGAGCAGGGATGGGAGAAGCATTTAGAGGAGAAGTTCCTCATGAACCGGACCTAATAAAGTAGGACGGTTGAGAGGTATTCGGCAACTGTTGGCTCTCTTCTCTGGGTTCTCTCCAGGAACATGGTCTTCTTTGTCCCAAGCCTCTGGCCTCCGCTTGTTTTCCCTTTCTGGTCTGCGTGAGTGAAAGAGGCTATATAATTGGCGATTGAAAAGAGTTTGTCAATTATCATTGCGATAATTCTTCGTCACAGAAGTGATAAATCCCTTGCGGTAGCTTTGTAGGCATACTCATCTTTCTTTGCTGAATGACTAGCCTATCTCTTTCTTTTTAAGGTTCATTTCCTTTGTTGTTTTTAGATATCGTACTACCGTGTCATCTAGACGATATATCCCGTTAATTCTGCGATGAACCCACGATTGTACTCTTTATGTTTGTTTTTGAATATTATATCCGAGAAATTATTGAGTCTGATATAGTATAGAGTGTAAGGGACTTCAGTTTGATATTTAATTATTATCTATCAGTGCATAAAACTTGCTCACGAGAGAAATCGTATATGCAAATCCCAATTTTATTATTTACAATTATTGTTTTGCGTTCAATGGTGATTAAACCAAAATTAAAACTAAAGTTTGAAGTATGTTGTTGAACTAATTAAAATGATAATTTATTATTATACTAGAGAAACGTTAATCATAAATATCGTGAGAAATAAGACTCGTATAGAAAGGAGTTTTTTTGTGATTTGAATATTATATCGTTCTTACAGGAGAAATAGCGCTAATGCTTTACAAAACAAGTTTATTTAAGACGTTGTAAAATTTTAAGATAGGAAAAAGTGAGTTGTGCGAACGGAGAAAGCAAATTATTTACTTTATTTTAAATCCATGATTAAGTGGGGTTGAATAGTGTCTGACGACTATGTTATGTTTTCTTATTTTCTTTTTTCATTTTCTCGATGAATTAGTCAATGCGTCAAAATGAAATCTTGTAGCTAATTTATAAGACAAAAGATTTAAATATACTTTGAATTTAAATTATAATTGCTTCGTATTTCTTTCATTATACAGATTGTGCTCCTGGTTTCACCATATATCTTACCCCACATAAAGAAAGCCCCTGCACCACATTTCTTCTAGTCCACTTCCATCCATAAAGTAATCGATTGTCAATAAGTAGGACATTAACATATGAGAATCTCCTAAGTGAACGATAACATTTTTCAATACCGTATCTTATGCTTCTACAATAATAGACCAAATTTTTCAATATAATGGTTGGTCAAATGTAACAAATGTATTTTTTTAAATAATTTTTTTTGTGTCTTTGACTGCATAATTTAAATCTGTACTTATTGTCATTGATTTTAACGAAGGCTGATTTATAAATGGCAAACAAGCTACTTGAGATAGTAAATAAATTTTGTCTCTTGATATCTTTTCCATCAAACCTCTCCATGACGGTAAGTATTCAATTTTTATAGCTTTGCAACATGTACATACCAAACAATATTAAGGAAAAAATTCCGATCACCCAAATATAGTGGATTAACTAAAATGAATTTGATACTTTTCAAAGCTTTTAAGTAAATACTACTTAAAGGGATTGTCTTAATTAATCTACGTAAAGCTATTTCTGTGTCAGTTGGCATTTTTTAACATTTTTTAGATCCTCCTCCAAAAATAACCTCAAAATTTGGGGTATACACGGCTATACCCGCTAAGCAGTGAAACGTTTCGTGACTATCCAATGTTACAACGGTATGGTCAGTATTATCAAATATGAACTGAACAGAAACGCAGTTAATGCGTTGAGTTAGAGGGCTTACAATTGAAGAAGCTTTATACAATTAAACAGATTTGTCGTTACTCCTAATTTTGCAAGAATATTAATAATTAACCTTGATCCTATTTTTCTGTAAATATATGTTTAAATAGCTAGTTACAACTTTAAAATGAAAACTCTTTTACATATAATGGAGTCTATGAAATGAGCAATCATATCTTTTTCAATTGGATTGTCTTCTTCGGTTTCATGCTCACTTTTAAAAAAAATTTGTGGAAGAAAATCTTTTAATGTTTGTGGTATTTCTGAATTTATATTATCAAGAAATTTTTCTGCTGGTGGATACAGCAATTTTTATATTAATCATTTAAAATATCAGCTAGCACTATTTCTGCAGCAAATGTTATAACGGCATTTTTTTCAAAATTTTCAACTGATTCCTAATTTCGCCAATCACGGTAAAGTTTTATCAAATTAATTGATTCGTCATAAACAACTGATTTTCGGCTTGGATGTTTTGCAATGAAAAAAATTTCCGTTACATTTTTGTACTTATTTAGCACATAGTTCTTTGTTACTACATTTTTGTCCTATAATATCTTGCAATTCAGACAGTAAAAGTTGAAATTTTTCACTTTTTTCTATATAACTACACTTGTTTTCAATACAATCCTATGATTCAAAAATTTCGTTCAATTCTTTAAAGCTAGAGTCATATTGCTTGGTAATTTTATTTGAATCTAGTGAGCGCATGTGTAAGAAATTTGTATAACATTTAACATGATATGAGTTCTTTTTTTCCGAGTGTAGTATCCTGTATTCGACCTAGTACAGCCGTACTAACTTCGTTATTTTTTATTTCAGCTATACTCAAAAGTTTTTGATAAGTATCATACTGCTGTAGATGAGATATTTTTGTATGTTTATGATCTTGCAATTGACTTCATAAAAGGCAATACAAATCAAAATCTAAAGAAATATTCGGCGTAAAAAAACATGGTAATGAAGATGATAAGTTATCTCCTTTCCTTTTTTTTTTTTTTTTGACGTTAATAATACTTCTGAGTAACGCTTTCTACAAACTTCATAAAACCTTACACTATCCCTGGCCATCCATTGTTTCAAATTTCATCCTTTCTATTCACACTTTTATTTATAAACATTTGTAAGCCTTTAGATAAAACAGCAGCAATTTTATCATCAGTTTTTTTAAGTGGTGAATCACAGAGAGAACATTTACTTTTATCTGCCATTTTTGGAAGGTGAACTAAAAATATTAATTTTTTTAATTAAATACGTCTTTTAGAATAGTTATCATATAATTATAAGTAAATCTAAGTAATTTTAATAAACATAATTATAATTTTTATTCTTTTTAAAACTAATGCTTAGGAGAATACAAGTAGAACTTGAAACGAGCATAAGTCAGACCTAATTTTGTCTTAGTTTTATGAGTATTAGTTAATGAACTGTTTATTTAATGTGTAATAAATAAGCAAAAACTTGTGTTTCTCATTTGTTTACGATGTATGTACGAATAATTACTCTAAAAAGAATACATTTTCGTGTTTGTGATGTAGGTTGGATAAATATAATACTGACGCAGACTTCATCTGCCTTTTAAGCACAAAACTTTGTAAAGTATGTTACAATATTTTAAACATTCGTAGCTTGTTATGCGAATTTTTTTTTAATTTCTAATTTTACATAATACACAGAAATATTTCAACTTAGTATGAAAATGAAGTAGTGCTTTTTAATCTGATGGACTGAAAACTGTTTTAAAAAACATTTCTTTCAAAAGGGAAGAAATAAGTGGTGTCATCCTTAATCCTTTTACAGTCAATTTATTTTCAAACATGTATCCTAAACCTTACAGAATGAGGATACTTATGTTACCAGCGCGCAATCTGATCATAATAAGCGTAAACAATCTTTTCTTCAACGAATGAGCCAAAGTCTTTTTGGTATGAAATTATGTTCATATTCTTTGGCACACTAGAAATGAAAAGGTAATGGCACTGTGTATATCTTAACCTCACAGTTTTTGAGTAAAAAATTCCCAAAGTTATAAAAAATGCATTTTTTTCTAACTATTGTAGCCTTGCAAAATGATTATAGTAAAACGTTAGCTCAAGTCACTCTGCCTAAGTAATAACTATCCTTCCTCTAATATCTTCTTAAGAGGAAATTTAGAGAAATCCGAAGGCAACAGTGTTTTATGCCATAAACGCTCACAACGTTTCAGCAAGTGTGTTCGTACTAGAGTATACCTACGTATATGTACTTACCATTCGTGCCTCGTGCCTGAGTGAGTTCATATATAGAGGTATACAGTTGTACATACACGCGTGCTGAAACGCGTAATTTAGTAACTGTATGGAAAGAATATTGCCACTTAATTCATCGAAATTTGCTGTTAAGAGATTGTAGAAAAATGTTAATAGTTAATGTGTACGTGGTGTACCTAGTAAGAAAATTTTATTTTTATGCAATACCAAGATTCTAACAATCTGAAAAAACAAATTTTTCAAAATTTGGCGAACGTTTTACTCGAAAACTGTTAGGTTAAAGTATAAACAAATAGATTACTTTCTTATTCCAAATGTGCCAAAGAATATAAGAGTCAATTTTTAGGAAAAGTCAACGTCAGCCTCGTCCTTATATATATTTGTTAATTTATGATTCAGAAATTTAAACATGCAATTGATTTTGAAATCAATTATAACTCAAAAATAATGTTTTAAAGTAAAGAATTGAAAAACATGTTTTCACATACCTTGATATGTTTTTTTTAAATCAAGTACCTTTAGATGTTTTTTCGTATGTCAGGCAAAAAATGATGTAATTTTCTGCGTTATTTGAATAATTTACTCTCAATAAGCAATCACCAAGTAATTCAGTAACGATTAAATATTTGTCACTTCGGATAGCTTTCCCATATGATCTTGCTTCAACGACAAAAAAAAAAGGTTTGATGCTTCGTAGACCTTTCGTTGTCTCAAACATAACAATTAGAAGATGTTTTTATTTCATATGTAGATAATCGTATTATCAAGTGACTGATCCTATCGTTATAAGTGATTTTTTGAGAGCACAAACGATAAAAAACGATTCTTAGTGAATGGAATATCACAAAGTATGGGAAAAATTTTAAATACAATAAGTGAAGACGTAATTTACTTTAACCACAGTTTTGCAAAGTAACAGAAATGAGTGAGAAGAACCATTACTTTTAATTTGTTGTTAGCAAATTTTCATAAGAAATAAGTTATTAAGAAATTGAATTCAGATAATTGTTGTAAGTGAGAATTATACATTTAAGTAAACTAATAAAAGTTTTTTACTTTTTTGGATATTTATATACGTACAATTGTTGATGAAGATTTATTTTTCAAATAGACAGACTACTGTTCAAAATCTTCAAAATATGGCATATCATAATTTTTACGTTTCAAACAAAATATTTAAAATTCTATCACATCGTACATGGGGATAAGGGACGTCAAGCAGCACACCGATACTCGATCAGGCGTAATCGGTCTGACATATGATTTGGAAGAGGTCAGAGTAGCTCAGCAACTGGATTCTTTCTTGGTAAATAAAGTACATGCATGACTTACTTTTTGGCATATTTGACAGATTATTTTTTTTATAAAAGTTGTGAAAATTAAAAAAATAGTCACAGCAACGTACTACAATTGCATTATATACACCAGCTAAAAAGTTTTAATCTTATATTAGTTGGTGCTATCGAAACTGAGACCATTACAACACTATGCATTTTCTTACTACATGCTCTCCCTGTAGTTATATGGTAATTTTAATTTTTTATTTTTTATTATAATTATAGTAAGTAGGAAACGAATTGCTGAGTTATTGCATCTACTCACAATGTACTCAATAAATTATATACTTTAATATTAATCCCTAAAAAATGCTTTTAATAAAAATCAAAAAGAAGCATGTTTCCAGTATTAACAATAAAAAATACACATATTTGTTTTTAACAAACTTATCAGTTATTAAGTAAAAAAAAATTGTACTGAAAATGGTATCTATAAAGTTGTTGGGTAATAAAGTCATTAAACCAATAGAAAACTTGTACGTTTTATTCGTTACAATTCATTTTATACTGCACCTTTACTGCAGTACATAAACGAGGGGAAAAACGTATATGTAAAATATGTCCTTATAATATAGTAGGAGACCCCCGTCTCGGCTTCGCCTGAGACTCACTAAACGGAACACCGTAGTGCGTTGACATGTAATGAGACACGTTTTCAGTCAGAAATTTTACGTTTATTCCTGGCACTTTTTAAAACAAAAATCTTCTTACTAAAAACATATTTGTTCGCAATCCATACAGTTGATTTGGCTGTAAAAATTAAGAAACATATAATTATGCTGACAAGTATCGTGCGTTCCTTATACCATAAAATAATCGTTGGCCATAAGGAGCGGTTAATTTGCAGTTTCTCCCGTGTAATTTACGAAAAGGGCCATTTTTTAAAGATGTTAGGATCTGAAACTTTCAAAAACATATTAAAGAAAATATTTTTTCTCTTATCTCACAACTTTATTACCAGAGCAACAAAGTTCTAGAGCTTAATCTCTACATTTTTTATTGCTACAAAAGTACAAATATATTTTCTTTTTTTTTAAAAACCTGAAATAAGATTTTCAAAGACTTAAGAGATTACTGTGAGGGTAAAATGAAAAGCTGATTTCTCAAGTAATGGATTCTTTATTGGTCGATTTTGAGGCTGCTGTTCGGATCTCGATAAATTTTCTGCGTCAGTTTCTTGAGGCCTAAAATTGTATTCATTAAATACGTTTGAAGTTTTCCTTCCAATTCACCCTTTTGCGACTTTTGTGACCCTTAAAGGCTATTTTCTGTCACTTTGTTACGTTCTTATATATTCGTTGGCAAGGTAGTTCGACGTCCGATTGCTCTGAAAAAGACCGGTGGGCTTTTTAAGTAAACTCTTTCCTGACTAAAGTTTACAGCAATTGTGACTGCCTGGATACCTCAGGGTGATCTCTTCTGGTCTGCTGTTAAAGACTCAGACCGATCGGGAGAAAAATTACAAAGTCCGAAGCTTTGGGGCTAGTTGTAGTGCTCTTTTCTAACGTCTGCCGGTATAACGTCAAAGACGTTGGTGTCCAAAGCACCTTTTTTTTCCAGACTCAGTTGTTTTGATGATCTAAGGTGGAGAGATTAGTAGAGATTGGTTCGTAATGCTTGCTCGTTGGAGACTCTAGTTGGCTCAATTTTTTTTTTCTTCATAGCTTTTAGGTTCGCCAAGCGCAGACCTTGGAGAGGATCGGTGATTCCTAGTTGAATGCTTCGAGTCGAGAGGGTAATATAGGGTCGTTGGTTACCGATTTTTCCAGCCTTGCGACGAACAACTTTGCTCGTGACGTCTGCCAGTTAATGACTGACTTAGTTTAATAGTGGCCAGGTTTACATAGCCTTTGAGTTGACTAAAAGTCTCCAGAAATTGTTGTAAAAATGTATTTGTTGGCAAGGTAATTTAAACTTAAGTGGCCGTTAAAAGGACCGATGAGATTAATGGTTAAGTAGGGAATGTTAATGCTTACATTGGCCCTGAAAACATCCAGTGGTAAAATTTCCAGTCATTCCTTATTATTATTCTTGATGATGGACAGCCAGCTGTGGTCGGCTTGACTCTTACCCTGGGAGTCTCGATGTACGGAGTCTGTGATGGAGGAAGGTACGCCGCTGATCAAAAAATATTTTGTCTTAGGGTTGTTCCCCGGATCACCAACCGCTCATCGTTAGTCGGGAAAATGTGGAGATGCCATTGGGGACATGACCACTGAAAAGGAAGCCGTTATGGATACCCATGCCCCTCAGGGCTGTTTTCCCTGGCTTACATTTGTAGTATAAAATTCTCTGACGGCACCAGGCGAGATTGTGGTATAGCCATATAACTCAGAAGAGTTATAGCAGTATTTGCTCTGGCTAGACACGTGTCCGGGTATTCCGCTGGAGACGTCATCGGTGATACTACATTTTTTATAGGTGGCACTCGTCAATCCTGAAGGTTCAGGGCGATAGTAGGCCTACATTACTTTCTCATTAGAGAAGAGCGTCATCGGTCACCGAGATACCCAGCTGCACGACAATCATCTATGTTCTCGATGCAGCTCGATGAACTGCCAGTAGACGATTGCACGAATTTTCCGCGACGCTCCGGCCTGTTATAACCACACTTATTCAATTCTGTTGCAGGTACCTTCGATTTTACGCCGACGCCACCTAGCGGATCCTACTGAACTAAAGTGAAAAGCTGGCGTATTTTTTCAAAACTATAGGAAGTGTCATGAATCAGTGTGCAAAATTTCAGCAAAATCGGTTCAGTAGTTTTCGCGGTTAGCGATTACAACGGTTTTAGCGACTTTGCTTCATATATTAGTAAGATATATATTTATATATTCAGCTGATACCATTGATAACATTTCAATAAAAGAAGACTTGGTACACTGTGAATTTCTGTTATCGCTCGGTATAAGTATATTGATAGAAAATGCTCATTAATATGAATAACATACAGTTACCTTACTTACTGCAATTTTTTTTGCATTAAAACTAAGTATTCACAATCAGTTTATTTTACTGCATATCTTTAACGTGTCCTATGAATTGGCAAGTTAAGCAATACCAGATATAATTTTTCCAAGTTCATGCTCGCAAATAAATACTTTGCAATTAGTATCAACTTCAGATATTTTGATACCATATATCAGCAATCAGTTAGTATACCTTATAGATATACCTCTGCTAAACAAACAACAATTTCAATTACATGAAGCATCACTGTTAGCAATGTAACAAATAAAGGTGAATTCTTAAAAAATTTTTGCTTACACTTAGCCTGAACGTAAATATTTTGCAATTAATTAAAGGCTCTGCACGTACATGCCAATTGTAGGAGCGGAAGTAGAAGAATTTAAAACTCAATACATTATTTAAATGTTCTCATCTTGTACCAGTAAAAGAAATAAAACTTTATCATACGTGTGAAACACGGCTTACAGTTTACTGGCTTGACAAGAAACTCAATTCTCTGGCCGACCCAGGACAGATTTCAGCTGCTAATCATCCATTACACGTAAGGGTACTGGTAAATTACTTTTGATACCTTAATTTCATTGCAAATACTGCTAAAAACAAACACATTTGCTTTCCACGTGCTGCATGCTGCATTCGAATTTTCGCGCGCTAAAGTTAAGCTGAAGAGCCACGACGTAACAATTAGGGGCTGGTTCTAAAAAAATAAAAAAATAAAAATAAACCATTACCTTTTACAAATTTACAATGAACAACCACAACGCTGACGTACTCAAAATTCTACTCACTCACATTAGCAGAATTGAACCTACTTTCACTGCAAAAAGACAACTGCCTTTATTAGATTGTTTAACTTATTTACAAATGAGATAAAAAGACTTATTGAACAGTACAGATCTCGCCAACGCTCCCAAATTAAGTAATAAGTGGCATCCTTATCGGGAATAATAGATATGGAAATCATAACAAGTGTTTCTCAAGACAAATTAATGATTGATATTTTAAAAGATTTGCTTACTTAAAATATAGATCCCTTGGAAATAATAACTGCCATTTAGCAAAAAGAGATCATCACCGACTTTAACCAAGAAATTCGTAAGCCTTTAACGAATAACATAAAAATTATCGAAGACCTTTTAAAACAAGACCTCAGTACCCCACCTAATCCATACATGAGCATCACAGTTCACCAACCCTAACAGAACAAATTGTTAATCGCGATTTTTACTTGGCAATAATACAACTAAATTAACTGAAAACAAAATCACTAACACTTCAAGTACCAACACACTTCCCAAAATTACTGAAACACCTAAAAATCACAACTCCAACTATTAAATTCACAATAATCTCCAGTTTTTTTAAAAAGCCCTTATCAAGCACTCCCTTCCAATTTATAAATAGCTTGTATAACATAAACAATTTAACTCTGGCATTCATTTGCAATCTTTCTATTTAAGACACAATCGAAATGATACCTACAAATAATGGGTCGAACATCCCACTCTCAACCTTTTTAGACGGCTGCAGAGAAGCATGCCACGTAATTTCAACAATAAAAGAACCCGACCTAGCAAAATAATTAAAACGCAACTTTCAGGAGAAGCATTATTCTGCACCAAAAATAAAGTTTCTGACACCATCGAAAAAATAGCCATGTTTTTTACAAACATTTTCGGATCTGCAAAAACATGGCATGAAATAATGGACGCGCTAGCGGCGTTAAAACAAAAAAAATGTTATTTCCTTTTCTAAAAGAATTAAAAGCACTGCCCAAAAATTAATTGAAGCAACTCTCTATGACGGTCGAATACATCCGGAATTCTATGCACAACTAGAACAAAACAAAGTTAAATATTCCATAAGAGGGCTACACTGGGTAATCAAAGCACATTTAGGCCACATGAACAACTTAAAAACTGCCACAATTCAAGGGATACAAACTGAAAGAGACTTTGCATGTTATGAACCCAAGCATCTACAAGAAACTGTAAAAATCATAACTAATAGACAAAGTCAAGATGCATGAATAAACTAAATCTAAGCTCCAGAAAAATGCCAAACTTGTGAAAGACGAAAGCACACAGCAGGCAATTGCTAGTACTACTATAACACTAGTAAAGCCGACACTCACCAAGCCATGCCCACGCCTATGTACAGTGCTACACCATACACCACCGAACGTCATCCTAGCCACTCCTCAATACCGTTATATACTCAGTCCCCCAAAAAGGGCGTGTCATGGACTCAACCATCACACAATAATCCTACACCAACATATCAATCTAACAATTATGTACCAAACCAATACACGCATCAACAAACTCCAAATTCAATTTATAATGATCAAAACAATCAAAAACCGTGAAACTATCGCAAAAAATTAGGTCACTAGAAAAATGAATGTAAAAAAATGCCTACAACGACAAAATCAAACGAAAGGTATCGAAAAACGACTCAGATTTCTCCCAGAGTGGAAGCTTGTAAAAATTAAGCAATGTAAAACTAACAACTTCCCAAAACAGACAATAGTTAATGAAACCATCTTACCAAACGTAAAAACCTAAACACCTACCGTAACAATAAAATTTAGCGAAATCAATTTACACTTGTCGTTTATTCTGGACACTCGTATTATTAAATAATGAATAATACACCAAAAGCTGATATTCAAAATCATGAAGTAAAAAATAACATTACAAACACCGAAATCTGAAATCAAGAAGTAAAAATCTATTCTACGAACTCCGAAATCCAAAATCAAGATACAAAAACTTCTGTAATAAACTCCGAAATCTGAGACTTGAAAAATCAGGACCCAAACAACCATGACACAAAAATTCAAAGCTCCAAACTCAACAACAATCAAGTATCCATAATCAAAAATCAAAAAAATTCTAACCCCAAAAGAAAATATTGCCAAACTGCCGATAGTTACAGAAGCATTGAAGCTAAAAATCTTAACGACAACCCATACGCACAACATCGGGATACGAATGAAAGTGACATGGGAAACGAACTCCTTGAAGGCCTCAAAAGCTTAGAAAAATTACTTATATACAAAAATGAAGGCCGTGACCTCACACAATATTCAAACCTATCTCAAAAGTATCTTGGCTCTAAATACCAAGAAGGACTACAAAGATTACAAAAACAGATAGGTATATATTTAAAAGAGCACAACCCTTAGAAGATCATACAAGTGAAATAATGCCCCTACAATAACACAAAAAACCTTAAATTCCAAAAAAAAGAAAATATGATCAAAACATCAAAAATTAAAAAATTTTCAACACATCATTTAACTTAAACGTAACTCTACGCAAGCAAAAGATTCTAATTTTATTACGTCTCGAGCACTTCGAGCAAAGCAAGCTAACAACCATAAAAAAAAATAATAGTAGACTATGCCAACAGGTTTTACCTTAAACTTGAAAGTTCACCTCTTACGTACCTCATGGAGCTAGAACATCCCAACAATAACTAGTAACTCCATTAGAATTAAGCCTTTCTGGGAACCTCCCGTCTTGCTGAAAGAAATAAACAGACAAGTCAAAGAAATGCTTGAGAATGGAGTCATTAAGCCCTCCATGAGCCCTTACGTGACGCCTGTTTTCTGCGTGCCAAAAAAGCCGGGATCCAACGGACAAAAAGAATACAGAGTCTTTATGGACTTTAGAAAACTCAATGACGTAATACCTGACTATAATTATCCAGTACCGAACATAGCAGATATTCTTGACTAAATCAGCGCATCTATATATTTTACAGTCTTTGATGTAAAAGTTGGTCATCACCAAATAAAAATAAGAAAAGAAGACAGACATAAAACTGCTTTCATGTGCGATCTAGAACTTTTCACTTAAAAAGATGCCTATTTAGATTAAAAACAAGTGCATCAATATTCTTAGCACTCATAGCCACCTTAATTTCAAACATTAAATAATCAGTTTCTTTCTTCGACGATGTATGTGTTCACTCCCCAAGAATTGGATAAATACTGTGAAATTATTATTCGATTTCTAAAGCAACTGAGAGAAGAAAATTTTGTCTTGCAGCCAGAAAAATGCGAGTTTTTAAAACAAGAGATAAATTATCTTAGCCACATAGTTAGTGAAGAAGGGCTAAAACCTGACCCAAAAAAGATAAAAGCAGTTAAAGAGCTTCCTTGACTAAAAAAATTGTAAAAAACGTCCAATAATTTTTAGGATTAGTAGGCTACTACCGTTGATTTATATAAGACTTTGCGGAATTTGTAAGACCCTTAAACATTCTATTATTAAAAAAACTAGGAGTTCTAGTTGAACGAAGAAACTCAAACAGCATTTGAAATCCTGAGAGATAAAATATGCTCTCCTCTAATTTTAATCCACCCCTACTTTAGAAAAACGTTTATACTTACAACAGATGCTTCGGGCTATGCCATAGGAAGCGTGCTCTCACAAAGAGAAATCGGGAAAGATAAGCCCATCACTTTCATATCCCGCACCTTATCCAAAAATGAAAGCAACTACTGTCCATTCTCCAAAAGAGCCCTAGCTCTAATATATTGCATAGAGTAATTTATAGTAAACCTGTACGAAAGAAAATTTATATTAGTGACTGATCATCAACCCCTTGTGTGGCTCAATTCGATGAAAGACCCATTCTCCGGGGTCACACGCTGGTGACTTAAGCTCGCTGATTTTCAATTTGATATAATATACAAACCAGGCTTCCAGAACGTTAACGCAGACGCATTATCTAGAAACTCAATCGACGCTCACATATTTTCACTCACCTGCACAAAAAAAGAGCCGCAACAGCTGCTCAATACCGTATCAAAAGAAACCCAGCGAAACGGCATAACGACACGCCAAAGGGCAGGTAAAATCATCAGCTTCCGCTACAAGGAAGCCCTATCAGTTTTAACTCCCTAAGAATGAAGACTCGACAACAATAACAGTAAAGACGATGCACCCGGCTGAGCTTTTTTTAAGCAAAAGTAGGCGGTCTTTTTTATACAAGTAAGGCAAACTGAGTGAAACTCACCAAGCGCCCATCACAAAACTAATAAAAACCAGCAGCGAGACCCTCGTAATTTTTTAATTTCTCCGAAGAAGGCGAAGAAAATTTTTTTCAAGCCCTACTCTTATGCGAAGCATTTATTCTAGGAAAACATAAAGAAAACAATACGCAGAATAAGAATAGTAACAATATTAGCTCATCTACCCTAATTGGACAAACAAATAAAATAATTTTTTCTAGGGAAAACACCAATATAAAAAAAGACAATTCAGACATTTTCTACAAACCAAACAGATTTGGACAAGAATTGACTGACACGATTTAGATTTAACTGAAACTTTTTTTACGGGTTCTATGCATAAAAAAAAAAGATATGTGTAAGAGGACTTTCTTATTTTTGATATTTTAAAAAATAAACAAGATCAAAAATTCGTGAATTTGATGATTTATCGATAATAGCCTATTGTTTAAAAATTTATCACTCTGGTTTTATTTAAGCTAAAAAATTAATTTTTTTTGAAGGTAGAAGACAAACTTCAAGAAAAAAGTTTTTACAAAACAGATTGTCAAAAAATTCAAATTGTTATTAACAACTTAAATGTTTAAATCGATTTTTACAAGCGGTGCCACCCATGAATCAACTTTTTACTATTTTTTTCGTAATCTGGGTCAAATGTTCTATCTATAACGCTTTTTATAAAAACGATGGAGAAGTAATTTTTTCTGTAAGAAAAAAATAATTAATTTAGCACGGTACGTCACATCAACACGTGGGTCGCATTTTGTGGCTCATAATCTTGCATACCGTTAATCATTAAAACACGAGTTATTGTTTAATTTTTTTAAAACTCGTCAATCCTGA
>NW_019379712.1:635951-649520 GCF_000648655.2 Copidosoma floridanum
TATCGCTACAACCGATAATAAATTTAAAAGTTTATAAATTTTCCACGTGTTTGGTGAACACTGTTGGTAGCTTTGGCAGCACTGACAGAGACTTAATTTTAAAGAGTAGGGACAGTAGAAGGGAGAAGCCGTAAACTATTATTACATAAATCAGCTGTGCAGTGACCGTTTGTCGCTTATGCATTCAGTGCTCCACGTGCTTCTTCATAGCTTCTTTCTAACATTTTGAATTTTACTGCTTTCAACAGTTAGCACCATCTTGTTATTTCTCCATTAGTGAAAGTGGCCTTTCGTTGTTTGAGTACAGCAAGAAATTAAAGGCAAATTGTAATTAAAAACATACAACAATGCCTAAAACAGTGTTTAAAAAATTATCATCTATAAACGTTTGTACTAATGTAAGTTTTAAATTATTTTAAAAAATTAGTCATTAAAAAAAAGTATGTCGAATTTGCGAAAAGTAAGCTGAAGCTAGCTTCGAACCTTAAATTTGTCAATTACTGCTGAGACACAGCAACAAAGGATTTGTGATTCGTATCGTCTGCGTATCAAAAGTATCAAAGAAGAACAAAATGACGATCTTGGAAATTATAAGGTCGAAATGGTATGTATAAGTGTATGAATATTGAATTTAACTGTATTATAATATTTAAAATTGTTACTGGAATCTAACTTCTACGTACAGATTCAAACAGTATAGTATGCTCTTAATTTTTTTAGGCCGTCAACTTCTTCAAATCGATCAAATCAATTTCTTGAAAAATCATAATGTTTTAACTTAAATGTTAAAATTGAATTACTAAAATTCATTCTATTGTATTTTAATTTAACGGAAATTATTATGCTTCCACTTTTTTCAATGATATAAATAAAAAGTTTTTATATTATTTACAGCAGGAAAACAAGGAAGCATTAAGCAGTGAAGAATCTGACAATAAAAGTGGAAGTGGATCTACCTCTAGGGCGACTCAAAAAAATACAGCATTACTTAACGATATAATTTGATACTTAAATAGAGAATCGACTGCCTTAGGATCCTCACCAATATAAAAAAAAAAAATTGACGCAAAAAAGGTACTCCAAAGAAAAAAATGAAAAAATTATAGAAGTAATTAAGAAAAAAGTGTTTCACGTGACAGATGATGGATGAACGAGGATGATAACATTCCAATTTTAAGAACTTCACAAGAAAGTTTTAATAGTTTGCAAAACCAAGTTCCCAAATTAAAGATTTTAACCATTTTCAGACATTGGTCTTACAACAAAATATTAATTAATTTTTCAACAGCAACTCGTCACATTATATCTGTTGCAAAAACAATTGTTCAAGAAAAAGGTGTTTCAAGTGATCCAAAACCTAAATATCATCTATCTTTAGAAGCAGATG
Organism: Copidosoma floridanum; assembly: GCF_000648655.2. The sequence goes on from NW_019379712.1 coordinate 637,339, forward strand.
TTGTTAGTACTGTACTCACGGTTAATCAGTCTGATGATTATACTTAACTGATGCCAGGCCACAAAGATTACGTTTCTGTAAAAGTCGCTGAAACGCAAATTCATATGCAAAAAGGACTAATCCTCAATAACTAAAAAAAATTATATGATCATTTCAAAATTAAACATCAAACAATTAAATGTAGTTTTTCAAAGTTTGCTAGTTTGCGTCCCAAACGTTGCGTGTTAGCTGGAGCTTCTGGTACTCATTCTGTCTGTGTGTGTGCAATCCATGAAAATCTTGAATTATTAATTGACGGAGCAAATTTAAAATCAATCACTGTTGATTTGCGACAACCTATAAAAAATTACCACGATTGCTTGGATCGCATGATTTGTCCTAGTAAATCTACTAATTGCTTTTCAGGAGAATGTGATAAACGTCCTGGCCTAACTAATATTATTAATCAACTCGAACAAACTTTTCAAGACAAAATAATTGGAAATATTACATACAGACTGGGGATAACAACCGAAAGAGCAACTTTACAAACACTTATATCATCTGTTGACAAATTCTTACAAAACTTAAGTAACGGTTTGTCCAAATTATTGACACATTCATTTTTAGTAAATAAACCAAGAGATTTTTTAAATGTCAAAAATTAAATTACTGAAAAATAAATGTTTCGTCATTTGTAATTTTTCTGAGAATTATTCTTGTATAATTCAAAATTCTGTACAAGGTATTTACTGGAATAACGATCAAATGACGATACATCCATTTTCTATTTATTACAAATATGATAAAAGCAAATCGCAGCTAGAAAGCTGAGTAAGTATGTCCGATTGTTTACAACATAACTCAGTTGCAGTCCATACTTTTCAAAGACAATTAGTACAATTTATAAAATTAAATTTAAAGGGGGTTAACAAAATAACATATTCTTAGGACGGTGCCAGCGGGCAATACAAAAATAAGAAAAATTTTATTAACCTTTCAGACCACAAAAAAGATTTTAAATTATCAGCTGAGTGGCACTTTTTTCCGACTTCACATGAAAAAGGGCCATGTAATGGACTTGGGGGTACTTTAAAAAGACTTGCAGCTAGAGCTAGCCTGCAAAGGGTTAATAACTCTATCTGAGCACCAAAAAAGTTATTCAACTGGGCAACAGAAGCATTGCCGAATATAACGTGTTGTTATTCGACAGTTAATAAATACAAATTGGAAGAAAAACAATTGTCCGAAAGTTTCCAAAAAGCTTTAATAATAAAAGGAACTTTGAAATATCATTGTAATAATCCGATTTCTTGACAGCAATTGGAAGCAAAACGGTTTTCATCTTGTGAAAAAAAAGATATTGTAAAAATTTTTAAACAGAAAATGTAAACATTTTCTTACTTTTAAATATTGTACTCATTATTATATTCCAAATATTGTTCTTATTAACTTATGCATTATCNTCATTTATTTATTTTTATTTATGTATTTTTTCTATTTTTCCATATTCTTGGCTAGTAAAATATGTTTTTTTAATTAAAAAAATTAAACAATTATTTGTATTTAAGAGATGAATCGTGTAAAAGAAGAATATTAGCCGTAAAATGTGACCCTCGTGTCGATGTGACGTACCGTGCTAAGTAATTTTATTTTTTTCTCCCAGTAAAAATAACTTCTCTATCATTTTCAAAAGCGTTTTCGACAGAAAATTTGACGCAGATTACGATAATAATAGTAAAAAATTGATTCATAGGTGGCGCTACTGTTAAAAATCGATTTAAACATTTAAGTTGTTAACAACAGTTTGAATTTTCTAAAAACTTGTCTTGTAAGTATTTTTTTTAAGCTTGTCTTCTTACCTTCAAAATAAAAAAAATAAGTTTTTTAGCCTAATTAGAACTGGAGTTATAGATTTTTTTAAAATAGGCTAGAATACATTAATTATCAAAATCAAGAATTTTCGATCTTGTTTATTTTTCAAAATATTAAAAATAAAAAAATCCTCTTACACGTATCTTTTTTTTTATTTTCGATATAGAACCAGTAAAAAAAATTTCAGTTAACTCTAAAATGTGCCGGTCAGATAGGTGTTCGGTTTGTAAAAAAACGTGCCAATTATGTTTACTCTACTGACAACTTTGGCCAACAATTAGATGACGGGCACAAGATATCCGTACAATAAACAAATTACCCCACTTGAAAAAATAAAAAAACGGCAAACCTAAATAAATTAAACACAACACTCATTTTCACATGGTTTTACCCATAAGAGGCCAAGACAAAGAAAGAATAACAAACATAACAACTGTGCCAAATAAGTCACTTTTGCAAAAAAATATATTGACAGTCAGTATCGCTACAACCGCTAAATTAGAAAATATCCAGTACCAAAAAATATTACAGATGTTACAGAAACTTATTACACAAACAAAAATAATAATTAACCTTGGAATAGTACAGCATCCATCGCCGCAGGAAAGATATAACATTATTAAGAAAAGGCATAACTCCGCCACAGAAGGTCATAAAGGTGTAAATAAAACTTACATTGAACTAAAACACAAATATTTTCGGGAGCATCAGAAGAAAGACATCCAATCGTACATACAAAAATTTTTCGAATGTCAACTAAAAAGACTAGTACGTGTTAAATCCAAACAAAAATTAAATATCAGCAATACACCTACCAAACCTTTTGCCAAATTCACTCTATTATATATAGACATAGTGGGTCTATAACCAGTAAGTTAACAAAATAACAAGTATATCCTAACAACGCAGTGCTTATTCTCAAAATACGCTATGGCAGTCTCATTAAAAAATTAAACTGCTGTATGAATAGCAGACGCTTTCATTAGAAAATTCGTTCGTGTTTATGGAGCTCCAGCAGCTATACTAATAGATCAAGGCACTTACTTTCTAAGTTAATTAATTAAAAGAGTAGCTCTTCTATTCAAAGTTAAACAATACAAAACAACAGCGTTCCACCCCTTGTCAAACGATTCCCTTGAAAGATCACATCACACCCTTACTGAATATCTTAAAATACTTATTAAAAGAAAACAACAGTGGGATAAATGGGTAGAATTAGCGATATTTAATTTCAATACTAATAAACACAAAAGCAATTAGCATGTACCTTCAAAACTACTTTATAGAAAAATAGCACGGCTACCTAGTAGCAAACCTCTCGAAGCAGATGATTTATTACCCACATACTTACAATACATGACAGATCTAGTTACTCAACTGATCACCCTACATAAGATCGCTTAAGAAACATTAATTATGGCTAAAAACAGAGCAAAAAAAATAAACGATGAAAAATCAAATTCTAAATTAATTAAAAAAGAAGACAATGCATGGCTTCTACAGGGCCCAAAAGATCATAAATTTAACGATCAGTATTCAGGACCTTACTTAGTGCTTGATACATGGGAAAACGGAAACGTAAAAATTAATATTAACAAAACATACAGCAAAATATTACACAGCAATTGCTTACACCACTCATACGTCTCTTAGAACCCCCCCCCCCCTAAAATACCCATCCACACAAACTTACACACGCATGCACCATTTGCAGGTAAGTATATAAATATATCTTTTTTGCTTACTAAACGCTTGTGTGTATTGTCGTTGTCATTTTTGTTTGATCTGCCATAAAGACCACGCTAAGGCATGAGTCAATAATATTAATCACGAAAAACAAATTAAAAATTAGTCATTTTACATATAAAAATAATTCTCTGGCTATTCATCTTATCTTTTACCAAATCGTCAACCAAGCCACAGCAATCATTAGACATGACTGCAACCAATCTTTCCGTGAATCTACAACTTTCTCTCCAGTCAATATAGGAGAATGTGACATTCCTGAACCGGTCATAAATTCGACTAGAGTACACGTGTCACTTATCCAATTAAATGACTATGCTTTTACATGTAACGTTTATTGCAAAATAAAGCTTAAGAGAACAATATAACATTGCGGCATGTGGTTTCATAATTCAGCAATTAAAACGGAAAGATAAAATACCTCAGAGAAATAATACAAGATAAATGCAATTAAATGCATTGACACAGAAGTATAACTATGTATGATGCCATAATACAAGACATCTTCATAAACATTACGAAGACCTTTTTCATAAAGTTAGCAGGCTTCGTAGGTGCTAATGGCGCCTGTGAAAACGCAGCATCATATGCAGACGCATACAAGGAATATGAAAAAGTATTCGTACAGGGTTACGCCACTATTACTTTAAAAGAGCGTTACAATGCTAGATTTTAACAATAATCAAATAAGACTTGAACTGGGAACTTCATGTTTCTTTGTGGACGATCACTGCATTAACAGCATTTACGGATACGCATTTTGGAACGTAATCCCTATTGACCCATGCGAACATAATCGTTACATAAATATGCTAACAGGATACAAAAACAGGGTACTGGAAAGATAAAATTAGTTCAAATCGCTCTATGTACTCGAATCAGATCATGTGTTGTACGCATTCTAACACATGAGCACTTTTAACACATGCTCTTTCACGCTTATTAAAACGGAACATCCAAAAATATTTTTACTGACTGACCACGAGAAGCAAGATTTCCCAGCAGAACGAAACGTCGATATTTACAACATAGATGTGTTAACGTGCATAAATTCTAAATTTATCTTTATAGAAAAACACTTCAGAAAACAAATAAAGGAACTTCACAGAGACGTACTGTTAAAAAGATGCAAATTAGAAAGAAAAGTAATCGGAAACGCACTTAATCATGCCACCATTTTACCAGATAATTTCGCTCATCAACTTATGTCTGGCCCAGGTTACATCTGCTTTTTAGCCAAGGAAGTAGCGCATATTATTGAGTGTGTACAAGTAGAAGTGCCCTTAAAAGAAACTTACGCGAGCTACTAAGAGGCGCCAGTGTTTTGGAATGAAAAACCGTATTTTTTTACACCACACACACGTACTTAAAGCATTCGGTACAAAAAAAGGATGCGATACAGTACTCCCCGTAATGTTAAAGTTTGGATCACGATGGTACAAAATGTTACCACAAGTTACAACTCAAGATGATCCACAGTTAGTAAGACTAGACATCAAATAAACTTGGAAATACTCCAGTTCCCTAGACTTAGCAAATAGAGGTATTTACTCTCACAACGACATAGAAAAATTAAAAACTTACATCGTGTTTCCTTCCTAACGCGCAGCGGTCCTTAATCAAGTAGCAGCAAGTATAACAGGAACGATAAGACTTGCACACCAATTTTCATTTTTACACATCTTTGACGAAAACACTTTACAAACACTCGCGAAAAATACTTGGAATAAAATGTGGCGAAAAAATTGATTTCTTTCCACTCAGCGAGCTTTTTATACTATAATAATAATTTTGTGGACCATAAAATTTATTCTAGACACAATTATTCAGGGTTACGCTCTACGTAGCATTTATGGATGATCAATTTAAATTCTAGAAGCAATCTCGAATTCACTCATGAACCTGTTGCTATATCTGGCCAGATCGCCGCCCAACAGCAAAACAGTATTCATGGACTCTATTGCAGCCACCACACCTCCAAAAACCGATACACACTCAAACCCATATTACATGAATCCTGAATTTCATCTTTAGCAATTGGTACTAAAAACGCAGAAACATAAATTTAAAAGGAAAGAAAAAAAAAAAAAAAAATGGAATAACAAATAAAACGATCTCTTTACTTAGTCTAAAAACAAAGTTTTTTTAACCATTTAATCGATATCAATGATGCAATCATTTGGACAAAACAACGTAGAAATGAATCAACGACTAATTACTTTCACGAAAATGACCGTGTCTTATAGTTACATATTATAGCAGGTAAAATAGAGTAACACGACTACCCAGAGATAATACAAACACTCTAATAACACTACGAATAAAAAAGTAGTAATAGCTTGTCTTAAAGAAGGGCTTAAAGCCTCAATAGGTCGCTACATGTGATCACTGGCGTACCACGCAACTCTCAAAGAGTGCCGCCAATACGCCAAACGAGTTGACAATCACTTACAAGATTCTAAACACCAAAAAATGCAAAAATACTTATATATAACTATGTCATACAAAAAACAAGAGAAAAAATAATTTTGTTTTTTCACTTATAATATCTTTGTTTTGTTTTCAGATATCAAAAAAGTTCTTCAGTTATATTATAATTACAATCATGACAACGACGAGTGCCAAGGTAATACCTGTGTACCATTAATCAATTTTTAACTCAGGAATCACTTTTAAACAAATACAAGATGTAAAGGTAAAAAACAAATTTTGGTCCATAGTGTCTCACATAAGCACTAAACATCTTAAAAAAACTCATTACGACCTTGCCGACATTTTAACCAATCTTAACATCACCCTTCTAGAAGAAAACATTCAAAATGAGCCCTTGTCTTACACATGGAAAAAATTATCAATCAAAATTTAAGAACTAGATAACCTTAATTCTACATTATATAGATAATTAACATCGTACAAAGTTAGCAATGCCACAACTCATTCCGAAGGTATCAGAATTTTCAAACGTATGTATAGCACTTTGTTAAGTTACAGCAAACCATCGCTAAACGCGAAAAATGTACCTATTATACAGACAATTAAATAAACCAAAAAGAGAAAGCAGCCACGAAGTGACTAAAAAACTTACAAGCCAACCTCACTGAATTTAAAAAGAGCGCCAGCACACCCACTAAGGCACAAGCGCAAGCAGACGTCTTATTACTTGAAACCTATCACATTTTCATCAACTCTAAGAATCTTATAGAAAAAAATTACCAGATTAATGCAATAAAATAAGTTTATGTTTTTCGTTAGACTAATACAGTATTTTAGTTATTCTATAAACACCATTTTTTAACAGGAAATGCCGATCCCAGTCGAAGAAATAAGTACCCAATCTTTCTCTAAATACAGTAAACTTCGATTTCAGATAATCGACAGCGAAATCATAATACAATAATGCTTCCACTCGTACAAATAATGACTTTCAAACTATTCAAATGCATATCATGGCCAGCACTTAAAAAACAAATAGCCGCAATAGCACGATCGCAGCTCGCATAATAGCCATAGCAGATTATTTAGCGCTAATACATAGTCACCGTAAGTACTATTTTTTAACCAATTAGAACTAAGCAAATGTCTTTTTATTGATGTGTACTTATGCCAATCACTATTACGTGACGTAAAACCGAACTCTTGCGAAAAAGAAATATTCCGTAATCCTAAAAATATCGATCTCTATAGGTGTAATGTACAAGTATTTAACGCCAAGCTGTCTTATATTTTTAAAACATAAAACCCGTCTCAGTGGCTCTTTTCAACAGAAAAAAATACAATATTGCTGTTCTCTGTGGTGAAAATAAATATCATCCACCAGAAGTTGAATATGGCATCATAAAAGCAGGCTTTGGATACACCATAAAAGACGTAGAAAAACGCTTTGCCTTTGAAACCAACGGATACGTAAACATCAATATAATCATCCCGCTCCTCACTCTTATGATATACGAACCTGAAAAAACTTTAAACTATACTTGTACATACTCGCCAGAACAACAAGTGTACCTTGCAGATAATGCTAAAACCTGTCAAACGTCGTTATAGCCATGGTGATACTCCTGATGAGCTTAACGCTATTCCTATTGCTCCTCATTATATGTTAGATAACTTTCACAAAGAGAGCTTTCGAAAAGCTAATAAGCAAGCTAGACCAAACCAGCATCAGCTATACACCTATCGATAGCATTGACCCCGATTTTTGTTGCGACTTCAAAGGCCCGACATACACTTCAGAAAATAATACGAATCCTACAGCCAAAACGACAAAAGAAGTTAACGATATCCCCAACTTTCCACCTATACGAGTTGCGCACAGCATAGGATCCCTATACAGTGAAGGTACGCTGACGTCTGAAATCTTGGTAATAGTTGTGCTAACGATGTTAGCATTCTGGATTTTGACACGAATAGCTGCATCGGTGTACGGTCAAAAAAAAGGACAAAGGCCAAAGCAGTCAACAAGAAGAAGAATCCAACATCTGCAAAAACCAACACTACAAATAAACCCACAGATAAATATTGGGGCCAGGAGCTTCTTTGGGCTCTTAAGTACGATTTAAGACGACTCAATCGCAAGGAAAACAATCTTCTGATAGAGACATTTTAAAACAGGATTAATTTCATGATGTACGAACTCCTGTGGGAACAGGAGTTTTTCAGTAAAGTGGTCCACGATACCAGGTACGGCTTTGCTCTAAGCAAGGCAATGGAACGAGGGTATAACAGCAAGATCATGCATTAAAAGATAAACGTGCTATCCGAAAATCTACGAACGGATGCTTACGAGCTTTGTTGTCAGCAAGAAGTAGCTTCGGATGATCGTGGAATAACCTATGCAGGTTTCCTAGAAACACCAAACCTCTGAGGTAAAGACAGCCTTCCAAACTCACCTTACTTTGGCACTTGCCAAGATTGTGATGACAGATTACCAGTCTGGAGGTTGTGCAGACAGTGTTACCACCGGTACACCACTGACAGACTGAAGGACCTTCAAACCAGGTGCATCTTTGAGGGCACTGTAGAAGACCACTTCAGGGAATTGACGAACCAAAAATATTGTTGAAGCTGTGGAGGTCCCCCAAAACTCAGTGCAATAACAGTTATTCCCTAAGAACTAGATGTCGATAATTAAAATGAATGCTTTCTTTACTTTTTTACACAAAACAAAAACATACGTAGTTATATACATATATGACGTTCCATGTAAACTGAAACACTGCTCTATACATTTTTTATAGTATTGAAAAAAAAACGGCTAAGGGCTTAAAATTTTCATTTTAACAAGAGCTTTTGAATACCGTGTGGCAGATTACAAAATTTCAAGATGGCGACCCCAAAATGGCCACTGTTACTATTGAAATAGTAGAACAAACTATGCAATGTATCTGCAAACACAAATTTGAGAACTAAAATAATGATTTCTTGGGCTGAAAATGTTGGTCGTGATATGTTGTTTGAAATGCCGCGTGACGCTTAATTTTTTTTCAAAATGGTTGCTTGGAAATATGCAAAATGGCGCTTTTTTCTGCAATTTTGCGATATTTTGGGCTTGTTTTCGCAGCCAACAAAAATTTGGGATCTGAAAATATGCATTCATAGGCATTATATGTCAATCATGATATGTTGCTTAGAATGCCGTGTGGTGCTTAATTTTCTCTAAAAATGGTGGCTTGGTTATATGGAAAATAGGGTTCTTTCTGCAATATCGCGATATTTTGGGCTTGTTTTTGCAGCCAACACAAAGTTAAGATCTGAAAATATGCATTTATAGGCATTAAATGTTGTTAATGAAATGTTTCTTAAAATGCCGTAAAGTGCTCAATTTTTTTCAAAATATTGGCTTGGAAATATAAAAAATGGTGCTTTACTTCTATAATTTTGAGATATTGTGCGCTTGTTTTTGCAGCCACCACAAATTCAAGATCTGAAAATGTGCATTCATAGGCATAAAATGTTAGTAATAATATGGTGCTTAAAATGCCGTAAAGTGCTCAATTTTTTTTCAAAATGGCAGCTTAGAAATACGGAAAATGGCGCTTTATTTCTGCAACTTCGAGATATTTTTGGCTTGTTTTTGCAGCTAATCTTACGGTATACTTTATATGCTTCGAAATGTTTTGTTGATACAACAATTGAATCCTAATTAGATACTTTCGTATAACATTTATTTACAAAATTCAATGTCATATGTACATGAATAATATAGTAATGTAAAAAATACTTAATAAGAATACCACATTCAATAGCTGTACAAACTCCTCTAAGGGGATCCAAAAGTAGATTTTAAATTTAAATTTCGCGCCTATGCCTCTGTCGGTAACTATACAGTTCTCATTTTTTATTGAAACACGGATGCAAAATCAGCAAAACCCAAGATTATATGCCCTAGATATCATTATTATTTATAACTATAAAAAACTTATAGTGAATTCGTGATTGACAACTGGAAAAATTTTTGCACTGAAAAAAAAGGTCAGTGCAAATATTTTTTAAGTTGTTGTTCATGTATTAATTTAAAATTTTGTACAGCAATAAAAAATGATAGTATCTTAGGCATGTGATCTTGAGTTTTGATAATTTTGCATCGGTGTTTTAATATAAAATAATAAACTTCATAGTTATGGACAGAGGCCAACGGCGCGAAATTAAAATTTAAAATTTACTTTTGGATCCCCTTAGAGGAGGCTGTACAACTGTTAGATATAGTACACTAATAAAGTATTTTTTGTATTACTATATTATTCGCACGGATATTTATATTCATGTACATATGACATTGAATTTTGTGAATAAATGTTGTACGAAAGTATCTTATTAGGATTCAACTGTTTAATCAACCAAACATTTCAAAACATATGAAGTATACCGTATAGTTAACTGCAAAAACAAGCACGAAATATCTCGAAATTGCAGAAGCAAAGCGCCATTTTTCATTTTTCAAGCTGCCATTTAAAAAAAAAATCGAGCACTTTACGGCATTTTAAGGAACATAGCATTAACAACATTCAATGCCTATAAATGCATATTTTCAGATCCCAAATTTGTGTTTGCTGCAAAAACAAACCCAAAATATCGCGATATTGCAGAGTAAACGCTATTTTCCATATTTCCAAGCTACCATTTTGAGACAAAATTAAGCACCACACGGATTTTAAATAACATATCATGACTGACACCTAATGCCTATGAATGCCTGTTTTTAGATCCCAAATTTGTGTTGGCCACGAAAACAAGCCCAAAATATCGCTGGATTGCAGAAAAAAGCTCCATTTTGCATACTTCCAAGCTACCATTTTGAAAAAAAATTGAGCACCATGCGGCATTTCAAACAACATATCATGAACAACATTTTAAGCCCAAGAAAGCATAATTTTAGTTCTCAAATTTGTGTTTGCAGATACATTGCATAGTTTGTTCTACTATTTTAATAAAAACAGCGGCCATTTTACGGTCACCATTTCAAAACATTGTTATCTGCCACACGGCATTCGAAAGCTTTTGTTAAAACAAAAAGCTTAAGCCTTTAGCCATTTTTTTCAATACTATAAGAAATGTCTGGAGTAGTGTTTCAGTTGACATGGAACGTTATATATATATACGAACNTTATATTTAAAAAAATAACTCAAATAAAAAATACACACACAAACAAAAAATCAAAATTATCACACACAAAAAAATCGAAACCAGCACATAAAGTGAAAAAAAAAAAAAAAAGACCACAAAAAAAACAACACAAATAAGCAATACATATATAAAAGTCTAAATTATTACCCAAAAAAAAAAATAAAACAAGAAATAAAAAAAAAAAAAATTAAAAGAAACAAACCAGGGGGTAGAAATGGGTCATGGGACCCACAGTAAGAACGAAGTTCTTTCAACATGAAATGAATATAAATACACCTCATTTCTTAGGTAACAAGGGGGTCGCTAGACCCATAGGAAGAACGAATAAAAAAATAAAAAAATAAATATGCAAATTGAGTTCAGTACTCACGATAGTTGAACTTCGTGAGTACGTCATGCACAAGTACAGTACTCACGAAGTTCAACTATCATGAGTACTAAACTTAATTTACTTATTTTTTTTGTATTCGTTTTTAAAGTTTTTGTTTTAAGTAGTGAAGTACTTTAAGTTTGTGAAGTACTTAAATGCGGTACTTATTTTTATAGAGCTTCGTTCTTCCTATGAGTCTAGTGACCCCCTTGTTACCTGAGAAATCGCGTGTCATTATACTCATTCCATGTTTAACGAACTCCGTTCTTACCGTGTATATTATGACCCATATACACCTCTTGGTTTGTTTCTTTTAATTTGTTCTATTTTTTTCATATTTCTCGCTTTATTTTTTTTTTGTTTCATTATTTCTCCATATCTCATTTTTTTATTATTTCATATTTATTCGTATTTCTTTTTATTTTTTTTATTTCTTGTTTTATTTTTTTTTTTGGTTTTTTGTTTTATTTTTTTTCTCATTTCTTGTTTAACTTTTTTTTTCATTTCTTGTTTAACTTTTTTCTATATTTCATTCCATTGTTTTTTCATATTTCATTTTGTGACTTTTTAAAAAATTTTTTGTATTTT
>NW_019379712.1:650483-666240 GCF_000648655.2 Copidosoma floridanum
TTTTTTTTTTGTTTTTTTTTTTTTTTTGAATTGTAAAAGAAAAAAATTTAAAGTCAAATAAAAATTATTGTGGGAAAATAAATTTAAAATTCGTTTCAAAATTCATTGCTTCAGAGTGTGAAGGGTAATGGTGGGCTAAGGTGTGCAGGAAAGTATCGCGGCACAGTTAGAAGATATAGGGTGGGGTAAGAGGAAGTGTGTAGGGGACTGATGGTGAGGGCGACGGGGTAAGGGGGGAAACTTAGAAGAAAGAGACTTCCAGTAAGCCACTTCCGTTTCATCAAATCCGTCGTTTTTAGCATTCCAGCCCCCCGAGTACGTGACATAAAGAACTTCTTTCAAAAAAAAAAAAAAAAAAAAAATGAAATGACACCCACAAAACAAGAGATACGCAGAATACTACTAACAAAAAAGACATGTATGATGTAGCGCTATTATACTCTCTGACAGCGATTCGCACACACATGTTAAGAGCGCTAGGATAACAATGTATGCATAATAAAGTATGTAGCCCATTTCTCTATTACTCAAACATTCTCCCCTTCGTAGTTATATGTACGCCACTTTTAAATCCCACCATCCACACATCGACCCCTAACTTATTTTTTCTTTAATCCACTTAGCATCGAATCAATGGACCCATGGACTATAATACTAATACTAAGTGCTTGATATTTGTTGGGAAGATAATCGAAAACCATCTTAAAAAAAACGGAAAGTTGGGACGACTTTTTCAACTAGACGGGGTTTATGCGTATGGCATTCCAACCCATACGCAGCCAGCCTCACATTCATGCAAGCAGAAATCCATCTATTGCATAAAGGCTGGAAGCGGGAAAAATCTCATTTAAAATAGCTCTCTAAATCTATGGCTTGAGGCAAATGCGTCCGTTCGACAACACATGTAAACGATACTCGGATAGCTTTATCAAAGATATGCAGCCTTTAGCATCGTGAAGTAAGAAAATTCGTAGAACACCCCGAATAGGATAGAGCCAAAACCCGTGAACGAGAGAAAGCCGCGATCAGTACAGCTGGTATAATATACGCTGGTCTTTTAGAGCAGTCTCCATCAGGAGGAAAGGGTCACGAACATTATCTAACTCCCCAGTGATGCAAACTTTGTCTACTTGACATTAAACCCTGGAAAGACTGCTGCGCATATACCATGCATCATTTGGAAGGTAATGAAGATGACACTCTTACGATATGCCAGTTTGAGTGCCCTAACCAAGTACACCACTGGAACTTATGTAATGTTTGCCGTTACTGTGAGTCCAGTTCAAACAAATTTGACTTTAACATCGTAGTCCAGCGATAACCACCTTTCTTCTTTCCTACCATCTCGTCTGCGTATAATTATTACTGCCTCTTTACTCCATTAAACTAAGATCATCGTAATCTACAGTAAAAATATTTTCAAGAAATCGTACCAACAACAGAACTTAAGCGCAATCCCAATAGCAAAAAAAAATACAATAATAATAATAATAAATAAATAAATGATTAAATGAGAAACACCGCACCTTACTTCTTATATTATTAGAAAATAAGATTGTTATTTGTATTAATTCACATTGTAATATAAAATACTAATATGTAGAGACAATATGTTATACGAATGTAACCCTAGTTTTATTAAAATTACATAAACCATGCATCTGTAAAACGCAAAGTGATTTTACCCACCACGAACTCGCCTGGCGAGTAAGAACTTAGGAAGGGCGTTTCACGTCTAGTAACGTCTACCCACTGTTAGTGACAAATACCATATGGTATTCGTCACATAGCTACCGTACCCATAAATCGATACTTACGCACGCTCGGTCAATCGCGTGTTCAGCAGCCATTCCTGCTTCTTAACCTCACCCCTGCCTAATGAAACAATTGGCTTACGCCTGCAGCTGCATCTTTTCTATAAGAATGTGTTAATAAAATTAACCTCTAATTCTTGACTTACCACTGGTCCTACCCCCGACGATTAATCCGATTAAGGGTTTAAATAGAATGGCACCCTGTAAGCTCATCCTCTTTCCTGGAGAATCCGTCGACCAACAAATAAATAGCTGGCTTTAACTACAGCACGTTATATTATTAAACTCACGACTGTCTAAATTATCCTTATAATATTTGTGATTCAATAAAGCAAGTTTTGCTAATAATTCAATTGAGCTTTTCCTTTCTTATAATATATTACCGGCTTAACCAGCAATTTACTTCACTGGCTAACCCGGGAGACCTGTCAGCTGCTAATCATCCGTTACTAGTAATGGTACTGGTAAATTACTTTGAATACTTTAACTTCACTACAAACACTGCTAATTCGCAAACGAAATTGCTGTCCACACCCTGCACGCTGGATTCCAATTCTCGTGCGCTAGAGTTACGTCGAAGAGTCACGAGGTAACAATACAAAACGTATCATAAGGCTTCATTAACTTTGAGTTTCGATTCAACTGTCCAAATTTTTGGGCAAGATCAATTATTATCGTGCTATTTGTACTTTGTTTGGTTCATACGTTAAGTATGTTTCGGTGGATTTCAGAGTTAATTAATCAAAACAAAGATACATTTCTACCTTTTTTAATGTCCAAGAGAGAGATACCTATGTTCGATGTTGTGTCTCCTTTTACTTGTGCTTTAGTATCAAACATAAAAACAAGCAGTATATATTTCCTATATGTCTATGGTTAGGGAAACGGCCCCAGGAGATATCAAATGTATCAAGCTATCGATTTGTCTCGTTGTATCACTACACATGTAACGCATATTTGTACCCGTAGGTTATTATGGAGATATAGAATTGGCTTCTTATGGGGTGCTGACAAGCGTGCTCATTAAACATTTTGTTTAAAAATTTTTACAGATGTCTTCCGAGCAAGGAATATCCACCTGAAAGACGTCTTTTGGATTAACGACATCAAAGATGTCTTGCAGGTGGACATTTGCTATCTAGAAAGCATGTAGAAGAAATCATCAAACAAAATGTTGAGTATATTTTAAAATGCGGTTTCCGGGGGCAGCCGAAAGGAATGGTTTTGATACGTTTCAAAATGCTGAAGTCAGGCGCCCGTCTTTACATCATCAACTATGTAGCATAGCAAATGAACACATATACAGATGGCTGAACAGATATATATTTGTAAGTACAGATGGTATGAATTTTTCATTCGGAACGTTCTGAATGAAAAATCGGTTGCGCATCCAGCAACGATCGTCAGTACACCATTCGGAACGAGTCCCTTATATTAGGGGATTTAATAATTGGGGTATTATTATTAAAGACAGAAAAACTGAAGGAGGAAGGTTTAAGGCATACGAGCAACAAATCCTTGCTTTGTTATTTGAGACAACCTAGTGCACCACAAAGATCCAGACACTTCAACGATTTGTGCATTTGATCATCGACGAGACAAAGAATTATCTACCTCGGCAGATCGGAATTCTTAACAACTATACTGGGCCCACTGGCTGAGACACTAAGATTTGTTTGTTACACTAAGGCAAAAATCTTTTTTTTTTATAAATATAAGATTTGCTTAAGCAAACTACTGAATGCTGGATTGCTACTAAACGTCTCTCGTTCTAATAAAATAAGATTTCGTTACAAAACTCGATGGTTTATTTATTTTTAGGCTGTTACCAAAAAAATTTATAACAACTACAAATAGCAATGAAAAAAAATAACGGTATTAAATTCGAATTTTTGAATGCTGCAATATTTGTTATTTAATAGCAGTACTGTATTGTGTCACAACAAAATGTATTATATTTTAGCAGACAATCACTTTTATAAATAAAAAGCATATAATAACGTTCTAAACTTCTTAAGCTTACAACAATGTAATGTTGATAGAGCAGGTGCATTTTGAGTTATGTCAAAGTATATGCCCTTTATTTTTCGATACATATTCAAAACTCCATTTGAAAGAACTTTAGTGTAAAATAAAGACTTGTCTTGCTCTTGATCTGTGCAATATTTAAAAGTTGTCTAAGTTCAATAGGTTTGTGGTAGGCAGATCACATTTGAAATCTGTAGTATTTAGTGACTGTACAAATAACATTGTCTTGTGCGATAGGTCCGTTTTTGACACTTGTCATCATTTTAATTTAATTTGTCAGATACTCAAATGTAGAACTCAGACTTGCGAACTTCTATACTTCTGTCTACTATGTTTGAATTTTCTAAAGTCTGAGACAAGTCTAAGAGAACTTTTGCACTTATTTTTGGTCAGTCATTAGATTTTGCTTAGGGATATAGTTTAAAGAAATTCAAATTCTTGCTTAACGAAATATTATCAGTCAGTGTCAATTATAAAAAGCTTTGTGCAACCCTATTGAATATGAAGAATATTGTAAACACAACAGGTATAAATGTAGTAGTGTACTTGTCTGTTGCTTTTAACATTGGGGCTTATCTGATACTTTAAATTTAAGCAAGTTTAATAGTTATACATAAATCCTCACGCTTCTTGACCGTGTTTGTTATGTTGACCATTTAATATGGTTGCTTTAATTATTTTTCACCGCATATCCACTGATATTTTTTTGAGAAAAATCATTGATTTTCTTGAAACCATAACCTTTTATAAGAACTATGCATAAACCACCAACAGCTTTAAAACATCTTCTACACTTTTTTCAGACTTGAAGAAATTTAAGACTTAGCAGAAAAATATTTTATAGTGGAAAAGTGTATGTTTTGTGTTTGGATCCACCTAATAAATAAAAGTGGGGTGAATTTCTTCTGTCATATATGGACTTTTACAAGTGGTGGAAGGTAGTTAATACGTTGAAATTGAATTTTACTCCAGATATAAATTAATTATAATTTTGTGAGCAGAGTTCTGACGTTTTTTTTTATGTATAATCTTGTGCACATTTTATTAACCACCATCAGCTTCAAAATTTTAAATAGACTTTTCTCTGACTTCAATTAAAATTTAAACATAAATAAAAAAAAAGTTGTAGTGTGCCTGTATGTTTTGTTACAGGTGGACCTACCCAATAAGTGGCATTTGACAGTTTACAGGAGTCAAACACAGACTTTCGCATTCTTTTAAGAGTCCTTGGCATAAACTAGAAATAAATTTTGTACTGTGTATAATTATTTGGTTATACGAATACTTTGAAAACGTACGCAAAATGTTTTGAAAAACGTTTCACAAGAAGACATTCAACTATTTCGTGTTATTATTGTTATGGTATACAAGTATGCAATAGTTATGCATACCTTATGTACAATAACAGTAAGTTGCTATGCAGTAACGATTTATTTACTCATCACAACTAAACGCGCAAAACCATTTGTGTGAGTGCGTGTGTAACTCGACCCAGATAAAAATATGTAGCTGTAAATATAGCTATTACAATCCACTGTTTTTAAAATTGAACATATATCTTCAACTACCTATATTATAGCTATAATCGGGTGTATAAAAAAGGTGTACGTAAACATTTATTTACAGGTATAAATAGATGTATGATACTCCGTCAAAAATGTATAGATATTTATAACTACACCTATGATTTATAACTATAATTATAGTTATGAATAACTATAGAATAGCTATAAATATAACTATAAGCGCGTGGTGGTTCAGTCAGCTAGGTCATGGTTTGGCACGCAGGAGACCGCGGTTCAATTCCTGGCCAGTGTGACTTTTTTGGTCAAGTACCTCTGTAAATTTTTACAAGTGCTTTTTCACCACGCAATGCTCCTCGAGGAGGGTTAGGTGCCCTACTCGCAGCAAAATTGCCCAACTTGTACCCAACCCCCCTCCTAGTAATTTGAGGTCTTCCATTCCTCTTTCCTTCCTTCTTCCAAGTCCTAAGTGCCCAGAGTAGTAACCCTTTTAGGATCCAGACGTAAAGCACTATGATATGTATAAAGTACATATGTAGCTATGAATTTTTTATAGATTTTACATAAAAGATGATTTTAAATATTAATTGTTTAAGGCTTATCAGACAGTACTAGTGCTATGACCTGTATGATAACGTTAAAACTGGGGGCCTGAAGTGATTCTGAATCAGTAGAATAAAAAAACAAGAATCTTAAACAATATTTTAGGTTTCTGAATAATTATTCAAAAATACTTCAGGTCCTCAGTTTTATTGTTATCATACAGATGATAGCACTAGTATTGTCTGATAAACATTTAGAAAATCCGATTTTCAACCAGCTTTTATGTAAGATCCGAGCAAAATTTATAGCTTCATTCCATGACTATAATTATATCTGTAAATAAAAGTTTACGTACACCTTATTCATACACCTGATTAAAGCTTTAATATAGGTAGTTACAGCTGTATCTGCAGATTTCAGAACAGCTGTTTGTAATAGCTATATTTACAGAGCACTCGGTGGCTCGGTCGGCTAGGTCGTGGATTGACGCGCGGGAGACCGTGGTTCGATTCCCGGCCATTGCGACTATTCGGGCAAGTACCTCTGCGATTCTCACATGTGCTTTTTCACCACGCAACGCTCCTCAAGGAGAATTCAGGCAACCTTTTCGCAGCAAAAATGGCCTTATTTCCCCCTACCCCCCTCCCAGTAATGGGAGGCGCCTCCCATCCCTTTCCTTGTCCCTTTCCCAAGTGCTAAGTGCCCATAGTAGTGCCCTTATTAAAAGGAGCCGGACGTAGAGCACTATAATATAAAAAAAAGCTATATTTACAGCTGTATATTTTTTCCGGGTAAGTCCATACAAAGCCACAACAGATGACTAATTCTCAATCCCCACGCCCAATGTGCCGAATAATTATATGCACCACGTGTTAATCCTATGCACCGCCTTGCATTGGTGCTCCTGCGTGTACTAACATGTGTGTGTCAGTTGCGTTTCTCACGCACTCGTATCCTAATGTACTATTTCTCAATATGTACGAAACATTATTTGACTTTATTTGTTTGATCAAATATGAAGAAAAAAGAATCATTTGTTGCTAAAGCTTGATAAACTCATACTATTGGCTGGGTGCAAGTCGTTGGAGGGGAAGGCTGGTGCCACTGGTCATTTTAATACGCAGTTTTATGGAACGGGGGGCCCAAGTTCGCCAGTGGCGACCACCAAACTAATTTTTACTTCATACAAATTAACATGAGTTTGGGGACCCAAGTAAGAGTACTTCCTCACGCGCAGCTTGTCAAGCTGCTGCATCTGTCTCTTTTTAGCATTTCATTGCTTATTAGCTCTTTTTTATTTGCATAGATGCATATGTAAATAATATTTCAATTAGAATGTGCTTTTAATTTATATTTTTTTTTGTTTTTTAGGTCTCTTGAAAAAGAATAGAAACCAGTTCCAAAAGATAACTATCATTTTTAACACATGCAGTGAAATTCTTATTGTACGTAATCAGCTGATTTCTTATTAATATTTTTATAATTTTAATTAATTCAAATTAGTGTATTATTAAATCTAGTGAACATTAAATATTGACTTATATTTAGTTTGATTATTATTTAATAACTAACAAAGACGAAACCTAAAAAATTTTCTTTATCAAATTCTCATTTAAAAGTAGTGTTTACTTAACAGAACTTACTGCCTAGCCACGAAAACATTATAGCACAAACTACAGCTAAATATAAGAAACAGTAAAAAAATCAATATCCATGACTATAACTATTTTCATACAGCCACAGCCACAGTTATAAGCGTAGCCAAACAGCCACAGTCACAGTCATTATCATATATAAACTGCCACAGCCATTAGCACAGCCATTAGCACAGCCATTAGCACAGCCATTAGCACAGCCATTAGCACAGCCACAGCCATTGTTACAGCTAAATAGCCCTTACAGCTTTAACTATTACCAATCAGTTATAAATACAATAGAAATATCTAAACTTATAACTATACAACCATTATATAGCCAAAAACTACAGTCCAAAACCCGTATGTATACAAATATTGTAAAAATTATAATAGTCATCATTAAAGGTGCGTTGTAGGTTGTAATAAGCTTACAAAATTGAGTAATTTATATGTATAATAATGTATACAAGTTAAAATAAAGTCACAAAACCAAATTATTTTTATGCATAATATATAGTATATATGACATTTGTTTCTTACTTTACGAGTATTTTTATTTTTGTTGTTTAATTAAAAAGTTTTTTTTTTTAATTTTAGTTAACTTTATAAAACTGATAAGTGTTGACAGATTCGCGCTGTCAAATACTGAGAAAAATGAGATCCTCCAAGGATCTCTTCTTAAAAATACTCATGTTGATGAATTTCACGACATTTTATGTAAGACAACTATCTTCGATCCACGTTCTACATTACTACCTCAGAATGTTCTAGGTAATCCAATTTCTACAAAAATTACTTCAATTTATCCAAATGCGAAACACTTGCAATTACTGCATAGCTGTGAGGATTTGTGTGTTAACTTCATAGGTCATTGGGTTTGTTGTTACTATGGTACTAAAGCAATACGTATTTACGATTCATTGAATCATAAAAAAACACAAAAGTCATAAAATATTTAAGACAAAATTATTTCCATTTTTTGATAAGGTTAATATTTATAATCCAAAAGTGCAAAATCAAATTAATATCGTTAATTGTGCTGTTTTTACTATGGCATTTGCTACATCTGTATGTTTTAATAATAACCCAAGTTACATCGTTTATGATCATCTATTTTTACGAAAACATCTATATAAAATGATGAAAACCAACAGTCTTACTCATTTCCTCATAATTCGTGACAAAATTATACCTAGAAATTATAATATGAATTGCTTTATACCGTTGAATAAAAACAATAAGTATTTGACAGTTCAAGATATCGGTGTTAGTGAATTGCCTATAACTTTAATAGTGTATGTGATTATGCAAATGCATCTCTTTGTAGTATAGTACATTGTGTATCTATTGAAGAAAAATTTATATCATTTCCAGAAAAAAATTTTTTAAATAGACAACAGGGTGATGCTGAATTTATAAAGCATCTTAGTAATGAGTCAAAGAACTTACATTCTTCTCTAATAAACGAATTTTTTCTTGTACAAGAATGTTTGTCTGGCAATAATGCTTACATAACAGAGTTTTATCTATATTATTTATTAAATTTTTTGGTACCAGATTCAGTAACACGGTTACCAAAAATACTTTCTTGACAAAATATTGTTGATTACAATTAAAAAGAGTGGAAAAATACTGACGTACAATGTAAAAATAACTGCTCAGGTATAATTTAAGAAAAATTAACAATATTAACTGAAGGTTCAATAATAATCTTACAACTATCTCTGCGGAATACTGTAAATAGTATACCGTTCAAGCGTAATGATTTTGAAATTAGTAGTTCAATCAGCGATACAATTACTGCAAAAAATTTCTCGAATCAGGTCGTGTCTTACAAAATAGTTAGTATTATTTTTTACCACGGTAGCAGCAATCAATGTGGTCATTATAGAAACATACTGCAAAGTAATGGTAAATGGTATCTAGTAAATGATAAAGTCGAGCTCTTAAGTGCACCGTGCACTTTAAGATACGCATGTTTGATATTTATGGATACAATCGATAAAAATATTACAGATGCAATTCCTTTGAATCATAATGAAGTGATAACAAGTCAAATCAATTTAACAGGCAATAATTTGAACCGTGGTAACAAAAGGAAACTTGAAGAAAATCATCAGTTTTCAAATCCTTGCACATTTGTAGGTAATATGTATCATCACTTTTTAAATAATTCGTTGAAAAATAGCTAATTTCTATATTACCTGCAAATGTACAAGGATTTGAAAACTAATGATTTTCTTCAAGTTTCCTTTTGTTACCACGGTTCGAATTATTGCCTGTTAAATTGATTTGACTTGTTATCACTTTATGATGATTCAAAAGAATTGCATCTGTAATATTTTTATTGATTGTATCCATGAATATCAAACATACGTATCTGTTGGTTGATACATCCCATCTTTCCTTAGATCAAACAACCATTCAAAGAAGTAGTACAATAATTAACAATTCTACGAAGTGTAAGACTAGCATGAATGCTGCAGCTATACCGAACAAACAAATTCGCTTATTACAATGTATTCGAAAAAACATTTCAGCATTCAATAATACACATGAAATTAGTGGCTTACCAAACTTAGATGATGTATCGTGTTATACAATTGCTTCACAATTTCGCACGTCACTGTCGACGCCCCTATTCCGAAACCAATTAGTGTTCTTAATGGGATCCTCCCATAACCGAAATCTTCGTGTGTTTTAGAAACGACCAACGGTAAGCCAGAGAAGGAGACACACGCCTAGACCAGAAATGTAGCGTGCGTACGAGTGAATGTGATGATGTAAGTGTCGAAGCGTCGGCACGTAAGAATGATCCGGAAGATAAGGTAGGGACCGGGTAGGTAGGTCAAAAGATAGTCAGTTGACCTACCGAGCGACCAGTTGGGGACGGACGCGACTGATGAGTTCAGTAGGTGTGAGACCACCGAGCGCGGAGGTTGGAGAGAGTACGTGGAGCAAGAGAGCCGAGTGTACAGCGAGTATTAAGTGAGAGAGAGAGAGAGAGAGAGCGAGTGAGAGAGTGAGCGGGAAGAAGGACTCGGAAAAATAAGCCTGATCCCGACCCATCCGACCCTGAACGGCGGCCATCTTGAGACGAAGCGTCCTCCCGTGACGACCTGAGCCAAGCCCGAGGTGAGAGGTGTACTGGACAGCAGGCGAGAGAGGCCCAGGTATCACACAGCGTCGACTTCCTGGACTGCGACCCTCGACGCTCATGGTGGACTGGCCTTACTGTAAGGAAGCACGGGATTCGCCAAGGTACAGTGTGTGGGTTACGCGGAGACGCGGGTGAGATCGTCGGCTATAGCGATAGACGAGAGAGAGAGAGAGAAAAGGGCGCGTGAGACCCAGAGCGAGTGAGTAGTCGCGTAGTCGTGGTGTAAGGGCGGGACGGATCGAGAGCCGGCGTCGGGACGCTGTGAGTTGTAAGGCGTGTTTGTGACCGTCTCCGGTCGCGACGACAATCCACGCCCGGGACTTATAGGTTACGCCGAGTGTGAGTGTGGGGGTGTGTAGGTACGGACAGGCAACCACGCCGAGGGGACCTGATCCCAGACCGAGAGTAATGTGAGAGGGGAAGTGGGTGTAAAGGCGCGTGAGTGCGTGTGTGTGAGCGGGCTAGCGTGGCTCTCCGAGCGCACCACTGGCGTTGTGGTGGCGATCGAGGGCCTGTGCCATAGCATCGGGACCGAGAGGAGTTACGTGAAGTGATTGTAGATAGCGGTTGTGGTTATTTTAAATAAATTTGTAAAATAAAGTCAACATAGCCTTTGTGTTCATTTGCCCAGACGCGAATCCCCTTTTGAGACAGGTCCAGTGAAGGGGCGAAGAGGAAGAGTGTTGTCGAGCAGAGACGTACGAGAGAGAATAATAACGATATTTTCTCTCCAACGGTAAGTCACCTTGGGGAATGTAAAATCCACGTTATAAATGGCATTCCTTGTGGGGAGAACGCGTCTGGCAAGTGAAAACTAGTGTAGCCTAAATAGAGTACGAGTGTAGGCAAATTGCGTCATTGTTGTCAGCCGTTTTGAGGTTAAGAGAAATTTGTGAAAAGCTACAACTATTGGAACCTGTGAATAAGAATAGCGGGATTGCAAGATCTTCGTTATTAAGTGTCCAGGGGGCCCCAGTAGTTTTAATTAAACAAACTAAGGTCAACGGCGGTTTACAGCTTGACACGACGTGGCGCTGTATATATATATATACTAGCAGCCCCGTGTCTAGTAGCTGGTAAACAAGACGTACGTCGACAAATTAGAAATTATTTTCTGACGAACTAAACTATCTTTTTTTTTTAAGCTTTGTAGTATTTTGGGACTTTTACTAGCTTCACTATAATTTTACTTAAAAGGTGAACTTACTTACTACAAAGTATTTTGGGACTTTCTATAACTTTATTTCTTTTTATTTTTTTTTTTGGGGGGGGTTAAATTATCTTCGTCAGATACTGTGGAACAAATTCCCGTAGTGAGGACATCGGCTGTATAGGGTGAGTCTAGTGGGTTAGAACATCGTGAAGACGAGCGCAATACACCGTGTCAGTGCCTAAGTAGTGGTAATAGACGAGTGGGGACAATTTGTGACAACAGCTTGGATACCTGGGGCCTAGCGAGAATAAGTGGCCATCCAGGAGCCAGTCAAGGGCAGTGAAACTTCCTAACCTAACGCAACGAAATTCGGGAACATGAGGCCGCAAGTGAGTGAGGAGGCCATGTGCTTAGGAAAATTGGAACGAGAGTACCGCGCCGTAAAGAGGTCGGTAAATAAATTATCGGCAAGAGAAGTGGAAGAAGAACTTCAGGCGAGAAGTCTGAGTACTAAAGGGGAGGAAGAAGTGATTCGGGATCGGTTGTTGCATTTCTGCTTGATAGAAATGCAACTCGAAAACACCGAGATTCCGGTTTATGCAGACGACCGAGCCGAATCAACACTGCAAGCAGCGTTACGGGAGAGCCTTGCTCTTTCAGATGAAGAGTTGTTGAACGAGGAGGAGGATCGACTAATAGAGCGAAGAGATAAGGGGAGCCTGTATTCGGATAGAGAAAGTGATAAGGGACAAATGGAGAGAGATTTTAGGGGGACTACCCCTACGAGACGTGAAAGAGAAGAGACTCAAGAGGGTGGGGCACCAGAGAGATTGGCCCACCCCACAGGCGAACCTTCGCGTGGGTTGAGGGGAACGTCATATTCCCCAACTAATAAGGACATTGGGACTTGGAATGTTTCAGCCCCCGAGCCCCGGGTAAGACACACGAGGACCTCGACGCAGGTGGGAGCCAGTGGACTCAACGTAGCTTCGGTGCCCGTCTCCGTCGCTACGGCCTCCACGACGACGACCGTCACGGCCACGACAAACATGGGCCTGCATCTGTCAAAACCACGCGCAGGGATACCAACGCCGTTCACGTACCAAGGTATCATGGCGAAGGGAGATCACTCCACGCCGGCAGCCACCCCTAAGGTATTGAGTAATGTGCCGGCCCCTCCGTGGATGAAGTACCAATCCCAAAAATACTGGCGTGGATTGTAATCTCGGACACCGTTGAGGCCCATGACAGAGGATAGCGAGGGCCCAGAGGTGGATAAGCGCGGTCCGTCTGATGCCAGTGGCCTCGAGGAACCGGGTTGGAAGTCAGGCGAGACCTATCGGAGTGGGACAGAAGAATCAGACGGAGGGTATAACGAAGGAGACCGAACCGGTGGGACCAAATATAAGACTGCGAACAGCTGGGAAGATTATAAGCAAAGGTTCGTAGAGACACGGGACAGCGATAAGGGGAGACAGAGATTGAGCGCGGCTAATCGGTTCTCGAAAGGCTAGCGGCCCCCTGTAACGAGTGAAAGGGATGAAGCAAGATTTTTGACGAGACGCAAAGGCGAAGAAGGGCCATCTCAGAAGGATGAGCTCAATCGCGGCTCTGAAGGACACAGCTGGGAGGGCGAAGCCCAACTAAGTGATGAGACACAACACATGGGCATGCCCTGGATGGATAGGATCTCGGCGGTATCAAGAAGAGAGGAGTATAAGCGGGACCAGAGGATAGTGAAAGAGGAAAAAAGGGGTAAGGTGTTTTGGACCCCAAAAACTCCTCCCCCCGAAACCTCATACCTACGGGATAGAGCAACCGATCGAAGCGAACAATGGGCGTCAGAGACCCCGGGGTATGGAGAGCGCCTTCCCTCCAAGATCCTAAGGAAAGGTGGAGACCAACGGGACATCCGACGCGCAGCCGAAGGGCGACGGATTTACCCGCTTACTAAAAGTGAGAGCGACCCCAAACGAGTAAGTGGGATCCCAAGAGTGGTGACAGAAAGGAAGAGAAACAGAGAAAGAAGAGAAGACGAGATTCACATGGATCCCAGAGCAGAAAGGAGAGAGGTTGAACCAATAGGTAGACATCTGACACAGAGGGGTAGGTCCCCAAGTATCCCAAGACGTTAGCCTCAGAGAACAGGGCACCTGAGAACTGAACCCCGCTCTAATGTGACTTCGGCCGTAAAACAATTGAGGGACTGGGGATTCAAGTTTTCGGGAACCAAGGGTAGTGACTCTGCGACATTTTTAGATAATCTCAATGACTTTAGGGGTAGCTCGGATCTGATGGATAAACACATCTTAAGAGCACTGCCTAGCATTTTCTCCGACCATGCCACGCGCTGGTTTTGGGTCAAGAGAGAGTCCCTGACGACCTGGAAGGAGTTCGAGAGGGCGTTTGCCCTGCAATTTGGGGGAGAGTTTGAGGAAGAGGATTTGAGACAAGACCTGTATGCTCGGACCCAAGGAAAAGGGGAGACAGTATCAGTGTTTTTGGCCAATTTTCAGTATATTGTCTCCAAATTCAGACGTCCCCCGTCCGTCCAAGAACAGGCTGATCGAGCATACCGAAATCTACTCCCCGAATACCGACGGGCGATGCAAGATAAGGTTATCAGCACGCTCGAGGATATTCAAGAGTACGCACAACGATGGGAGAGGCAGAAGAACTTAAACGACAGATATGTCCCCCCTCCAGCTGCCAGCGCTATGCATGTGACCGGAGCAGCGTACATAGCAGAGCGAACGCAGACCAAGGTATCGGAGATACATGAGGTAAAGGGAACGGTCACCGGCAAGGAAACTAGTGGAATCTAGGGGGGGAGAAAGGGACACAGGCGAAAAGAGAGCGGAAGAAGTTGGGACCAGACGATGGGCAGGAATCCGGACGATAGGGGGGAAGTAGGTACAGGACCATTCGTACCTCCAGCAACGACCCGAGGTTCAGAAAATCGAAGGAGATCCCAGAGTAGCCGTTGCAGTCAGAGGTTAAGGTCTCACGTAAGTAACGTGTGACAAGGTATGATCTTATCTATTTATGTTTAATTGTAAACTATACGCTAAGGAAGCAGGGGCTTCAATGATACTGTATAGGCGTTAGAACATCCAGGGGATGTCTAGCCTAGGGGGGAAGAGTTTGTGACGTGGCAAAATTTGCTTCACAATTTTGCACGTCACTGTCGACGCCCCTATTCCGAAACCAATTAGTGTTCTTAATGGGATCCTCTCATAACCGAAATCTTCGTGTGTTTTAGAAACGACCAACGGTAAGCCAGAGATGGAGACACACGCCTAGACCAGAAATGTAGCGTGCGTACGAGTGAATGTGATAATGTAAGTGTCGAAGCGTCGGCACGTAAAAATGATCCGGAAGATAAGGTAGGGACCGGGTAGGTAGGTCAAAAGATAGTCAGTTGACCTACCGAGCGACCAGTTGGGGACGGACGCGACTGATGAGTTCAGTAGGTGTGAGACCACCGAGCGCGGAGGTTAGAGAGAGTACGTGGAGCAAGAGAGCTGAGTGTACAGCGAGTATTAAGTGCGAGAGAGAGAGAGCGAGTGAGAGAGTGAGCGGGAAGAAGGACTCAGAAAAATAAGCCTGATCCCGACCCATCCGACCCTGAACGGCGGCCATCTTGAGACGAAGCGTCCTCCCGTGACGACCCGAGCCGAGCCCGAGGTGAGAGGTGTACTGGACAGCAGGCGAGAGAGGCCCAGGTATCACACAGCGTCGACTTCCTGGACTGCGACCCTCGACGCTCATGGTGGACTGGCCTTACTGTAAGGAAGCACGGGATTCGCCAAGGTACAGTGTGTGGGTTACGCGGAGACGCGGGTGAGATCGTCGGCTATAGCGATAGACGAGAGAGAGAGAGAGAGAGAGAGAGAGAG
>NW_019379712.1:666321-698338 GCF_000648655.2 Copidosoma floridanum
CCTATTCTGAAACCAATTAGTGTTCTTAATGGGATCCTCCCATAACCGAAATCTTCGTGTGTTTTAGAAACGACCAACGGTAAGCCAGAGAAGGAGACACACGCCTAGACCAGAAATGTAGCGTGCGTACGAGTGAATGTGATGATGTAAGTGTCGAAGCGTCGGCACGTAAGAATGATCCGGAAGATAAGGTAGGGACCGGGTAGGTAGGTCAAAAGATAGTCAGTTGACCTACCGAGCGACCAGTTGGGGACGGACGCGACTGATGAGTTCAGTAGGTGTGAGACCACTGAGCGCGGAGGTTAGAGAGAGTACGTGGAGCAAGAGAGCCGAGTGTACAGCGAGTATGAAGTGTGAGAGAGAGAGAGAGAGCGAGTGAGAGAGTGAGCGGGAAGAAGGACTCGGAAAAATAAGCCTGATCCCGACCCATCTGACCCTGAACGGCGGCCATCTTGAGACAAAGCGTCCTCCCGTGACGACCCGAGCCGAGCCCGAGGTGAGAGGTGTACTGGACAGCAGGCAAGAGAGGCCCAGGTATCACACAGCGTCGACTTCCTGGACTGCGACCTTCGACGCTCATGGTGGACTGGCCTTACTGTAAGGAAGCACGGGATTCGCCAAGGTACAGTGTGTTGGTTACGCGGAGACGCGGGTGAGATCGTCGGCTACAGCGATAGACGAGAGAGAGAGAGAGAGAGAGAGAGAGAGAGAGAGAGGAAGAAAAGGGCGCGTTGGACCCAGAGCGAGTGAGTAGTCGCGTAGTCGTGGTGCAAGGGCGGGACGGATCGAGAGCCGGCGTCGGGACGCTGTGAGTTGTAAGGCGTGTTTGTGACCGTCTCCGGTCGTGACGGCAATCCACGCCCGGGACTTATAGGTTACGCCGAGTGTGAGTGTGGGGGTGTGTAGGTACGGACCGGCTACC
Organism: Copidosoma floridanum; assembly: GCF_000648655.2. Next base: position 667,244 of record NW_019379712.1, read on the forward strand.
ACGCCGAGGGGGCCTGATTCCAAACCGAGAGTAGTGTGAGAGGGAAAGTGGGTTTAAAGGCGTGTGAGTGTGTGTGTGTGAGTGGACTAGCGTGGTTCTCTGAGCGCACCACTGACGTTGTGGTGGCAATCGAGGGCCTGCACCATAGCATCGGGACCGAGAGAAGTTACGTTAAGTGATTGTAGATAGCGGTTGTGGTTATTTTCAATAAATTTGTAAAATAAAGTCAACATAGCCTTTGTGTTCATTTGCCCAGACGCGAATCCCCTTTTGAGACAGGTCCAGTGAAGGGGCGAAGAGAGAGAGTGTTGTCGAGCAGAGACGTACGAGAGAGAATAATAACGATATTTTCTCGCCAACGGTAAGTCACCTTGGGGAATGTAAAATCCACGTTATAAATGGCATCCCTTGTGGGGAGAGCGCGTCTGGCAAGTGAAAACTAGTGTAGCGTAAATAGAGTACGAGTGTAGGTAAATTGCGTCATTGTTGTCAGCCGTTTTGAGGTTAAGAGAAATTTGTGAAAAGCTACAACTATTGGAACCTGTGAATAAGAATAGCGGGATAGCAAGATCTTTGTTATTGAGTGTCCAGGGGGCCCCAGCAGTTTTAATCAAACAAACTAAGGTCAACGGCGGTTTACAGCTCGACACGACGTGGCGCTGTATATATATATATATATACTAGCAGCCCCGTGTCTAGTAGCTGGTAAACAAGACGTACGTCGACAAATTAGAAATTATTTTCTGACGAACTAAAGTAATTTTTTTTTTTTAAGCTTTGTAGTATTTTGGGACTTTTACTAGCTTCACTATAATTTTACTTAAAAGGTGAACTTACTTACTACAAAGTATTTTGGGACTTTCTATAACTTCATTTCTTTTTATTTTTTTTTGGGGGGGGGGTTAAATTATCTTCGTCAGATACTGTGGAACAAATTCTCGTAGTGAGGACATCGGCTGTATAGGGTTAGTCTAGTGGGTTAGAACATCGTGAAGACGAGCGCAATACACCGTGTCAGTGCCTAAGTAGTGGTAATAGACGAGTGGGGACAATTTGTGACAACAGCTTGGATACCTGGGGCCTAGCGAGAATAAGTGGCCATCCAGGAGCCAGTCAAGGGCAGTGAAGCTTCCTAACCTAACGCAACGAAATTCGGGAACATGAGGCCGCAAGTGAGTGAGGAGGCCATGCGCTTAGGGAAATTGGAACGAGATTACCGAGCCGTAAAGAGGTCGGTAAATAAATTATCGGCAAGAGAAGTGGAAGAAGAACTTTAGGCTAGAAGTCTAAGTACTAGAGGGGAGAAAAAAGTGATTCGGGATCGGTTGTTGCGTTTCTGCTTGATAGAAATGCAACCCGAAAACACCGAGATTTTGGTTTATGCTGACGACCGAGCCGAATCAACACTGCAAGCAGCGTTACGGGAGAGCCTTGCTCTTTCAGATGAAGAGTTGTTGAACGAGGAGGAGGATCGACTAATAGAGCGAAGAGATAAGGGGAGCCTGTATTCGGATAGAGAAAGTGATAAGGGAATAATGGAGAGAGATTTTAGGGGGACTACCCCTACGAGACGTGGAAGAGAAGAGACTCAAGAGGGTGGGGCACCAGAGAGATTGGCCCACACCACAGGCGAACCTTCGCGGGGGTGGAGGGGAACGTCATATTCCCCAACTAATGAGGACATTAGGACTTGGAATGTTTCTGCCCCCGAGCTCCGGGTAAGACACACGAGGGCCTCGACGCAGGTGGGAGCCAGCGGACTCAACGTAGCTTCGGTGCCCGTCTCCGTTGCTACGGCCTCCACGACGACGACCGTCACGGCCACGACAAACACAGTCCTGAATCTGTCAAAACCACGCGCAGGGATACCAACGCCGTTCACGTATCAAGGTATCATGGCGAAGGGAGATCACTCCACGCCAGCAGCCACCCCTAAGGTATTGAGTAATGTGCCGGCCCCTCCGTGGATGAAGGACCAATCCCAAAAATACTGGCGCGGATTGGAATCTCGGACACCGTCGAGGCCCATGACAGAGGATAGCGAGGGACCAGAGGTGGATAGGCGCGGTCAGTCTGATGCCAGTGGCCCCGAGGAGCCGGGTTGGAAGTCAGGCGAGACCTACCGGAGTGGGACAGAAGGATCAGACGGAGGGTGTAACGAAGTATCCCGAACCGGTGGGACCAAATATAAGACTGCGAACAGCTGGGAAGATTATAAGCAAAGGTTCGTAGAGACGCGGGACAGCAATAATGGAAGACAGGGATTGAGCGCGGCTAATCGGTTCTCGAAAGGCCAGCGGCCCCCTGTAACGAGTGAGAGGGATGACACAAGATTTTTGAGGAGACGCAAAGGCGAAGAAGGGCCATCTCAGAAGGATGAGCTCAATCGCGGCTCTGAAGGACACAGCTGGGAGGGCGAAGCCCAACTAAGTGATGAGACACAACACATGGGCATGCCCTGGATGGATAGGATCTCGGCGGTATCAAGAAGAGAGGAGTATAAGCGGGACCAGAGGATAGTGAAAGAGGAAAAAAGGGGTAAGGTGTTTTGGACCCCAAAAACTCCTCCCCCCCGAAACTTCATACCTACGGGATAGAGCAACCAATCGAAACGAACAATGGACGTTAGAGACCCCGGGGTATGGAGAACGCCTTCCCTCCAAGACCCTAGGAAAAGGTAGAGACCAACGGGACATCCGACGCGCAGCCGAATGGCGGCGGAGATACCTGCTTACTAATAGTGAGAGTGACCCTGAACGAATAAGTGAGATCCCAAGAGTGGTGACCAAAAGGAAGAGCCGCAAGGGAGTAAGGAAAGATGAGATTCACACGGACTCCAGAGTGAGAAGGAGAGGAGGTGAACTAGTAGGCAGACCTCCGACACAGAGGGGCAGGTCCCCAAGTATCCCTAGACATCAGCCTCGGGGAACAGGGCACCTGAGAACTGAACCCCGCTCTAATGTGACTTCGGCCGTAAAACAACTGAGAGACTGGGGATTCAAATTTTCGGGAACCAAGGGTAGTGACCCAGCGACATTTTTAGATAATCTCAATGACTTTAGAGGTAGCTCGGATCTAATGGATGAACACATCTTAGGAGCATTACCCAGCGTTTTCTCCGACCATGCCACGCGCTGGTTTCGGGTCAAGAGAGAGTCCCTGACGACCTGGAAGGAGTTCGAGAGGGCGTTTGCCCTGCAATTTGGGGGATAGTTTGAGGAAGAGGATTTGAGACAAGACCTGTATGCTCGGACCCAAGGAAAAGGGGAGACAGTATCGGTGTTTTTGGCCAATTTTCAATATATTGTCTCCAAATTCAGACGTCCCCCGTCCATCCAAGAACAGGCAGATTGAGCATACCGAAATCTACTCCCCGAATACCGACGGGCGCTGCAAGATAAGGTGATCAGCACGCTCGAGGATATTCAAGAGTATGGACAACGATGGGAGAGGCAGAAGAACTTAAAGACAGATACGTACCGCCTCTAGCTGCCAGCGCTATGCATATGACCGGAGCAGCGTACATAGCAGAGCGAACGCAGACCAAGGTATCGGAGATACATGAGGTAAAGGGAACGATCACCGGCAAGGCGGAGGCGACTCCAGAAAAGAAGAAGAAACAGAATATGATAAAGTCGAGCGGAAAGGGGCGCGGAGATACTCAAGTACCTAATTCTGAAATGGATACAGAAGCGACAGGGGTAACCCAGACTTCTGCGGTTGCTACGCAAAGAATAGCTGGGATAAATGGGATATCAGGAGAAAAGGGGAATACGTAGACGGGTAACCTGGCATGGAGGCAGCGACCGGGACAAAGCAATCTAGCTTCTACTACCCAAGAGAACACCCAGCCTCAGCTAGGGAAGTGTCTAGGAGGAGTTACCGAGGACACCTTTCAAGGTGCCTGCTTCAAGTGCCAAACCGTAGGGCATCGGATGTCCGAGTGTCCTGATACAATATGCTTTGCCTGCGGTCAAAAAGGACATATAGCACGGGAATGCCCCAGTAGACAGAATTCCACTGGTCGTTCTTGTATCTCCTGTGGGACGGTGGGGGTGACGATCGCTAATTGTCCCAGGTGCAAACACATACGAGAGGCATTGAGAAACGAATTGGCGTGGGGTGCGAGGTGAAGACCCAACCACCTTCCGGTAGGGTACGTCTGGGGGAAATAATGAGAAGTGTGCTAGAAGAAGAACTATCCCACCGTCAAGGGGGGTTGTGAATTCCAGACCTGTGACTCCAGACTATCTATTAAGTATAAACTGAAACCTATTCCAAGAGCTGAGGGAACAAGGAAACTAGTGGAATATAGGGGGGGAGAGAACGACACAGGCAAAAAGAGAGCGGAAAAAGTTGGGACCAGACGATGGGCAGGAATCCGGACGATAGGGGGAAGTAGGTACAGGACTATTCGTACCTCAAGCAACGACCCGAGGTTCAGAAAATCGAAGGAGAGCCCAGAGTAGCCGTGGCAGTCAGAGGGTAAGGCCTCACGTAAGTAACGTGTGACAAGGTATGATCTTATCTATTTATGTTTAATTGTAAACTATATGCTGAGTAAGCAGGGGCGTCGATGATACTGTATAGGCGTTAGAACATCCAGGGGATGTCTAGCCTAGGGGGGGAGAGTTTGTGACGTGGCAAAATTTGCTTCACAATTTTGCACGTCACTGTCGACGCCCCTATTCCGAAACCAATTAGTGTTCTTAATGGGATCCAATGTGTTTATGTATGTAACAAACCACCCACACATTAATTGCTTAATGGTGTTGCGATTACCTTTTTTTCATCTGACTTATCGAAAAAGAACTGTATACTTTTTTTGATAACGATGTCACACCTAGTTATTTTATGATTTATTATATCAGAATTTTTTGAATAATAATATTAGTTTGTGACGTGGCAAAATTTGCTTCACAATTTTGCACGTCACTGTCGACGCCCCTATTCCGAAACCAATTAGTGTTCTTAATGGAATCCTTCCATAACCGAAATCTTCGTGTGTGTTAGAAACGACCAACGGTAAGCCAGAGAAGGAGACACACGCCTAGACCAGAAATGTAGCGTGCGTACGAGTGAATGTGATGATGTAAGTGTCGAAGCGTCGGCACGTAAGTATGATCCGGAAGATAAGGTAGGGACCGGGTAGGTAGGTCAAAAGATAGTCAGTTGACCTACCGAGCGACCAGTTGGGGACGGACGCGACTGATGAGTTCAGTAGATGTGAGACCACCGAGCGCGGAGGTTGGAGAGAGTACGTGGAGCAAGAGAGCCGAGTGTACAGCGAGTATTAAGTGTGAGAGAGAGAGAGAGAGAGAGAGCGAGTGAGAGAGTGAGCGGGAAGAAGGACTCGGAAAAATAAGCCTGATCCCGACCCATCCGACCCTGAACGGCGGCCATCTTGAGACGAAGCGTCCTCCCGTGACGACCTGAGCCAAGCCCGAGGTGAGAGGTGTACTGGACAGCAGGCGAGAGAGGCCCAGGTATCACACAGCGTCGACTTCCTGGACTGCGACCCTCGACGCTCATGGTGGACTGGCCTTACTGTAAGGAAGCACGGGATTCGCCAAGGTACAGTGTGTGGGTTACGCGGAGACGCGGGTGAGATCGTCGGCTATAGCGATAGACGAGAGAGAGAGGAAGAAAAGGGCGCGTGAGACCCAGAGCGAGTGAGTAGTCGCGTAGTCGTGGTGTAAGGGCGGGACGGATCGAGAGCCGGCGTCGGGACGCTGTGAGTAGTACGGCGTGTTTGTGACCGTCTCCGGTCGCGACGGCAATCCACGCCCGGGACCTATAGGTTACGCCGAGTGTGAGTGTGGGGGTGTGTAGGTACGGACAGGCTATCACGCCGAGGGGGCCTGATTCCAGACCGAGAGTAGTGTGAGAGGGAAAGTGGGTGTAAAGGCGTGTGAGTGTGTTTGTGTGAGCGGACTAGCGTGGCTCTCTGAGCGCACCACTGGCGTTGTGGTGGCGATCGAGGGCCTGCGCCATAACATCGGGACCGATAGAAGTTACATGAAGTGCTTGTAGATAGCGGTTGTGGTTATTTTGAATAAATTTGTAAAATAAAGTCAACATAGCCTTTGTGTTCATTTGCCCAGACGCGAATCCCCTTTTGAGACAGGTCCAGTGAAGGGGCGAAGAGAGAGAGTGTTGTCGAGCAGAGACGTACGAGAGAGAATAATAACGATATTTTCTCGCCAACGGTAAGTCACCTTGGGGAATGTAAAATCCACGTTATAACAAATGTTTCTTCTCAGAGTATATTGCATTGTAGAACTATGAAATATAAATTCTTCAAAGATCTTTCGAATGAAATTTAACACGACATTTATCGGAAAAATTTTTCAAATAAGAATTTTGATATTAAATCTCTAAGACAGTCTGTTAATCAGCAATACATTATTTGTAGACAACAAGATGCTCATGAATTCTTTATGCCTCTTTGTTGCAAATCAGATACTCTAAGTTCTTCATTAAATTATAAAATGGGTATAATTACCAAATATTTCGTCTGCAATAATGCCAACCTTATCAAGCTTCTTCCTAATCTTATGTTTGCTCTATCAATTTCAGATTCAATTCAAGAATATTCAATACAATAACTTATAGATTAATAATAAACATGAGTAATAGTAATCAAGTTTGTTCAGATAAAGCATACTCTGGTATAATTCAAGAAAATTTATAATTTATAATGGTGAACTCCATAGTCGTCTTACAGTTACTATTGTGGAAGATTATTGTTAAAGTTTCACATAAAGACAATGATTTTATAATTATTAATATTAATAACAATACAATAATAAACAATATGTGTTATACAGTCGTTTCCATTACATTGCATCGTATCGTTACTCTACATTCCAGACATTACATTAATATGATAAAAAAATAGTGTGTGGTATCGTATTAATGATAAAACTGTTTAGTCATTAAATTCATTAGATCATTTGAAAGATGCATGCATCATATTTTTAGAAAATGTCTGTCAGCAAACAATTGTTATATCTAATACTTTCAGTAAACATTCAGTTATTTATAACTCTTAAAACAATTATAGTATTATTGATGACAATATACAATTGAGAAATATTGTAACATCAGGTACAACAGACAAACAAAGTGATAGAAAAAGTCCTTTTAAAGGAACAAAGATTAACGTAAATAAAAAGTCAATTTAAAAAAAATCTAGAAATCTTATAATTCACGCAAAGCTTTAATTAGAAATCGACAAAGAATATATTACAGCATAAATAGGGGAAAAATCGAGAAGGCACGAAAACAAGTTCATTTGAATAAACATAAATCCTTCCGTGAAAATAATAAGCTTTACACAACTGTAAAGATCGTCACTGAGTGCAAAAACGAAGTTGCAATGAAAAAAAAAAAAAAAAATATAACAAATTAAACTACAAAAAAATACTAGTTTTCTGTTATATCATATATAAATATTTATCAAAGGTGTGATAAAAAATTTAAATATTTTTTATTGGTATGATTTTAGAATAGAAGCTACCAGACTAGTTACAACAGCAATACGTGCTCGAGATGATTACTATGGCTAGTTAAAACAATCTTTAAGATACCTTCGAAAACTGATTATTGTATCCTTGACTAGATAAGGCGATGAATTGATTAGTGACGAGAGCATAGAATATGCTACTTATGCTTTATGTAGAATATTAAAACATACATTCTGTTCTGGAGCTTATTTCAGTGAATCAGCTTATGATTTTCATTTTAAAAATAATTCATGTCATTACATTATTATAAACACACAAGTACAATCAACCAATATTTTACCAGTTATTAAAACAAAAACGAAAAACAAGGTATGCCAAAAAATGGTTGTTGCAAAACTACGGATCCAAATATATTTCTAGATTTCAAAAATTTGTTTGGCAATTTAATTGCTGTAAACGTATGCAATGCTTACAATTTCCTAAAAAGTATTGATAACTGTTCAGTAAGAATAGATTATGAGAAAAAACTTGGTGACCCTTGGATTTGTTACGTTCAACCGCTATTGTGTTATTCTAAGTTCTTAAAATTAGAAATTTTATCAACTTACTATTCAAAACTAAGAACTATCATACGACATTTATATAGGGTAAAAGATTCACATGACAAAATTATTGAAGTTGATGAAGCTTTGAAAACTAGTAATGTTACCTCGTTACAAAATATAGCTTCAAATACAAAAAAAAGTTATGACAACTTTTCAACGGAATGATTTTGTATCATTGAATGAAAATGAGTTGAAAGCAAAATTTGCTTTTGGAATTAAACAATATCTGAATATAGTCACTGATCCACCTGCAACACCGTGCGCTTCTTGAGGTGCACTGCTTTGCAAACGCAGTATGACATCTGTTAGTAAATATTATAACTTAGATTAAATTCAAGAATTATTAGGTATAAAATTAACTTTAATAAATAATTGAGATAAGCTAAGAAATTTGTATGAACCAGAAGAATTTAAAAGTGGTTTAATTTGTCGCCATTAGATAGACGTATTGAAAAACCAACTTCTCCCATCAATGTGCATACTATATAATTGTTTTGTCAAATATGCAAGAGATAAAATATAAGTCTTGAACTCTTACGTAAAGGTGTTATTGCAACAAGTTAAAGCATTCCAAACTATTGTATAAATGGAAACAGTAATAAACAAGAACATACCTCATCGAGCTAAATTGAATCAAGTTAAAGGCAGAACTGTTTATTTACTTTTGAAAGAAAGGTTAAAAAAAATTTGTCCAATAACTAATCCCATTAATAATAATCACGAATTATTTATTTTGGTTGAAAATCATCCGTGAAAGGACAAAGTAATTTGGGAACATTTAGTTGATATTAGAAAAGTTGGAAAGCATTTAAATGGCTTAAGTGTTGGAATTCGCTTCATTCAGAAATTATTATTCCACCCCATCTGAAAAACTTACAAAAACTTTGTGTTGAATACCAATACACTATGACCATGAATCTGAAGATACAACAGACGATAAAATTTGCAAGAAAGGTGAAAGTTTGCTCAATGAACATAATAAGAAGTTCTCTTTTCTGGCATAAAGATTCTTATCTGATTCTTATTATAAACAGTATTTAATATATCCATTACGTGATAAGACAATTAATGAGCCTGACTCAAAACTGTATTAGATGTTACAAATATATTATAACTCTTTGGATGTCTATAGTAAAGAATAAGACTTAAAGTGTTTTCCAGACCTTTATTATTTTGGAATTGATGGCCAATATACTGACAGATTGACAAAGTGGAGGGATTTTGATTCCATAAAATGTCGTTTAACTGTAAAGCATCTAAAATATAGACTAAATATTAAGTATTTATTTTATTTACTATACTTACTATACAATGATAATATTTGACTAATTAAAGCAAGAATTTTTCACAAATTGAAAAACATTAATCCAGGTTTTAAGTATACTGCTGGTCTGTTATTGCAACAATTGAAAAAAGATCAATTAGAGTATAACTTAAATACCATTTCTTCTCGTTTACGAGGAATTGAAGCTTTACGGAGGACACCTCGTAGTTACTTAGAATGTATAATCAATGAAAATGGCCCTGCTACTTTTCCATAACTCTTAGTTCAGGCGAGTGAAACTGGTCTGTCTTAGGTGAATACATTAAAAAAGTTAGTGGTTGGGACAATAATAAATATTCTACATCTGAACTTATAGTGAAAGATCCCGTGTCTACTGCCAGATTTCTTGATAATAAATTTGAAGCTGTTCTAAGTTACCTATGTTCTCCATTGAATCTGATTGGGAAAATTAAACATTATTTCTGGAGGTTAGAATATCAAGAAAAAGAAATTTCTCATTATTATTGCATGTTTTAGATCAAAGATGCACCAATTTCTGGAAAAGCATTAGATGAAGAAATACAATATTTTATTCAAAAGCATATTATATCCAAACTATCTGATAAACGCATTTCACCAGAACTGCATTGACGCGTTATGGCATATCAACAACACAAACACAATAGTTATTGCATGCGAAAAAAAGCAGTTGTGAAAGTGTTTACTGTTTGGGATTTCCTCGTGCGGTGATACCTCACTCAATTTTTAAGAAAAGTTTCAACTTTAATTGATAATCGAAGGAAATTAAGAAACAAAAGCAGATCTTATGTTTTACCAAGAAATTTTAATAAATTATTCATAAATAATCACATGCCCTCTATTTTAATGATTTGTGAAGAAAATACAAATGTCCAGTTTATTGGTAAATCATGTTATCTTTCGAATCGAGATAGAAAATGCAATGAAAGATTTTAACGATGTGGCTTCAAATTTGAATATCAATAAGAACAATCTGAAAAACTTTATAACACAATTTAATGAAGATCAATCGAGATTTTTTCGAATAATTACATCCGTTATGCAGCGTGATGATGAAATTTTAAGGATTTCCATAAGTGGGCCTGGTGGTACTGGAAACAGTTTTGCAATTGAAGCACTTGTTTTATGGAATAGAATTATTCATAATAAAGAAACAGCTGTCAAAGCACCAACTGGGGTAGCTGCTTACAACATTAATAGATTAACTATTCATAGGTTATTACAGTTACCAGTAGGACATGGATATACGGCCAGGTACAAAGAATCTCTGGGAACTTTGAAACAAATAAGAATATGTCAAGGCAATGTTGACCTTACAGTTATTGATGAAGTATCAATGATTTCTGATGTTACACTTATGTACATTCATTTAAGGCTAACAGAAATTTTTAATACATCTGACTGTAAAAATGGTTGGTTTCGAAAAAAACACATTATATTGATTGATGATTTACTTCAACTTTGACCTGTACATGAAGGATTTGCCTTTTTAAAGGTAACAAAACAAAAATTTGATAAATATGTAGGTGCTTTAAATACTTTTGATTTATGAAGCTTATTCAATTATAATGAGTTAATGACAAACATACGAAAAAAAATGATAAACCATCTTGCAAATTAAAGTGGTTTTTTTAACGGAAACAGATATCAATATTTTACAAAAAAAAAAAATCTAATTAAATGGTCATAGTTGCAATGCAGTTATCAAAAAATTATGTACTCATTTAGAAAATTTGCCGTCAGATGCCATATGCCGTTTACCTATTAGAAATATGTGTATCATTTTAAACGATTTTACGCTTCGAAGAATTGCTTCTGAAAAAATTCTTCTTGTAGCTAATGACTTATTTAAGTGTTCAAAAATACTAAAAAAGAAGGTTTTATAATTAAGTGAAAAAGACGAAAATGATATCAATGGAGTTGAGTGAGTCATAAAAATTAAGATTAGTTGAAAAATTATGTTACGAAGGAGTATTGATGTAATAAGTGGCTTAGTAAATGGGACTATAAGTAGAGTGATTTCAGTTTCTAAAGATATCTCAGAAAACGTAAAAAGTATATGTATTGAGTGACCATCAGGTGAAGAACATCCTATGAAATAACTAAAATATAATTTTATTGTTATGGATAAAATTCACATTATTAGAAAAAAGTTTGCTATTTGCACTAGATATGGCATAACGATCCATAGAAGTCAAAGTTTAGGTTTAAGAAATGCTGTAGTAGAATCGGGTAATAGTATTTTTTATTGTGGTCAAATATACCTTGCTTTATGAAGGGTTACAACATAAGAGGGGTTACATCTCATAACCTTTGACCCATCTTATTTAGATGAGTTAGCTATTTTTAATATTATAGATTAAGACAAAAATTTCGATCAAACTTACAGATCTTTGACATTCCACAAAAACATGCGTATCATTTAAATAAGAGAATGAAAGATGATTCTTCAACTGCATTTAATAAAAATCAAGGATTAATTGAAGATGCAAAACTGCAAAATATTGTAGACGATTGTTGGAATATTTTAGGTCTGCTGAATAATAACTAGTCTTTTTCGTATGCAAATGCTTATATTTACAGTTTTCCATTCACAAACAATAAGAAGAATCTTAACGCATTCTAATGGTCATGATTTAATAAAAACCAAATCTTATCAATACATTTCAAAAAAACATGTTGGTATTTAACAATAGAGAGACGAAATTTATACTGAATATTTTTCCCCAAGAGAACAAAATGTTGCAAAATTTTTAACAAATCTTTGCAAAAAATCGATATGCTCTCAAAATGTTCTGAAATGTGATTTTAGTACAATAATTAGAAGCCCTGGTCGTGATCGAAGGGTAAGCCATTTTTCATTGTATAGTTGTGTCATACCATTGACCTTACTAGCAATTTTGCGTCCTTTTTCGTTAAAAGAAATCATTAATTATAATTTGGAAAATTGGCAAGAAATTAATGAATTTTGTGGCAATGGCTGTCAGTGCAAAAGTCTTTAAAGAATAGATGTGAACGTTAAAAATACTATAATCGTTTTATAGATATTATTGTTTGACTATGTAAACAAAGGAAAAAAAATATTTCTGATTTGAAAATAAGTGACATGCCTAAATTAACTATAACTATTAATAAACTTTCATATAAGGTATCAGTGCAAAATTTCAAATAGATTTTTACTTTGGGCTCTACAGTAATATATTACGTCAAGAAAATATGTTGATCGAAGTAACTGACTCATTCATTAAAAAAATAGCGTAGTCGAAGGCATCTAAAAATGCATACATGTTTTTCTTACAAAAAAATTAAAACATAACATTTGTTGAAAAATAATATAAAAACACTTTTAAGTTTGTAAATCATGCAGAAAATATAAAGAAAGTATTCAATCTTGTCCAAAAAGTTTTTTGGGATACAAAAAAAAAAAAAAATTTTTACTCAAGACATGTTGTCTTGGATCTTGCTAACTTCACGTCCGTTTTCTAATTCACAAGAGAAAAGTGTTTGGTTACCGACAGAGGCTGATGGCACAAAATTTAAATTATGAATTAAGGTTTCCATCTTTTAAAAAAATTTGTGGAATCTCACAAAAAAACCCTTTTAAAAAAATTAAAAACATGGAAAGTAAAAGTTTTATGACATAATTTTATAGTTACCTGCAGCAAGTTTGCTTAAAACTATTTTTAATTTTCGAACTACATTGTGGAATTTTGGTGTCTTACTAATAGTTTATTTATGTATCATACAAAAAGATTATCAAATAATCTGCATTTTAATTAATGGAATTTGCTAACCCTATAATTTATTCTTCTAAATATACTATTGCATTAAAAATTTTTAAGTCGTTCATTTATTTTATTCTACAGCTATATACATTATTTATTTTAACAATGTAGTTATAAATATACAAAAATTGTGAATGAGAAAGTTGTAAAATCTATTGATGAACTGGCAAATACTTTTTCAGGTACTTGAGTTAGAAAGTCCGTGGTCATAGTTATTCCAGTGAATTTATGTGCAATATTTAAAGAAGGGCAATTGTGTTTATATCGTATAGTCATAACACACTTCTTTACTAGATATTGTAAAACGTAACATCGATTTTTACAAGTTCCCCGAAAAATTTCGATAATCGCGTATTTAAGACTGGAGAAATTCATACATTTTAGTATCAATGAGAGAATTATGTTTGTTCATTAATGGACATCACTACAATTTTATAAGACGATTTTATGTTTCCTACTTTTACACATGATAATATTATTACGTAAATAGATGCTGGACCAATTGTATACTTTTATTATATAGAGCAACAGAAATACCATATTTTTAATGAAAGTGCTATAATTAATCAATATCAATTTGAAAATAAACTGACACAGCAAATTAAGTATTGTATAATAAATATATAGTATTGACAAGTTACAGAAATGGTATGCATAAAGATAGACATATATAACAATAAAAAGTTTTTATTATAAAAAAAATATTTAATCCTAAATAATACATCAAGTAATAGATGATAGACTTAAGAATATAATACATGAAATAACGCATAACTCAATTATTGCCCTACAACGTATCATTACTGCGTACATAATTTTTTTATGTTTTACATTTAGTTTATCTTCTATTAAGAAAAGTTTTTTTTATGACATAATACTATATACAATAGTAACTGAAGATCAAAGTGGAATACTATATTATGATAAAAATATACAATGGGGCCAGCAAGTATCCACGTAATAATATTATCGTGTGTAAAGTAGGAAATATAAAATAGTTAGTAAATTGTAGTGATGTCCATTTATAAACAAACCAAATTCTGTTATCGATAGTAAAATGTGTCAATTTCTCCAGTGTTTATCACGCAATTGATACAATTTTTTGGAGAACTCGTAGAAATGGATGTTACGTAGTATAATATCGTGTAAAGAAACGTGTAAAAACTATATGATATAGACACAATTGTCCTTCTTTAAATTTTGCACATAAATTCACTGGAATAACTATGGACACAGACTTTCTAACTCAACTACCTGAAAAAGTACTTACCAGTTTATTAAGAGATTTCAGATTTTTTTTATGCACAATTTTTTTATATTTATAACTGCATTGTTAAAATAAATGTTGACTACAGCTGTAGAATAAAATAAATAAACGACTTAAAAATTAATAATGTAATAGTATATTTAGAAAATTAAATTGGGTCAGCAAATTACATACATCAAAATGCAAATTAGTTGATAAACTTTTTGTATAATAAATAAATAAGCCATTTTATGATACAAAAATCACATAATGTAATGAGATAGTTAAAAATAGTTGTAAGCAAACTTGGTGCAGGTAAAAATAAAATTTTTCCATGAAAACTGTACTTGCTATGTTTTTACTTTTGCAAGAGTGTTTTTTTGTGGTATGATAAAACTACTTCTTGAGATTTATTTGCTCAGGTATAATGTGCTACATAGTTTATGTTTTTGATCGGAACCAGTGGCATACGTTGTTTTGATTGAAATTTCACAGGCTTAGAAATTTTTTGTCGTTTGAGTTTTGAAGCAATTAATTTGGCCCTATACACAAATGTTTTAATATTGTTGTTCTAAGCCTGCTGTTGTTAACAATTGTTGCACAAAAAGGACTGTACTAAGTTGGCTCTCGAGTCTCTGCAGAAAGAGGGCAAAATGTGACAGCTTGCGTTGCTTTTTCTGCTTCTGGGCGAAACATGCTTTTTTTATTCATCCATCGGAGGAAAAGAAAGAATAAAACTTTTGTAGACTGGCTGAAAAATTTATCAAAAAAACCAGTTTTATTACTAGTTGACAGGCATGCAACTCGTTTTCAATATCTGGGACCTATGCATTCAGCTCAAGAAAGTAGGGTGATGATTCTGTATTGTCTACCACATTGCAGCCATAAAATGCAACCCTTAGATGTCTTGTTTATGAAACAAGTCAGCAGTTATTATTCTCTAGCAGTAAACCGATGGATGCGAGATCATTCATACAGAACTATGGCGTAAAAAAATACTTCTTTTGTCCTTGGAACAGCTTTTCAGAAAGTTGCAACCATAGAAATAGCTGTTAATAGTTTTTGGAAAGCTGCAGTTTATCCACCGGATCAAACTATTTTTGAAGATTCAGAGTTTGCAGCATCAAAAAATTTGTAATTTAACATTTTAAAATCTTATACTTTTTAATTAAGAATCACCTAACAAAGCTGCAGCAATTACCTTAGAGTCTGCCTTAAAGAGACAGGAATCTCATCACTTCCATCTGAAATAATGATAGAACCTAAAGAGTCACTTAAAAATGTTTAAAGTATTTTTTGGACTGGTGAAAACTTAAAATTAACTCCAGAGAAAATATTTATAGTACCTGAAGAAAATCTCCTTGTATTACCTCAAAATCCAAAAATATCTACTGAAGTAACCACGACATCATCAGGACTAAACGAGGTGTCGATGACTACAATAAGGGCTGATAGCGAGTCTGAAAAAAAGAAACTCAAAACGGATGTAATAAAAACATTTTTAAACTGCTTGGATATTCTATTCAAAAAATTAAATTTTCTTACTAATGATTAAAGTACTAATGGGAATATAACAAATTCGTGGGCATTGATTTTCAAATTTAAATTATTTTAAATTTAATTACATGATTCATTTCTACTTCTCTAGACAGTGTTGTTTGGTAATTGCAAAGATATTTATGTATGTACAAAAAAGTGACTGACGATGTTTTCCTTTAATTGTGATAAAACAACTGATAAGCTTCAGCTTCACGATATATCCCAACAACTGATAAAAATGCTTAAGTTTTTTTTTACAATGTATACGCACGTAAGTTCTAAAAATGCGTTAATGCCAATTATTCGAAAAAATGTTATTAGTAATAAGAATCTATGAATTAAACTAAGTGCTTATAACTATGATTAAATAGAATGACAACTGCAAATTATAAGTATATACGTACTGATGAAATTTAAAATTATATACATAATTAATGACCACAAACAAAATAAATAATGTTTTCTTTTTGCACTTAAAAGTGATTTGTTTTTGCTAATTAAGAAAAAAATAAAAACTAGTTTTTTCCAATAATTTTAAGTTAAAAAAGGTAAAATATTTGATGTTGTTACTCAACCAGAGTTTTCTTTGTTTTCTCCGTGACTCTTATTTGTTACTTATACATGGAAAATATAAAATGTTTACAGACAATGACACCTAAGCAGCAGATCTATTAAAAGTGGCTTCCAGTACCTGGGAACTCTTAAAATGTTTTTTATCTCAAGCCCTTTAATCCTTTAATGCTATGTTCTCAGAGCCCTTATTTCATAACCCGGTAATCGCAAAGTTTGTGTGATCATACAACATAGAAAAAATTCATGTATCACTAGAAACAGCATTTATAAACCTTAAGGTTACCAGGTTATAGCGTTAAAGGCTTTGCGATTTATTGAGTAATGGAGTTAAAAACTATAGGATTGTATGGTTGTGGGCCTCAAAGCATTCATAACTAAAACATGGGAAATAATAAGTCACTGCAGATCAATATTCTTGTGGAGGCTGGGGATCTAGGAGAACTTACTACAATTACTTTCAGGTATATCTATCGAATATAATTTACTTACAATCTATGAGTCATAAAAAATTTCTTATGGGCGCAAATTTAAGCTTAGTAAGTAGGCTTTCGTTTGCCGTCTAGCTTTTTTCTGAAATCAGAAATGGTAAACCTGTATGACAGCTACAAGTAGTAAAAATCACTATAAGGCAGCTATTTCACATAATTGAAAATAATTTTGGGCCCCGAAATTTGTGATTCAAGCTAACCTTTATGCACTTTTTAACGCTGATTACAAATCTATTTTTATTTTTTACCTAGCACGTCCAAGATCTTTTTTAACCTCAAAAAACTTTAAAATAAAACAGATTTTCGTAGTTTTTGTACGTCAAAAATTAAAAAAAATATTCGATAAGTCTCTTTCATACGTGCATACAAGTACTTTTTTTTGTCATTCTTATCACTGATTTTTTTTAACCTCATAAAATTCTGGAACAAATCAGTTACTCTTGGTTTTTACTTGTTTTAAACGTAAAACAATTCAGAAAATATTTTAAAGGCTTACTTAATACTCAAGGATACTATACCACTCATTTTACTTGTTTCATGATAGGTTATGTTGCTGTTAGTCCCTAACCTTGAAACACTTATTAACAAATTATTTTCGTGGCTAACAGTTATTCTCATTATAGAAGAACTTAAGAAAAAATAATTTATTGATACGTAGCATAAAAATTTATCACTTTTTTTAAATTATGTATAAAAACTTTTTGATCGCTTTCTTAAAAATATCTTTTTTTACTTAAATAATAATTTTATTCCTAATCTAACACCTTATCAAGTCCTAATTATATTCAGCATCATTTTTTATGTATAACGTTGTGTCGTTAATAAATCTATTGCAATAGAATATCTTAACACTGTAAAATTTTTATTTGAGAAAAGCACAAATGCGTGTCCTTCTAAAATTTTTGGAACCTATGGCACCGCTGTAAATCTTTTTTTAAGTTTTCTCGTTGTTTGTTTATGATTCGTTTTAGTATATTGGAAAAATTGTATCCTTCTAAATGTACTTCTTGCCCTGTAGAAAAGATCATTATGATTAAAAATTGCCTTGTTGGCTTAAGCTTGCAAGCTAGCTCTTGTCACTTCTTTTTTCAACACAGGTCCTACTCCGTCACAAGATCCTTTTCCTTGTGCAGTGGCGGCAAAGTGCCACTCTGCCTTTATCTTAATATCTAACTCATGATTCCCAAAGTTCATGATTTGATATTTATTTTTATAGTTTTTTTTTTGGTTTCTTTGGTTTTTTATTTCAGGTATGATTGTTCATTGTGAAATATTAACTGCACACGTATCATGAGCTGTACGTTCAGATAAGAATATAAAACTGCAATAAATTATTTCATGCCCTTGTACAGTACACTGAGTGTTATTATAATGGAATAGTTGAGCAGCGTCCTGAACAACACAAGCATAATTTTTGGAAAAATCCATCTCCAACATTCCTTCATTTTTTCGCAAATTTTGGTTCTTATCTTCAATACATTATCATTGACTTTTTGCGACAAAATGATGTGGTTATAGTTTTTCCTAGAAGCTAGAAGACAATTCTAAAACATAATTATCTATCGATAAACACGACTTTTTAAGAGTATATATATTTGTTAACTGCCAAATACTAAAAATAACTTCTTCAATTTCATTTTTCTCTAGTACAAGACTTACACACTCTTCAAATCTTGAAAAGTTGAGACACTTTTTGCAATTGCCTAAATAACACTCACGTGTTGGATTTCTACACAAAACAAACAAAAAACAGTCACTGTAGCCATTTAAGGGCTCACGTAATTCTTGTGTACGTGTTGTTAAATTAGAAGCTTCAAACATAGCCTAAAAATTTTACTATACTACGTACACACACTCATTGTGTGTACCTCTTGCTTATGCCAAACCACCCCAATTATGCCTTATTTTTACAAATTGCTAGAACTTGTTGATAGTTCAGGATATTGGTCCTAAAATTGTCTATACAAAACTTACCTGGTACTATAAACTTCAAATTGCCTCACGAGTTTCCTTGTACTTTTTGGAGTTAGCGTTTGTCCTTGGCTTAGTCATGTTTGCAATTATCCAGTAAGCTAACAGCGCCAGACTAATGAACACCATAACGTCTGGAGCTGAGCTGACTTTTTCATGGAAGATTGGTGCCATTTTCACAGCTTATATTTCTGGCAGGTAGTTAAGATAAGAATACTAGTTTGAGAGGTTCAAGAATAATGCAAAAAGTGTGCTGTAATTGAGCTCAAATATTGTTTCTAATCCCCTTTTTGGAATGAGGTACAAAGGAACCGGACGTGACTATCTATGCTTTTTTTATTTCAATTGGAGCCGAGAAAAAAAAATAGTCTTGAGTTTATAAAATTGGGGACCAATTGCTAGGTCACCGTAGGAAATTATTAAGTGTGTATGTTATCAAGTTTATGTTGTCTGATTTTTTTGGGATGTTTTTAGCCACTTTGGCAAATAAGATAGCTATTATAACAGAATAAGTTGGTGTTATTATTATCTCACATAATTATCCTCGTGAATATCGTAAATTTGCTTTGCCTTTTGGGGTGCAGGGCTTACAATATTTTCTTGAGTACATGTGGGGCCTTTGAAGTCACAGTGAAAGTTGAGGTCAATGCTACTGATAGGTGTATAGGTAATGCTGGTATGGTTTAGTTTTGTTATTAATAACTCAAAAGCTTTTTAGTGTATACGATATAACATACGATGAGGATTGATAGAGATCGATAGCATTATCCTCATTAGGAGTATTGCTGTGGCTCTTATGATATTCGTTTGGATTTTTAAACTTATTGTAAGATACATATGTTGTTGTAGTGAATACGTACAAGTACAGCTTAGAATTTTTTCAGATTCGTACATTGTAGGAGTCAGAGGCGGGACAATTACATTGCTATTTACGTATCTATTGGTTCCAAAGTCTAAGCATTTTTCTGCGTCCTTTATGGTGCATCAAAAATTCACTTTTATGATGACATCCATCGGATAATGGGTCATACTTACTTCCTCTGCAGAGGACTGTTATGTTGGGTCTGTTTTTTTTAAAAAAAAGGAAATGAGAGGGATTGAACGTTTAAATAAAGTAAGACGGCTTAGCGTTAAGAACTCGTTTATTACGTTTGTAGACATCGACATTTTTAGTGTTACAGAATATTTTCACTCCGCAAAAATTTGGTTTTATGACACGTGGTAGTAACTATTATTATGTCAATAAAAAGACATTGATTAGGTTGTGATTGGATAATAAAATAGTATTTGAGGTATCCATCTGTTCGTGCTTAATAATCTGCTGTGGGTATTATGCAAGCTGCGAGTGTGCTATTACGGCTTTTTTGTTTTTTGAAAAACTGGCCATGATATGCTCTTTTACAGTCTGAAATTTATTATTTGTACGAGCAGAAGTACAAACTATATTATGATTTTACTATCAATTACATGAAATTACAGTTAACTGTATTTATATCAAGATTAAGTATTAATTGCATCAACTAGAATTTGCATTTCTTGTCAAGAAATGCTGTTTCTGAAATAACTAAATGACTAAATTAGTCTTACTGAAAATACAAACTTGTGAAGGCATCAGCTTGTGCTTGCATCTTGGTTGGTGTGTTTGTGCTCCTTTTTAAACTCAGTGAGGTTGCCTTGAAAGTTCTTTAGTCACTTTGTGGCTGTCTTTTTGATTAGCTTGTTTTATTGTCTATGTAATTAGTGCATTTTTTGCATTTAGAAATTGTTTGTTGTTTTGTGCTATACATAAGTTTGAAAATTCTGTTGCTTCAGAATGTGTTGTTGTGTTGTTAACTTTGTACGGTGTTGATAACCTGTAGAATATAGAGTTGAGGCTGCCTGGTTTTTAAATTTTGATCACTTGTTCTTCTATTGTGTAAAACAAGGTGTCATTAAAGATATTTTTTCCTAAAAGGGTTTTGTTAAGATTGGTTAATATGTTGGTGAGATCGTAGTGAGTTTCTTTAAGATGCTTAGTGCTGCTGTAAGATACTATGGACCAACATTCGCTTATAATTTTCATGTCTTGCATCAGTTTAAAAGCGATTCCTAGGTTACAATTTGGTCAATGTGATTCAGGCTTTACCTCGCACATGTCATAATCTTGATTGTTAACATAATTTAGCTGAAGAACATTTATGATACTAGATAAGAAAATAAAGATATTTTGAGTGAAAGAAGAAGAATTATTTCTCTTTCCGTTTTTTTGTATAACATTGATATATCGAAACATCGCTATCATTTTAAGTTTTGACGATCTCATAAGTGATTATTGACTCGTTTGGCCTATTAATGGCACTCTTTGAGAGTTGTGTAGTATGAGGGTGTGCACATGTAGCTATCTACTGGGGTTTTAAGCCCTGTTATAAAATAAACTATTGATAGTTTTTTGTGCTCCAGTAGTGTTTGAGTTATTTATATTTTACTAGGTCTAGTATATAATTGTAGTACGCATCTGCGAATCATTTCAATGAGAGTAACTTAATGTTGACTGATTTTTATGTTGTTTGGTCCAAACAATTGCATCATTGATATCAATTAAATGTTTCAGGAAATTTCTTCCTTGAACTGAGGTTAAAAATTTATTAATTTCTCATTCCATGTTAAAAAGAGATTTCGTTTTTACACTTGTGTCTTTGTGTCTTATTATGGATGGCTGAAGATAGAACTCAATGTTTGTTTATTACAGGGTATAAGTAGATGTCGGTTTTTAGAGGTTTGGTGGCTGTAATAGACGGAGAGCTTTTATAAATATATTACTAATATTTTCTATCCTTGGTTGTTCAATCAAGAGATTGAGTTTCCAGTTATTCTTTATTTCGATGGGCATTCTTCCCGTATTACTATGCCTTTGGTCTTTTTTTGCAGAGAGAACGCAATAGAGTTGATCAATTTCACCCTAATTCTACTCACATAACTCAGCCTTTGGATATTGCTTTTATGCGCCATTTCAAAATATATTTCAGGAAAACCATTGCAAATTGGTTAAATGAAAATGATTTGATAAAATTAAGCAAAGGAAATTTTTCTATTGTTTCAAAAAAGACCCTAGACATAATGAATGGAGAAGCAAGTACAATGGTAAATGGCTTCAGAGCCTCTAGACTATTTCCTTTCAATGCCAATGCTGTTGATTACAGTGCACTGACGAAGAAAAAAAAATCAAAAACCAGAGCATAAAAATGGGAATGAGAGAAACTAAGACTCTTATGATACATTTACAGAGAGATTTCCTTTTAAATCAATTTCAAGATTGTTTAAATAGTGGTGTATGGAACGATAATTAAGAGATCAAAGGTTTATTTAATCACTGGCTTTAAAAGAAAAAAAAAGGTTAATATAAATTTATACTCTAATATTTTACAAACGAATTTTTTTTTAATAGTTATTTGCAATTCATAAATAGATATATACACTATTATTAATTGATATAAATACAAAAGGAAGTCTTATTTTACAGAAATAGTTATACAAACTTCTGAGTTTTAAGCATTAATGAACTCAAGTATTAATAGCTTTGACTTAACAATTATTTCCAATTTTTAAAAAATAATTTTGTTCTCTTGTAGTATTCACATAAATCTCATAATTTCCTAATTTAGATTCAATCTAATATTTGACACTGTTGATTGAAAATGTGCAGAATCCAAGCAATCACAAATTAACAATAATAGAAGGACCTCCACCTGATAATTTGGAACCTGTACGTGAGACAGAATAAGATTCCTTATTAGCAACAAGTTGTGCAGTAATCAATAATACTTGTAACAGTAATCTTTTCCAAGTCACAGCTGATGTTAAAGAAGATATTTAAAGCAATGATGAGCTTCCCATTAAGAGTATGGATATTTATATTGATCCAACTGCTGCAAACACAGTTACAGATCAGTCAGTGACAAATGTTCTCTCAAGAGATACAAGCGGTGAAAACTCTCTAGGTGTTGATGCTCCCAGCAATTTAAATAGTTTAAACATTCCATGTCTTGAAAAAATGGATTTTATCTCATTGACTCACCTTAAATTTGTTGATAATAGTCAATCAATATCAAACTCTAATGCAAACGCATCTACAAGTTTGAAACCCTAAAGTGGTTAGTCGCAAGTGTGTTGGATACATGCTTATTTGTATCGAAGTTAATTATTAAACGTTAACGATGTTTTTAGACTGTACTTTGCCTTCACCCTTACCAGTAACTGCTATAAACAAGGAGAATGGTTAGTAGACATGTTGCGAATGATAAAAAACATTTAATGCACTCTTATGTAGTCTCTCTTATCCGCAAAAACCCACGTAAAACTGAATATAAATTAATAACAATTTTATAAGATGGCCATCAGTACAACAAAAGTTTCAAAACTGCGATTACTCTGCCACATAAATATCTGCCTAAAAAGAAGAGAGAAAAGGTAGAAAGCACGGAGAAACCAAAACAGCCTGCTGCTGGAACATCAGACGAGTGGTTCAATGCCAGCTTACAGAAAGAAGAAGAAAAGAGAATCAAGGAAGGAATAGCAGCTGAAACTAAAAAATGGAGAGAACAGAAAAAAAAACTGGCAGGCTAGTAAAAAAAAAAAAAAAATTAAAAAAAGATAGAGGCTTTACTACAGTTAAAATTTTACTTATCATTAAAATAACGATTTTTTTTTTATAAACTTACATGCTATTTGTCTCTTGTACAGCTTAAATACTTAGCTAATTATAATTTATTCCTTCAATAAAAAAATCTAATTTGTTCATAAATTTTGAACCCTATTTTTTCTTTTTATTATTCTTATACTTAAATTATCAATTAAGTAAATATGAAAGCTTAAAACTAATTTTTTTCAAATCTTTTCATGGGTTTATAATAGGGGCATAATTATGGAACATAGGTGCAATGGCATAATGCGTGCTTTATAATACGTACAAATCAGTCTTCTTCGTTGCATCAACATTTTTATGAATTTATAATTAAACTGAATGTTTAAATACAATCACTTATTAAATTTAGAGTTCTCCCGTCTCTTGAGACAAAAAATATTTGGAACAAGTATTTTATTAAATATCGATCAATAAAATCAGACAATGAAAAGTTGTGGTCACAATAGGGGCGTTTACCTTACGTGAGTGCATGGCACTAAAGAGTAAGGTTTTTTGTTCCAGAATTCTGATAGTTCCTAGTAATATGCGTCAGTTTTTTTGATACCGTCTCGTATTTGAATACACTTTGCAATATGGGCTATATTCACAGCTATAATGCTCATATAACCTGGGCCAGATATAAGTTAGTAGATAAGCTATGGCAATTCCAGCCCAGGTGGGCTCGAGTCGCCAGGCGATTTTGGCCCACTCCCTCTCCGTGGCAAGCGGCCCCTCTTTTCGGGTGGAGTGGTCCCTGCTGCAGCCAATGGGCGAGCAGGAGCTGTGGCTTCCTCGCATTCCTTGTGCGTGCGCTGCTTGAGGTTGCGTGTGCCAGCTGCAGTGCTGCTTGAGTTTGCGCGCGCTGTTTGAGTTTATGCGCAATGTACATTAGCGCCTCTAGCGCCGCGTGCGCCAGCTGGTGACGTGCAACGCAGTTTGAGTTTGCGCGCGATGCAATGTGCGTAAGTTGTCTGCAGCGTTGATTTTCGCTCGCTGTTTGAATGTGCGAAACCGTGTGCAGCTTGTGCACGTGGTAGTTACATGCATACAAAACTTTTTTTGTGTTAGCGAGCGCGTTGCATGATAATGTAGGATGTGGAGTGGTAGGGAAATAATTGTTAAACATTTTTTGTTTTATTTTTTAAATCAGTTTATATTGAGTGAAAAATGTACATGATTCACAAAACGATTTTGTTAAACATGTTGTTCTTAAAATACAATGCATTCTTATAGTTCTATATTATTATTATCATTGTCATCATCATCATCAACCCATTCAATATTAAAGTAAAATTTTTTCATTCGCTTCACATTATGAAGAGCACACATGGATTTGTAGGCTTCGTTGTGATGTACGCAAGTAGTAACCAATCTTGGGAGTTCAAACGGTGGATAGTCTGTCATATCAGTGACCTTAACGCCAAATCTTTCAAGCCACTTTTTTTTTAAATCTCCAATGACATGTATTTTTGTAGAATTTTCAAGATTCTCCCGTAAAATATTTCCTATCTCTGTATACTCAATTTTTCCCGAGTTCCAGGTTAGTCCATGATAGCAAAGTTCAAGGTATAAATTTTCATGTTTATACTTTTGAGGTAATTTTCGCCAGCTGAAGGGTGCTTTAAAAAGAAATACTTGGGCTTTTGCATCGTTAGTATTGAGCGGGAAGATAGCCAATTCTATGAGCACATAATCATTACCCGGTTTCTTGAAACCTTGCATGTCCACAAAATACTCCATCTTTCGCAATTATAGTATTTAATTTTATTGCTTTTTTATTTTTTCGTAACCTTGATTTTTAGGACAAGATCCTTTGTTGGTTGAATATTTATCGATGAAGTTTTTCAGCCCAGATTTCTTAATTCTATCATCATCATCCTTAGTTGGGATTTTTTGATACTTAACATTAGTTGTAAAATTACTCGTACACGGTTTATGTGACATATTGATTAAACTAAAGCTTATTAAACATAATTATTTTCAGACAATTTTACAGTCTTTATCTTTTGATTTTTCCGCAGATTTTGTTTCATCAACTCTTATGTCTTTCTTCTCGTTTCTTCTCATAAATTTTTCCCACTCTTCTTGTCGTCGTTTGTTTTCTGCTTTTTCTTTACTCCAGCTGTTGCTCCGACCTTTATCCATTGTGGTTTAAAATAAACTGATGCTAGCAAAGCCCTGAATCAACTTTATATCTACACAAGTTTCTTGACATCCCCACTCATTGGACTGTATTGAACTATATGGTCGTGCAAAATTAAGCAATAAGCTGACGTATTGGCAGGAAAATTTGTATGCGACTCAAATTCTAGCCTCACATCTACTGGAGCATTTTTTAATGACTCGTTTTGTTTTGAACAATCGAGAACGATTAAAGGTATTCGATTGAGAAAGTGCTGTTTGCCCAGTGAAGGTGTACAATCTTTGCCATAGTATGAATTTTAAAAATTAGCATACATATGATATAGCCATGCATACTGGTTACGCGTTATATCAAGATTCAGATCACCATAAGGATAATATTGTGAATTTAAGTAGAGTCTCACATTTCTTATGTTGCAGTGATCAAACATACTGGCGCTTACATTTTTCTGATTTTTACGGTTAGTTTGAAAGGCTAAAATAACGTAACGTGGCTTTTTCAACTGATTTGATGTTTTAACTGTCCATATATGTTTGGATGTGCTAGGTAACAGGGGCTACTCATATAATTCCCAAGTTCGAAAACTCATAGGTATAAACTTGTCTTTTTGCAGATAATTTAATAAACGAATTTTATGAGAATCTAGCATAACCACATATGGCATAAGCCACTTGAGCTTCAATATTACTATTTTAAAGTCTTCCCAAGTTTCTACGGCCGTGGGATCAGCAGCATTAGCATTAACTGGAGTTTGCAACACGGCATTTATATCGTTTCTTGCTCTTGTAAGTATAAGTTCACGTTTAACATTAACAACTATTTTACGATAGTCTTCAGCAAAACCCAAAATCATATTCAGTGGAAGCATGATATCAAAGTAGCCGTTATCATTTGTAAGATCATCAGCTTCTTCTCCAACACCAAGCCAACCGGCATTTATCATTAATTTTTGATCAGGACGAAGTGATAACCAATTTTTCATAAGGGTTGTTAATCCAACATTTTTGCACTTGTTGACCTCAATGGCATTTATCTCATATCTTATTTTTTCAAATAAGTGGCAGATTGCGTTGTTTATCAAAGAAGTATTTGTTACTGCTGTATTTCCATCTGCTTTGACCAATCTTCCATAAACATGTAAAGAACTTCTGGATGGTAGAAGACACAAATCTTGATGTTGAATTGAAATTCGAATTTCATCGCTGTTACCATATGTTGAAGATGCATACGGTTGATGAGCATGAATCTCATAGTGCGCAATTGATTCGTCAAATGCGACTGGAGACTGAATACTTAGAATCTCGTCCATTTTGTATACAACAAAAAAGTATCCAATTTAGTTTCCACCAGGGCTTTTTATTTTTAGACTGAGACTTTTTATAAACTGTATGTTTTGATGAGTTAGTTTTCGACGTGTTGGCTGTCTTCTTAGATGTCTCGNCAATTTAGTTTCCACCAGGGCTTTTTATTTTTAGACTGAGACTTTTTATAAACTGTATGTTTTGATGAGTTAGTTTTCGACGTGTTGGCTGTCTTCTTAGATGTCTCGATGCTTTTATGGACTGTTTTTTCTGACGTCTCAACGGTTTGAGAGCTCGTCGTTGACTGAGTGCTGGAGTGCACATTGAGCTACCTATATGATTTATTTAATTATAAATGATACCCATTATGAAGAGGGTTTTATATGCAATCTTATAGTTATGACTTCACCACGAAAATTAACTAAATTTCCGTCCTGATCTACTATACGTACTTGAATATGATCAATGATACGTCCAATAATCGGTAAATAAATTATTTGTGAAGGAACTTTAATAATTTTATATCCTAGTGGTACTGCTGGAAAAAATTCATGAATCGTGTGCACTTTGTTGCTATTTATGTGAGCTCCTCTCGTAATGTTACATTCAACTCTTAATGCGTTTATCTTTAGAATAGCTACAGGTAAGTCTGAAATATGAGTGGTGTTATTGTTAAGAACTCGCTGAGTGAAACCTAATAGACGACCTATAGAATCTTTTGGTCTAAAGTCAATGGTATGGCTGCACTTGATAACACTTCGAAGCGTATTATTGTTTGGCGTAATATCAAGAGTTATGTTGCAAGGTTGTAATACTTCGATTAAAAATGACCTAATATCTTCGATCTCATAACTACCGATTGGTAATACAATAACTTGATTGTCAACGTCAAATTTATTACAATTTTCATCAATATTTTGAATTGAGTTGAATGACAAAAGTTCTACTAAGCCAAGAACGTAGCTGTGTTTTGGCGATAATTCAATAGGTGGAAAATACTGTGCTTCTAAAACAGAAGAAGTACCAGAAAGGCTTAATGTTAATGTTTCTTCCATCATTGTCAAAGTACAACTAAGAGGTTTCTCTTGATGTAAGAAAGTTATTTTTGTTTTGAAAGAAACTTCAAGCATAAATGACCGCAGTTGTAAGAGTTAAATTTTTGATAACGCTTATGATTATATTTCACATTATTAACTTTTAGATATAACATTAAGTCGATAGGTGGCTGAAGATCTCCAAAACTGTCAAAATATACAATATTATTACCACATTTTCGATAAGCTACCCAGTGAGTTCCAGGTCCATTTTTATCATCAAGATTTACTATAGCTGTTTTAGAAAATCGCGGGCCATCAGCAGGTAAGTTGTTTCTCATGAATACTCCACGAAAACGTGGGATTTTTAAGATTTTAGAATATTTCATCAAATTTATGTTGGTCAGAGCTCGATCAGGTAATTTTACTGCTTTGAACTTTTTTTGATTTTTTTTTTTTTTTTTCTTTTCTTTAAACCTTTTCCAACGTAAGGCTTTAAATAGACTTCTAATCCAGTTTTATGAGGTCTCAGATAAAGACCTTTCCCGAGGGCAATAGCTTCCATGGTTTGATTATGTCTCTGACTCTCAGCTAGCTTCTTTTTGGCTGACTTAGTAGCATTGATGCTTTTATTAATTCCTGCTATTCCATTGGCTATAGCACCTGTTGCACTTAAACCAGCAAACAAGGGTATCAGAGGTAGAGCTCCGCCAATTTGAGTAGGAAGGCGTAAGATGCGGGAAATTTTAACATGCTTTCTACCACCAGATTTTTTAACAGCAGTACGAGCACCTTTCAAAGCACTACTAATAACATCTTGAGCTTTTTTGATATTGGTATTCATATCTTGTAAAGCAGCTTTCATAATTGCACTTAAAGCACAACCTTGTTTTTTTAAGCTACTCTTTTTTTTCCTTTTGTTAATACAATGTTTCTTCTTCTTCTTCTTCTCCTTCTTTAGCCCCATACCAAATTTACGTTTAAGCTTTATAGCACCAGTCACAAAGGTAGCTGCTGCTTTTTCACCAATACTTGAATCTGAAGCTTTAACTCTTTGCCAAGCCTTATCAGCTAAAATTTTATCTGCTTCGCGTCTGGCTTTTAAATCTTGTCGATTTTCTGAGTATGCTATATCATGCTCTTTACACGCGGCGTCCAGTGGATTAACTCCTGGATCTCCTCTAGCAAGACGCTTAGCAAGCTTAGTATCAGGCCCACAATACTGATATACAGGCAAATGAAGCTCTACTGGTAAAAAATTTATAATTTTATTTACAAGACCTCGTCCTCTCTTACGATGCATGATCATGATGATACATGATGATGATTAGTCTTCAGAGGTTGAATTACGACTAAGCGTTCGAGAAAATAAATAATGTATTTATAGTAGACGAATTCGTTACAATAAAGAGCTCAAAATATAAAAGCGTTATACTATTCAATTAAAAGATTAGTTGTCACTCATCCTTCATACCGAGTAGACATGGAATTCAAAGAACAATCCATAAAATTACAAGTTCCGAATTTTGACGCTATTGTAAAACAAGAAAAGCGTTCAAATCGACATGGTGAACTACTCCCCGACAGTATTCGCGCAGTATTTTGCGGTCCATCTAATTGTGGTAAAACTAATAGCTTATTGGCTTTAATCGTGCATCCCAATGGTGTTAAGTTTGAGAATGTGTATGTGTATTCTAAATCGCTGCATCAGCCAAAATACAAGTTTTTAAAAGATTTATTGGAGCCTATAAAGGGTGTGAAATACTTACCTTTCAGCGAACATGAGACTGTAGTTTCACCCGATGATGCTTTACCAAATTCTATAATGATTTTTGATGATATAGCTTGTGAAAAACAAGACAATGTAAAGGCCTTTTTCTGTATGGGTAGACACAAAAATGTTGACTGCTTCTATCTTTGTCAGTCATATGCTCAAGTCCCAAAGCATCTTGTAAGGGATAACGTTAATTTTTTAGTTTTATTCCGTCAAGATGATGTTAATTTGAAGCATGTGTATAATGATCATGTAAACTCCGACATGCCATACATTCAATTTAAAAATTTATGCTCTAATTGCTGGAATGATGATAAACATGGATTTGTTGTTATAAATAAAGATAAACAAATGAATAATGGTCGCTACAGAAAAGGTTTTGATAATTTTGCTGTACATTTAGGACATACCTAGTGCAATCATTACAGTCAGTCGCAAGACATTGAAGCATCATCATCATCGTCAGCATCATTATCATTATGTATGAACAAGAGAAAGACGTTCTACATCAGTTAGTGAAGGCACGTGAGGCTGTTAGAAAAAAGTACAGACTATTGAAGTTTGGGAAAAATGAGGCTGAAAAAGTGCTTAGTAAAACTTTTAAACCAATTACAGACCCTCTAACGGAAATTGTTGCCAAAACAAAAAAACGAAAAAACAATAGTAATAATTCTGTTACTCATAACTATTTTTATAATAAAAACGATGAAGAAAATAATAAAGTTGATAAAGAAAAGCATCCAAAAGACAGAGAAAAGTTTAGTGAAAGTGATATAGCATTCGAGTCTGCCATTAGTGAAAGTGATGATGATACTAATTTAAATAATACTATTCAGAATTAATCAGTTGATTCAGCGCAAATTAGTAAGAATTCATTAAATAATTTTTATTTACAAATACTTGATGAAAATCAGAAAGATTTATTAGATTTAAAGTATATAGCGCAGAAAGAAAATGAGTTGTACAAACTTGGCGATTCGTGAATAGAATTTGAAAATAATCATGTCAAAATATATGATTTAAAGTATTCATTGACTCCGGGATTAATGGAGCTACTCATCAAAAAGCATCCTAATGAATCTCTGTTGACACAGGAGGATTTTGAAAAATACTACATATTATTAAAAATGTCAAATGTTCACAGAAAAGGGTTTAAAAAAAACGGAGCTATACGAACCCATAATAGTAATAAGTTTATTAAAAT
>NW_019379712.1:709146-757317 GCF_000648655.2 Copidosoma floridanum
CGAAATCGCCTGGCGACTCAAGCCCACCTGGGCCGGAATCGCCATAGCTTATCTACTTAAGTTGATGGAGAAAATTATATGGTGAAATTCTTTCATTTGTTTTCCAAAGTGTTTTTCGATAAAGATAAATTTAGAGTTAACATATATATATAAAATAAATATATGGGTAAAATCAAAAAATTCTATGAACAATTTTAAGTTGATGTCTCAGAATTTGCTTAAAATTAAAACACACCTCCTACCATCTACTGAGTTAACTTACCAACTTTTAGCCATAAATAGCAAGTACAGCCATAGTTGTGAATTGGTCCATAAATTATGCGTTTTTTCTAAAATTTTTTATCATAGCTTTAATAATACTAAAAAAAATTTTTTTTAACAGTATACCGACATAGAATTTTTTGCTCTTTCCAATAGCGATATCTATTTTCTCCCATCTGCATAAATACTGTGAAAAAATTTTTTCAGTGTTATTCCATTAAGTAAGCTGAAATCTAAGCTTACCATCTGAAAGAGCGGGAAATTTTACGTGAAAAGTAGTTTTTAAATATGGGGATTTGCATTGGGACTCAGGTGAAAAAGTTAGATTTCAAACGTTGAAAAACGTGGTATTCAAGTTTTTTTAACAAAACTTATTTTTTACCGAACAACAGCTATTCAGCATTAATATTTTACATTTGTCTAAGGTATTGTTATTTGAAACCATTTATTTAAAGAATCTTACACTTTATAACATATTAGAAAACTTAAAAAAAAAAATAAATTGAAAAAAAGTTGTTTAACATTAAAAAAAAAACTAGGTAGGTAGTGTGGCATGTGACTTTAATGTTTACTTTTACCTGAATCCTTATTTTCGTATTGAAAAAAGCACTATTTTATTAAAAAATAAGTGTTATCTTTTAAAATTACTCTGACATTATGACTTCTCGTAAATGTTATCTTAATCCATTACGGAAGTCAGCTCGTGAGTACATTTATTTCTAGTTAACGTATGTTGAAGTTATAACATTCAATTGTTAAAAGAAAGAACTTAATGTATGTTAGATGATCAAAGTGAGGCTGATTTCAGAAAAGTAACTAATGACATGAGAAAATGCAGGTGATAAGAAATCGCTATGCAAACAGTTGCTCTTGAATCTGGTGTGCATTGATCCAACAGAAGAGTATTTTCTCGAAAATGTAAAAACTGAGCACTAATCAACGATTGTAGGCAACAATTACAGCAAGTTTTTAATAGATCATCAATGACTAAAATTGTATATAAAATTTGGCGTATTAAAAAATGATGTACACTTTTGAAAATAATATGCAATATTGAAGACTTTATACAGAACTCAATTAAACTTTTAGAAGAATTGGTGCCTCATGACTTTGTTACGAAATCACACAGTAAACTTTATATTGAATTAAAAAATAACTTGAAAGCAAACGAGTTTTTTATTGTGCTTGATTCTTTCGACAATTATGTGTTTGTTTCTCAAGAAGCAGCTCAAGCTTTTCTCGGGAACAACAATCAGTGCACAATACTTCCAGCAATTATTTACTACAAACAAAATGGTGAGCTTAAATATATTAGCACGGTTTCTCTGTCATATTGTCTCACACATAACACAGTGGCTGACTACATGTTTTAAATAAAAGTAATAAGTTATTTTAAGAGCACATTCACAAAAATTAATAAGATTTTTTATGTTTCTGATGGCATTCCAGAATAATTCAAAAATAAGAATGCTTTTAGAAATCTATCATTGCATGACGAAAATTTTAGTATCCATGCAGAGTGACATTTTTTTGCTACCTCTGATGAAAAAGGGCCATGCGATGGATGAGGACAAACAATAAAGTGCAATGCATCAAGAGCTAGTTTGAAAAATCAAACTATTATGAACACTCTCTCCTTACATAAGTGTAACTAAATGGTAATTTAAATGAAAAAATTTTTATTTCTAATTATCAAAATCAAATTATAAATATTACTCTTTCATGCGTAATTTTTGTCATATAATAAATGATAAAGTGTTAGAAAAAACAACCTTTTATGTAAATGTGAGACATAAAACATGAATGCTGAATAGTTGTTGTTTGGTGAAAAAATTAGTTTCGGTACAAAAACTTGAATACCACGTTTTTCAACATTTGAAATTTAATTTTTTTACCTGAGTCCTAATGCAAATACCCATGTTTTATAACTGTTTTTCACGTAAAATTTCCCGCTCTCTTCAATAGTGAGCTCAGATTTTAGCTAACTTGATAAAATAACACTGAAAAATAGATTTTTTTTTAGTAACATAAATTTTTTTTATAGTATTTACGCAGATAGGACAGAATAAGCATCGCCATTGGAAAGAATAGGAAATTTTACGTCGGTACTCAGCTTGAAAAAAAAAAATTTTTCAGTATCATTAGAGCTATGACGAAAAATTTAAAATAAATACATAATTTACGGAACAGTTTATAACTATGACTGTACTTGATATTTTTGGCTAAAAGTTGATGAGTTAACTTAGCAGATGGTTGGAAGTATGCGGCTTAATTTAAGCAAGTTCTGAGACATCAACTCAAAATTGCTCACAAATTTTTTTAATTTTACCCAGATGTTGTTAATATCGATGCTTTTTTCTGCTAGGAAATTTAGATTTTCAGGGCCGGTTCAAAAAAAGAATTTTTTGATGCTCCGTTCTAACACGCAAGAAAGTGTATGTGTTTACAGCACTCTTGTGTCTGAATGCATATTACACATGGTCTTATTTGAGTACATACAATGATTTGAACTTGTTTTCTCTTTCGAGTACTCAATTTGGGTAAGGATTATGGTCACATAAATCCATTAGGACTATATTCTAAAATGCGTATCTGTAAATGCTGTTAACAGAGTGATCATTTGCAACAGTCCAGCATGATCCAGATTTAAATCTTATTCTTGTATTTTCAAATCTGTAGTATTAAAAAGCTCTTATAAAGAAAAAGTGGCGTAGCCCTGTTCCAGAACACTTTTATGTTCACCGTATGCGTCTGAATATGATCCTGTGTTTTGACAAGATCCTTTAGAGCCTACGGAGTGAGCTAACTTTACAAAAAAGATTTTCGTATTATTGATGGAGACGTTCTTTACTATGATGACGTATGGTGTTATGCTTCTCTGTTAATGCATTCTATTGTGTTTATCTCACATTATTTCTCAGAAGTATTCCATTTTCCTATTCTCCATTGCTACGCCATGGCCCCTAATCATATCCAATGATTGATGTAGCTTGCCTGAAGATTTTGGCAAAGATGATCTACCAAAGAATCGTTTTCACATGTAAAATAAGCAATTTTTGGTTTTTTTTCCGTAACTAATATTACTTATTTATATTTTATCGTAATCTTTTATAACACATCAAATAAAGTGACAACGATAATATTCACAAGCGTTAAGCAAGCAAAGGGGTTATACTTACATTGTATAATGGGTATATTGTTATACTTGTCTGCAGGTATTGCGTGCGTCTTTATGTACATGTAGATCTTTGTTTTTTTTTTTCCTATTGTTATTACAATAATTTAATTTGTTTATTTATTAAGGGGTTATAAGAAATTCACGAGTAGCATAAGCGATTGCTGTAAACTATTTCGCTTGGTGTTTCGTAAATATTGATTTTTACGTTACCGTTTTTCCATGTGTCAAGCACTAAGTAAGGTCCTGAATACTGGCAGTTAAATAATTGACTTTTGGGACTCTGTTGGGACCATACACTGTCTCGTATTTCAATTAATTTAGAATTTGACCTTTTGTCGTAAATTTTTTTTTGCTCTGTTTTAAGCCATTATTAATTCTTCTTGAGCGATCCAATGCAGGTTATTTAGTTGAGTGACTAGATCTGTTATGTATTGTGTGTATGTAGGTTAAAAATCATTTATTTCAAGAGGTTTGCTTCAAAGTCGCCATGCTGTTTTTTCAAAAACTTATTTAATAAGTGTGTGTTGTATGCTTTCGTGTTGATTAGTATTGAAATTTAATGTCGCCAACTCTACCTATTAGTCCCACTGTTGTTCTTTTGTAATCAAAATTTTACGGCATTTAGCAAGAATATAACGTGATCTTTTGAGAAAACCGTTTTGTTGGGAGTGTAGGGTTGATGCTCTTAATTGCTTGATTTTGAATCGACTAGTTATTTTCTTAATGAATTAACTTTGGAAGTTAATGCCTTGGTCTGCCAGTGTCTGAAAGAAAGTCTGAATAGGGCACAGACTGTGGCTTGGGGTGAAACTTAAAATCATTAATTCTTGCAGAATTTGACTCGTATTCACCGAGTGTGTTAATGCTTTGGGGTTACTCAGAGCCGCACTAATTACTTGGGCACCAGAAGAGTTTCCCTGTTTTATCTGTTCATTATATTCACGTTTCCCACATTATAATTTAGTGTGGCGGCTCTGTTTTGGCGTTGCTTGTAACGTGGTTGGGCATTAGATAGCGGCTGGTACTATCTGCAGTTGATAGCTGTGGCCTGGCTAAATTACATCTTTGGCAGACTACTTTGTTCCTAGGGCAGTTATTCGTCTCATTGTTTTGTGTCTTGTAACTAGAGCAAACTATCAGATTTTGGCTAATTTTTGTGCATCTCAAGAAAATCTGGCCTATGATATTACATAAGTGTGATGTCACCGGTAGCACACCAGCTTCTCCAATATTTCCTTGCCCTTAGTATTTAAAACACTTGATGGCTACATGGCTTCGTTTCCCGCATACTTGACAAATAATAGGGGTTTTTTTCAGTTGCTGCTCTAAAGGGTTTGGGGTAGTACTACTACTGAATGTTGTAGAGGGTGGCTTGAACTTATCAGTGGTGTGACCTTCCGGCTAACATAACTGGCAAATTGTTTGAGATTCGCAATCAGCATCCATATGATTTTTGGATTGGCATAATCGGCAGTATAGGGCGTAGTGCCGTTTTTCTGGTTGTAAATTGACCTTTACCTGGCCTCTTAATGCCTGCCTTGTTTGTAGTGCTTTTTCTACCTTAATGGCTCTTTTAATGAGATTGTAAAGGGTTTCATTATCTACTGTGTTTTATTTGACTTCGATTTTTTAGTTGAGTCCATTCTTAAAAAACTCTATCCCCTCGGACTATAAGAACATGACGTATGTGGCTGATCATTCTTGAGGTTTTTCACTTCTAGTATTTGCTGTTATAAATCGCATATTCTGTTGACGTAGTAAGACACTGTTTCTTCAGATTTTTAAAACTCGTTACCTCTGACACCAAGAAGTTAATGTATTGCTTTGGTGGGAACTCAAATAGCCGTGATGTGATTTTTAATTCCACGATATTTCCGAAGGTTACTATCCTTATGGCAATTGGTGCTTCTCATATTAATTAACATCTAATTAGTTTTGTACGAACAGCCCCTACAACTCCCCACAACATCTCCCTCACTGCCCCTTCACATAAAAGCTAAAATTCGACCATGTTCAATGTTTATTTGACACTTTTACCTTTTTTCTACCTCCCCCCCCCCCACAGCCACCAACGATATTTTTCTTGTCTGCCTATGGCCCCCACACTGTTTTTTTTGGTAAAGGTAAAAAAAAATCTCCATCTATTTTTCCACACCACCAAGAAGGCAAATAAATGGTCTTTACATATATAAATATATATAAATGATCTAAAGAACTCATGTNNTATATTAATTTTAATAAATAATATACTGTAATATAATCATCATGGATTTGTTTTAATTCATTATTAAGTATAAAGTTCTTGGTGCATTCAACTTTTTGTGTGTTACTATTATTTGAGAGCAACGTAACATTTATTATTTCTTACATGTACATGTATGACATGATACAAATACATGTACAAATCAAAACGTTACATTATCATTAAATAATAACTGTGAAAGTATTACCTTATTAAAAGAGGTTGAGTAAATAACCTATTAAATTCAGCTATGTCATAACCGAGAAGAAGCAGAACTCCTAGTCTCCAATTTCAAATTAGAAACATAACTGACAATATTTATAAGTATGATCAATGCATACATTATTATATAAATAATAATTGTAATGATTAGTAATTATTTTATAACATGTCCACTAAGCTATAGTATCACAATGAATTTTGTCATAAAAATTACAGATTCTTTATTAAAAAAATTAAAAATTAAATTTTTTCAACAAAAATGTATCATCATAGAAAAAGAACACAATATGTCATGTATTATTTCTCAACAATGCAATATTCATATACATAAAAGCTTTTTTTTATTGCCATAAATTTTGTCGATTCATTAAAAACTATTATTTGTCTTTGAGAATCATCAAGTAAAGTTAAATGATAATGTAAAATTTCTTTCGAAACAATTCTTTTTATTTCTGTACTTTTTTTCTTTTTCTACTAAAATAAAAAAATGAATTTTTATTTTGACATCTTGATAAAACTACATATAATTGACCATGAGAAAATAAGGGATTTTTTTAAATACAAAAGTGCATTATGGAAACTTTGACCTTGAAATTTGTTTTTTGTCATAGCAAATATCACAACGATTGGAAATTGTTAACGATACAAAATAAAAGGTAATGTTGAGCTGTTTCCTGTGTCTAAGGTTATTCTTGGAATAAGGGCTCTATTGCTTATTTCTTCTCAAGTCGTTATTTCTCCTTCTATTTTACACAAAGTTGAAATTAGTCTTACGCGAAATAACTTAACACAACATTTTTGGGAAAGTTATTGCTCATGTTTAAGATTGAATTAAAAAAAAAAAAATACCTTATTTTTATATTATTGTAACATTGCACCTAAGCAATGGATTATTTACTACTACAGCCGTAGACAATTACAACGATTAGTAATTAAAAACACACTTTACGGACCTCATAGTAAAGATAGTCCATATCTTACCAGTCATTAAAAACTTTGTAAAAAAAAGTTTTCAAAAATGTTCACTAATCATACTTTTTTTTACAAAAAATTTATACCCAAATTACTAAAGAAGTGACAATAGATATGATAAACACATACATAGAATCAAAAATAAAAATTAAAAAATTTCAGTTGATAATTCAATGGTCGTACCATAAAATCCATTTTTGTTAACGAAATGTAACTACCACATTTATGTTGAGTATTATGCATCTATTTAAAGTATAAGGTACATTCTTGTTTACATTCATGGAAAAGAAGATAAAGCATTACGTAAAATAACAAAAATAGATACGAGTGATAAAAAAGATGGTGTCAAAATTTTTGATGAAATATCAGAGTATGTAGATGACCACTATTTTAGTCCCATGGAAGCAGCAATTGCAACAGTTCCCTTTGTGTGGACGTAGTTATTCTGTATTTTCTTTGTTAGTTCATACTGAAAAGTAACAAAAAGTATTTCTTGAAGAAAATAACATGTTTAAATCAACAGAAACCTCTGAAACGACATTAACGGCTTGATTCGAATTGAATAACATAGATAGTTCCTCAAAAAAAAAATAGATACGTCAATATTTTGGAATGTAACTGTTTTGATTTGACAGTAAAGACTTGAGTTAAAAAAAAAGTGAGTCGTAACTTCACAATAGGGTGACTAAATATAGTGTCACCTAAGGACTTTATTTTTTTTCAATTTTAAATTAAATGAGTGAAGCTTAATCTATTTAAAATTGGAAAAAAGTTAATGACATACATTACAGTAGGAGCTAAATCTTTTAAAAGTTTGAAAACAGTTGATAACATGCATAACAGAACATTTAGATATACTGCTATTGCTTAAGGTTAGGCTCAATATAACTCTGAAATGTATAAAATATTAAAAGACGCTTGTAACCTTATGCTGCCATATTCACTGAGAAAACTTTTTGCATGGATTTTAATATCTAAAGACGTTTGTGGTAAGTCTATTTAGACTTTATTCTAAAAATTTTTTATTGAAAATTCAAAAGATGATAAATAATATAATGCTTTATACCATTCCAATGAGATCTTTAAACTTAAATGAATTTGTGTTAAAATTATGGATTATCAGAACCAAATAAAACAGTAAAATCTTAAAATATGGAGGACAATAAAACTGTACTTGATTTAGCAACAAATTTCAAAAAGTTATTTGGTAACCTAAATAGTAAGCAAAAAAAAATTTTCAATAAAAATATTAATAGTGATACGAATACATATTTAATTAATGGTACAGAAGGATTTGGAGAAACTCTTTTATACATAATGTTAGTTTTCTTTTTTTTCTTTTTTTTATTATTTTTTTTTTCTTAATGAAGAGGTTATATCCGTTGCTTGAATAGAAATGGCTTTTATTTTATCATCTAAAAAAATAACACGTCATAGAACGTTCTAATTACTACTTGATGTCATTGACATTGTAACTTCGTTCTTAGAATACAAAGCTGATTAAAAAAAATTACGAGAAGTAAATGTCATTATTTAGGACGAAACTTTCATGATCCCTTAGAAGCTTTGGGAATAGTTTTATAATTAGTGAAACTATAAGGTATTTATTAAATGGAAAAACTGTAAGATTATGAAATTAAAAAGTAATATGCAGTAGACAGATTCAAAATTTCTAGTATCGTTAATGGACTATTTGCAAATAAATCAATAAAGTCTTTTGAGAATCTACAGAAATGAAAAATTGATGATGTTTCTAAAAAAATGTATAGAGATGGCATAAATAGCTGCCTATACGAAGTAACTCTTACAACTCATAACGAACTTCCGTACATTTTACATAGTAAAATTTTTAGTTTTATTAAAGGAAAAGAACATACTTATTACAGCATAGATTATGCAAAATGAATAGGTACTGATCACACTGAAAAAAATATAAACATAAATTTCTTTATAGAAACTGTAAGTAATAAACATGAAGTATTACAGCCATATGTTTAAAATTTTAAAGTAGATGCTATTCTTATGTTAATAAGGAACTCGAGTATGTTTTATGGATTGTATAATGGCACTAGATAACGTATTACCAAATTATTTAGATATTGATTAGAAGCAGAAATAATAACTTATAATAAATCTGGTAATAAAGTTTTCATTCCGAAAATCGCGGTCAATACCGATTTTTTCCACGCTGGCAAGTGTTCTTCTGTTAGCTTGCAAGGGTAAGACTGGTTACCTTGTTTCATCCAGTTTTCTCTGTTTACTTAATTTCGCCAGACCTTGCGGTAATATTTCTCTAACTTTCTCTTGCTAGTCTTGGACATTGCTTGGAAGATTTTCCTGTGCCCGACTTCTCGTAGTTTAACAAAATTCACTACAAAAAATAAAATAAGGGGTGAGATTTTTATTACTAAGTTAAGAAAAGACCGAAAAAAGTAAGATTATTAGCTACTTTGCTCAGTTTCTTAAATAAGAGGCTACGAGTTCCCTAAGGGCGAGGCTTAAGCTCTCAAATGCTCTCTGGCAACTGGCGAGCTCGTTGGTGAGGGTGGTGGCTCCGTCCCTAAAACTATATTACAAGACTCTGGATTACCCGTAAGGTCTCTTAACGGAGGCTAATTGACAATTACCACTGATCTTCATGTGGGATAGACTGCTTGGGTAGGTCGTTCGAGGATGTTCGGATTATTTAATCTTTTTCAAATAGCTCCTGCCTTGTTGCGTTTCTAAACCTTCCCAAATCAAGGCCCTGCTTCTAAGAAAAGTGAGTGAAGTTAAAAACATAAGGAGTTATCTTCACTTATGTGACTTCTTGGCCAAACTTTAACAAGCTGTACCCTAACAGAATGTAAGAACCAGCCTTAAAGTTTATTTTTCTGATTTTAAGTTGGTACTACATTTTTGCACATATATATACTAGTGGGGCTCCATCCCCCTGCGCACTTCGCGCGTTAACCCCCCTTTCATTGTGTTATAAGTGTAATTTTTTCAAAATAACGTTTGTGTTTATATTTTTTGAAGCCTTAAAAAATGATAAAATCAATTGTTAGTATGAAAATAATATGTTGAAGTATATTTTACAGAATTTAAAAGACTATGGCATTTTTAGAAAATACTCGGGAATAAATTTTCTTCGCTGGGGAATGATTACTGGTCTGCTTTTAAGAAAATATAAAGAACAAGCTGCTAATTTCAAATAAAAGTGGTAAAGTTTATATAGACAGAGAGATGTGTCCTTGACTTTTCGTTGGTGAGCTTTATTATTTCCTCTAGTGGCTCCCTTTTTTTAATTGAGCTGTTGATCCTGTATATGTCAATAAATATTTCTAAGTTCTTATAACTATGTATGCCACGTGCGCGCTCTGCGCACCAACCCCCGTAACTGCAAATTAGATTAACGAAGTATAGAAAAAAACCCGAATTATATTAATTGTTACTTAAAATTTATATATGTAATGAATGTATATTGATCACAATTATATACATGAATTTTAAACAATCACTTTTAATTTTCCGTGACTCATAACAGCTAATTCTGTGGGATTAGTAGAACACGATTTTTAAAACGATATAATTTTTGAAGAAGCATGTAACGTTATGATGCCTCTTCAACTACGAAAATTTTTCGCATAGTTTATTATGTCTGAAAATTTTTTTGGTGATATAATTGGGAACAAATCTAAAAAATTTTTTACTGAAGATTGTAAAGATGATCAAAATAATGCTCTTTTACATTTAAACGAAATTTTTAATTCTAAAAATATGTCTTGTAAAGATTTATGTTTACCAGAACCAACAGAAACGACAAAAAAAATTTGATTCTGACAATGATAAAAGAATATTTTTTAAACATAAATTCCATAAAATGTTTTTACAACTCAGTCACGATCAACGTTGAATTTTTTAAGAAATAATAAAATTAAGAAAAAATTTTTTTTTCATCGATGGTCCAGGTGGATCTGGAAAAACTTTTCCATACTGAACATTAATTTATTATTTCATATCAATTGAAAAAAAAATTCTTACAATAGCTTGGACAGATATTGCTTCTATTCTGCTCCCAAAGGGAATAACCACTCACAGAACTTTCAGACTACCTTTAGACTTAAGCACTATAGAAAGTGCATTCTTCCAGTTTGAGCCAGATAAACAAAAATTACGTAATGTAAAAGTAATAATTTGGGATGAAGCTTCCATGGTACCGAAAAAAGGGTTAAAAATCGCTGATAGGACCTTTTGGAAATAAAATAATGATTTTAGGTAGAGACTTTCGTCAAATTTTCCCAGTAGTAAAAAACGGAAGCAAAATTACTATTGTTCAAGAAACCATAAAATTTTCCAATTTTTGGCCTTTATTTAATATTTTTTATTTAAAAAATAATATACGTTCAATTGATAAAAAATTTTCTTCATTGCTACTGGATATAGGAGAAGGCAAAATTAAAACTTTTATAATTCCTCAGACATGGAAAACAAATGATGTATGTTCTAAAATTTTTAATAATGATGATGATTCTTTTATAAGTAAAGCTATATTAACATCTCACAATGAATACACTCATTTTTTGAACAAAAAAATTTTAAATAATATGGTAGGAACATTAGTAACGTACTATAGTATTGATAAAGCAACTCACAAAGGAGTAGATAAATCAGACGATAATATTTATATTAATTTCCCTACAGAATATTTAAATAGTATTAAAGAAGGTCTTCCTCCACATGAATTGAATTTGAAAATTAACGCTATTGTTATGTTAATACGAAACTTAAACATATCTGAAGGACTTTGCAATGGTACAAGATTACGAATTACAAAATTATTTAAATACAACATCGAAGCTGAAATAATCACAGGTGAAAAAAAAGGAAATAAAGTCTTTATTCCAAGAATAACACTACAAACAAACAATTCTTCTTCGCTACCATTTATATTGTACAGAAAACAATTTCCATTTACCTTAGCTTTTTCTATGACTATCAATAAATCTCAAGGTCAAAGTTTTGATGCCTTAGGAGTATACCTTAGAAAACCATTATTTTCTCATGGGCAATTATATGTTGCATTGTCTAGATGTAGAAACCCAAAAAAAATTTTTATCCAAATTGAATCAGAAAACAAATTTGAAATTAAAAATATTGTTTGGAATGAAATTTTAGAGTAACAAAAAAACTATTCTATAGTTCATTACTATTTTTATACTTTCTTGCAAATTTTCTCTTTCATCAAAAAAGCAAATTTCAGTACCGTCTAGTACCCAGATTTATGTAATCATAAACAATCCGTTTTTTGTAATTTGTTTTCAGATACACCATCATGGATGCAAAATTTTATCAGTGTGACAAATGTAACTCAAAATTTTCAAATCAAGAGTGTCTATCATCGCACGAAAAAATTCACAAAAAAAAATTTTTTGTATGTGATCTGTGTAGCATTATAATATTAGACAAGAAAAATTATTTGCGTCACACAAAGGAATGCCAAAACATTGAAAAAAATCTTAAGTGTATTAAATGCGAAAAAAGTTTCAAAAGAAATTATCACTTACAAAGACATTTGAAAAGTTATGAAAAAAACATTCAAAAAAATTCTTGTCAAAATTGTGGAAAAGGTTATGTAAGAGCAGAGCACCTAAAAAGACATTTTAGAGTATGTAATCAAAAAAAACATCATAAGTAAGATAATTGTAACAAAATTTTCTGTTATGGTCAAGTTAAATTATATGTGAAATTTAGACCACTAGTAACAGTTAATATATAAGGCTTTACGAATATATTTACATTATATATGAGGAAGCTGGGGGGAAGTAGGGAGAGGAGCTGGGGGGGAGGCAGGGGAGAGCTAGCCAAAAAGTAGGATTACTTGAAAAATGCAAGAAAATGAAAGAATAACTACTTTATTTGGGGGGGAGCTNGCATAGTGCCACCTCTCCTTTTGTCTATTACTACGACATACCTTCCTACCGTGACGTCAGTTTCTCACGTCACAGTGTATAGTGCGATAAGTAATAGAACTTAAATAAAAGTAGGATAATCATGAGACACGAGAAATCGCTTATCGTACATGTTGTATCCATAGTGTGGTGTATGATTGCGTACACACATACTCACACACACACACACACACACAAACACACGTGTGCACCTAACGCCTTATTTACAATATATTTAAAAAATTGTACGCATGTGACTCCAATGCTTGTCGGTAAATTAGAATTCAATACGTCCAATAGGTATACAAGCGAACGTCGATACACTTTCATCATATATATATATACACATATCGATCATTAAATCATAACATTATCGTTAATCATTCGGTATGATGGCGCTCTTACTAAGCATCTTAATGATTAATGAAGCATTAGTTGATAACGGAAGTACTTACAACCAACTAACATGGGGTACTTACTGGCCACCACAGTTATATTAGTCAGTAAGCGGTCTACGGTACCTGGTATTTCACGCTTGGGTTATTAGTGAATGCTTGGTTAATTTAACCGTTGGCAAATGAGAACCCCATGATATTTAGAGATTAACGATAATGTTGTTAACTAATGCATTGGTAATTAATCTGTTGAAATATACACATTACCACCTTTAAATAGAAGTAAAACAAGTGGTTTCAAAGG
The DNA here is from genome assembly GCF_000648655.2 of Copidosoma floridanum. The sequence goes on from NW_019379712.1 coordinate 722,651, forward strand.
CGCTTATGTCTTTTTGTTGAACTTCTCGTTTTGCTCTCCAGTATAAAATGAATGTGTGGATTTGTACAGAGGTATATGACAAACCAAGAGCTGAGTGAGGAGCAAATGAGAACTAAAAAATGTTGGTGAGTTATCTTAAGTGACGTTTCGTTTGGCTTAATTATACCAATTGACGCCAGCTTCATACACCTCAGTGCGAGTGTACCTCTGCATAAAAAGGCTTTATCTTTTAGTCTAAGAAGACTTTCTTCTGCCCAATAATCTAAAAAGGCTTTTTCTTGACTTTTACTCTGAAAAGACTTTCTTGCACTTGTCCAATGGTATCATTGTTAAAATAATTTCGATGTTTTGTCTGCATTTAATACAAATTATGAGACTTTCTTAATAATCTACAGCCTAAAAAAAGTATTATTATGATCATCACCTTAACAGGTAATTTATTTTTTTTTTTTAATACTGCGGTATTTTGAAAAATATTATGTCTCAGAATCCTGCTAAATACTTTGAATTACTTATTTATCAAACCGTTTCATTCATTACTATTCTTCTGGCAGTCTAAAAATAAATAAAAGTAGCACACCTTATTAAAGATTAGTAATCAATTTTAAAGTTTTTACAGAACTATTTTGTATTGTGTTTATCAAATTCATTTACTTATTGAAATTTCAACGTTAAGTAATAGCAGTAGACGGGTACTGAAAAATGTACTTTAATTTAAAGTTATATTTTTGGATTTTTTGTCGTAAATAAGATGTTTATAATTTCGTAGGAGTTTTAAAATGCACAAATGTGTTAAAATCCTTAAAAGTTATTTTAGTGTCATAAAATTATGGAATGGCCTTGCTAACAAGAAGTGTCAAAGTACTAATATTTATTTTGACATATTCAAAAAAAAATGTTTACGACATATATATTTTTTAACGAAACATAAGTGAAAGAAATGAAAACGGAATGATAAGTTAAATTTCATTGTAAAGAAAAAAAAAACAATACTACCATGATGTGGATTTAAACCCTGAAGTGCAAAACAATTCAAGAAGCAGCATAAGTCTTATCCATCTCAGCTATCCGAATGACATACAAACTTTTTCTTGAAGTCACATATGTTTATGGATATCCTCTGAAGCTTGACCTACAGTTCACAGCAGTTAGAATGTGTAAAGTTAATAAATTAGTGGTTAAAGCTGTACTGAAAGCCTTAAAAAAAGTTGAATTTACAGATTTTTTAAAAACATAAATGGATATTGGAATGTTCAAAGTATGGGAGGATTAAAAAAAATGTATTGTTATCAAAAGTCTGTGCATGTAATTAAAAAGCATTTAGTTCCACGATTTAATTAAATAGAATTTGTAAAAAACATTGAAGACAGAGCGAGAGTAATGATGCTCGCATTTGTTTTTTTTTCACTCGGTATTCCACGTGTACCACTACAGTAATGAGTAATGGTGTTTGCGTTTGTTTATTATGGACCGGGCCTAAAAAGAGTAAAAATGGGATAAGGGGGGATAAGAAAAATTTGTGATATAAACTCTAACACTTACTTTTATTTAGGTATGGAATAAGAGTACACGGCGAACCAGTGCAAAAGAGGTTAGGGAAATCTGATTTAAAATATACCACGCTTGTAGAAGACTGAATAATGGTACAGGTGGACTCCAACTATTCAATCAACTGTTCGAGGATGAAAACAAAATTAACTGATTTTTCTGGGGCCTCTAGGCCTTTTTATAAGGAGTAGCAGCTCTTGGTTACGCGCTGGTTTGATAACAATGCAGAAAATCTTGCTGAGGGAAAATCTTGCAAAAATGACAATAGTCGAAAATCCAATGGGCTAGAACTGCTCTAGTTTAGCCACTCAGAAATTAGCAGTTTCCACATTTTGTTCATTCTCCTTTTTGCGCCAAGAGAAGGAAAAGTGATTAACTCACTAATGCCCTGATTTTCCCTTTTACATTTAAATTTGACAGGATCTTAATAAGTCTTACTATTAACATTAAGACAGAATATTATTATTATTATTATTTATTAATTCTAAACACTATTTGTTTGGTCAACTGAACTTGTTGCGAAAAGAGCGTTGAAAATCGCTTAACAATTTAATTAATACTTGGACGAAAAAACAATCGGTGTATTATGATTTATTAATTGATACTACTACTTAAACGCCAAAACGGTGGCCGCTACCGTAATAACTTANGCCTGACTCTATACAACCTTAGCCCTGCAGGTGCAGGTCTGGCAGTTGATGCTCGGCACAATGCTTGTCTGCGGTAGGGACGGGATAAATAGGAAATTAATACGAATTGCAGTTGTAAGAATGATGATAAAAATAATATTATTTTATCCATCGCAAGTGAATATAATTAGATTTACCGGTGGTTTTGAATGTTTTTAATGTTGCAAAAATTATATGGAATTTTGGGAGAGTTTTAGTCAACAAGTTGGTTGATGCTTCGCTGGAAAAGAAGTTGTCTCGTGGTACCACGGGGAATCAGAAATTACGTTACCCTTATTAGAGGCAGGCATATAGACTCTCTCTCTCTCGACATATCCGAGTCAAGAAAAGCGGGAGGGTTAACTTTCCGTTTTCTTTTACATTTGGAGAAAGTGTTAGCAACTAACTTAATTACAACTGAGACTATTGCAGTATGTTTAGAAAATTATTAATGCGATGCAAAACGGTTACTTGGTAAATCATGAGCCTGTGAACTTGAACGGTAAAAATCGGGTAATCCCTTGAAAGTTGATAAAGTGGTTTACCAGGGTTGTCGTAGTTAATATGTCATGTAGTTTCTTGCTAGTGGTGTAGTGTGTAGTGGTTGTTTCTTACCATGTGTGAGGATTCTGGCTTTTACTATTATTTTTGCTTATTTATATGTATTAATTGGGAGCTATCCTAAAATTCAGCTTAATGTTACTTTATCCTAGCCTAAAATTAAGTTTTCATTTAATATTACCATTAAGTTTAACTGTTCTTAGTTAAGCTTTTGCATCTACGGTAGTCAAAAAATGGTTTGTTTTTTATTTTCGGTCAGCATAAGCCAGCGTTTATAAACATGAATCATCATTGTGCTGCAGGTACGAGTAACTTGCAGGTGATCCACTTCTTTCGTGATTAACGCTGGTCCTATCACAAAATACTTTCAAAATAACATTATTAAGAAGTGAGCAGGGAAAAAAAGAATTTTTTGGTCATTTTAGTCTACCAACATTACATGGGAATACTTTACCAACAAAATTATGTCACAATTACGTAACGTTTTTATTTGCATGTGTTATTGTAAAATGTCATGAATAAGAAATAATACGTTATTTTATAAAAATAGTTACATAAAAAAAGGTCAATGTACTAAAACCCTCATACTTTCCAGTTTTAGTGTTATTGTTTGAGTGATAAAAAGTATTACTGATTAACCTTTAATAAATTAGATCTGTACCCATCTTTGGCCTTGGAATTTTTTAACAATATACGTAATGGAAGGTCTGCAGGAAAAAAATGGAGCTAAGTGTGCAGGTAAGACGACAGAATAATAAGGTATGGGAGTTCTATTTGTAAAAGCTCTTATCTCTAGCATCCTCTAGGTTAAGCTTGATAAGTTGTCTTAGTTCTAAACTGTCTTGCATAACTGTATATCATGTTAACTTACTTATAAATATTTGAAGAATGATAAATATTTCAGTCACTGTTAATTAATACATTTTTTAATTTGCAAAGATAATACCAAAACCGTAGCTTTTTACTCAATGCAATACAACAACAAATATTGATCACTGCATATAACATGAATTTTCCTACTAAAAACGTCAATGTTGAAATAAGTCGTAGATTATATCTGTAATTCAGTGTTAATTCTACGATTAATGTGTATTTATTCAGTGTTTATTCAGTGTTAAATCAGAGTAAGTAGTTTATTTTATAATGATACTTTTTTCAACTGACTACTGCAGTTGAAATTATAATAAATTTTCTTCAAAGTTTGTAACTTTATCACGGTAAAGTTGAACACAATTCAGCGCTGATGGAACACTAAATCAGCATTGATTAAATATGGAATAAACACAGGAACAACGATATTATTTAAGACTGATTTTAGAGTTGACTCAGCATTGATATTTTTGATAGATTTTCTAATGATAAAAGTGTGCAAGTAAATCGAAAGTTACATGATGCTCATGACAATTTAAGTTTAGCTTCTCTATCTGATACTTGTTCTGCCGTACTAGATGCGAATTATGTGAGGTATACGTGCCTAATAAAGTTATGTTCTAAGTTACTAAGAAAAGCAATGAGTTTTGTAGTATTGTTTTATAGGAACGCTTATATAAATGAAATCAACAAGAACATTGCTACAGTACTTGCTCAAGTGAGGAACAATATAAATTTGCATAGATAGAAACGAATACTGTGATAATTCTGGTTGTGATCGTATGTTACTCCTTGAGTATTTAAGCACGTTATCACTACCATTAGTTCCACCTATCTTGTACATTAAACAAAGTAGGTATTGTATAGTTATATGTTTATTCAAAATTGGGTTGTGATATTATAGAACCAGATGATTAAATTACATTTAGAAGTACATTGTGATGTATTAAAATATGAGATTTCAACTGACAACCAAACAGGGGTATTGTATTTCTTAATCAAATCCCATAATGCTTCTTAAAAATTAATTATTATTTTGTATTTAAAAGAAGACCATTCTCAAACAACTTGACTTTTGTAATGGCAACAAATGAAGTGCAAGGACAAACTTTAATCAAGTAAATCAAAAAAAGTTTCTACCTTGGTAGCAGTATTATTTTACGCAAAATTATGAAGCAAAGCTGAAAGCAAGTACTTCGAGAAATATCATTAAAACTTAAATGTTATGTCAAAGCACAATCAATAGCTAAAATCAGTCAAGGCACCTTCTGTTATAGACGCTTACAGTTTTCATGTTAATCGTATAGCAACGCGAGAAATATTGGCTTAACAAAGTTTCATATACAGTTCTATCGTTTAATCCAGCCCTTAAAAGAAATATCTCATTTTTTTAAGACGTTGTAAATAAGGCTTTAAGTGTAAAGATAATGCATGCATACAGTCACCACGTAGAGAGAGAGAGAGAAAGAGAGAGAGTCAAGTGGAGGCGCAAACCAACGCAAAAAAAAGAGAACACTCAGTTAAATAACGCGTATGTTGCACTGTGCAAAGAGAGTTTATCTAAGTGATATGAAAATAAAGAAAAAGATCTTTATGTGTATAAGGTTTGGTTATTGAAATAAAGTGTACATTTAATCTGGTGTTGCTTGTGCTGATTAACGAAGTCAATCACTGCTTTCTCTCCACCACACAAGTTACATTTTATAGGTAATATACCTTACTTGAGGTAAAGGATCTTGGTGATCAGAGTCAAAAAAGAATGTTGCTGCGGTAAGTATAGTGCATACTTGTGAGGACAATAGTTTGTGTTGTGATGTGTCGTGCCTTGCTCACCTTGCAGTCAGCAGCAAGACACGGCACATATAAAATTATTCTTTATTATGACTTACTACAGGGCTAAGTGGATAGGAGAGATAGCTGGCAATCAGTATACACACACGGGCGAGATTAACATTTAGGCATTTATTTTCATTTATTAATAACTCAAAACTTATTATTATTTCTGTACAATGTTTACTCTGCCCAACTATCCGACTTGGCCTGACTCTATACAACCTTAGCCCTGCAGGTGCAGGTCTGGCAGTTGATGCTCGGCACAATGCTTGTCTGCGGTAGGGACGGGATAAATAGGAAATAGGCCTACCGTTCTTTTGTTACAGCAGGGGTCTCTCTGTAGCACTATCCTCGGGCACCGGGAGGTCCAACGAGCAGGGATTGGCACTTGAACCCAGTAGTCCTTGACAACGTGTGTGTGAAGGTCGTTGTGGCAGTCTGGGTAGCCAACAGGTAGGCGTTGTTGTGCGCCTCCGGTGGCCGCTTGGTACAGCACACAGTCATATGTAGCACACACATCCGTAGAACTATATAATGCTGCGAAGCCCCAAGATAAAACGTCCCGGTAGGGAATAGACAAGACAAAGAGTACCTTTTTTGTTGCTCTGCCGATTCGTGTTCCCTCATACTGTAGCTACATGCCTGTGTATGCGTCGGTGCGTACACGCACCCACAGCTGCACACAGTCAAGGGCTGGCAGTGCTGCCTATAGTAGGGATAAGTAAAGGGATAGGTCAGTACAAAATCCGTGGGTAAGGTAGTGTTAGTGTGCATAGTGCCACCTCTCCTTTTGTCTATTACTACGACATACCTTCCTACCGTGACGTCAGTTTCTCACGTCACAGTGTATAGTGCGATAAGTAATAGAACTTAAATAAAAGTAGGATAATCATGAGACACGAGAAATCGCTTATCGTACATGTTGTATCCATAGTGTGGTGTATGATTGCGTACACACATACTCACACACACACACACACACACAAACACACGTGTGCACCTAACGCCTTATTTACAATATATTTAAAAAATTGTACGCATGTGACTCCAATGCTTGTCGGTAAATTAGAATTCAATACGTCCAATAGGTATACAAGCGAACGTCGATACACTTTCATCATTGTATTAATAGGCACATATGTATATATGGCGGTACTCTTCATACAAGCACTCTCTATTACCATCCATACATGCCCTTTCTCAATATATAAGATATAGTAAATACTTGATAATACAAATCCACATAATTTCTTTTTCAAGAAATTTTCCTTTGGAGAAATAATTAAGAACGAGAAAAAATCCTCCCCGGGTGCGGATCGAACACACAACCTCCTGTTTACTAGACAGTTGCTCTACCACTTGAGCTCTACCGAGGAGCCGTGCATTCACTCGCACCGTAAGTTTAGATAAGTTCTCGCTCCTAATTTTGAAGCTGTCTTTCACCTAAGCTCGATATTGTAGGCATGTGACTCCAATGCTTGTCGATAAATTAGAATTCAATACGTCCAATAGGTATACAAGCGAACGTCGATACACTTTAATCATTGTATCAATAGGTGCATATGTATAGATGGCGGTACTCTTAATACAAGCACTCTCTATTACCATCCATACATGCCCTTTCTCATTATATAAGATATAGAAAATACTTGATAATACAAATCCACATAATTTCTTTTCCAAGAAATTTTCCTTTGGAGAAATAATTAAGAATGAGAAAAATTTCTTGGAAAAGAAATTATGTGGATTTGTATTATCAAGTATTTTCTATATCTTATATATTGAGAAAGGGCATGTATGGATGGTAATAGAGAGTGCTTGTATGAAGAGTACCGCCGTCTATACATATGCGCCTATTGATACAATGATTAAAGTGTATCAACGTTTGCTTGTATACCTTTTGGACTTTATAAATTCATATTTAAAAAATGAAATATTTCTTTTAAGGGCTAGATTAAACGATACAACTGTATGTAAAGCTTTCTTAAGCTTATATATCTACCGTTACTACACGATTATAATTAAAATTGTAAGCATGTGTAACAAGAAGGGTCTTGACTAATTTTAGCTGTTACTTGGTCTTTGATACAACATTAAGGTTTCAATGGTATTCCTCAAAGTACTCGTTTCCTGCATTTCTTCCTACTTACACACATTCGCGCTCGCGTGCGCGCGCTTGTGTGTGTGTGTATGTGAAAAGCTGTATTTTATTTTCGTGATGACACGCATGGCGTCAATGCTTATATGCATAATACCGATGTATAGTTTTTTTTTCTCATTATATATGGGCTTTTAGACTATATGTTCAAAGTCGTAGATAATGAGAAATAAAGGCTATTTTTTAACGCAAGACTAAAAGTTAAAAAAAAAAAAGTCAAGAAAAAATAAATTAAGAAAATTTCTTTGAAAGCACAACACATCGTATCAGTATAAATACTGTTATACAGGTGCAGCATCTTCTTGGTGTTAAAGATATTTTTTAGCAAGCATTTAATGTGTGTATTATGTGCACATACTTCTTTTCCCAAAAGGTTTGTTTGTTTGCGGTGCTCTCAGACAAAGCGTGGGAGAGGGTACGTGTTGCATGTACTGGTGTGCGCAAGGAGTACAAAAAATTAGTAACGTTATAATTTTAAATTAGAGAAGCGATTTTAAGTTGTTAAATATATTCTGATAAAATTGCCTCATAAATAAAAAAATTTAATTTCCCTGTTTTTACAGAATGAAACAAACGAGTTGCAGCCTAAAAAAAAAAGAAGAGACAAGAGGCAAGCCAAGATACTGAGGCAATAGTGGTATAGTGTAATTTAAAAGCAACATTGTATATTAGCAAGAGTAATATAAATAATTTTGTCATAACTGTTTATATTAATATAAAAAAATTAGTTATCGTATTTACTTATTTCACAGGCCAAAACATTATGCCTCCATAAATCCAAACACCAGAAAAGTCTTAATCAGAAGCTTACAACATAAGTGATCTTCTAATGGAATTGAAAAAAGAAGACCTCAATTAGCTGAAACAAAGAACGATGATTGACAATGCCGTGGCGTCAATAAAATATAAGAAGCTGAGACAGACACTGGGAGAAAAAAAACAGAGGAAGCCAAAAAGTTGAAAAAAGACGCAAAAAAGGATGAAACAAATAATCTGAAGTTCTGAAAAGTAAAGAGAGACAAAAAGAAGAGAAAGAGACCTACTACCAAAATTTATTAGCCATAGCCAAACAATGGAATGAAGCCTTAATCTAGAGAGCAACACAAGATATATCAACGGTATTAAAATTAAGGTAAAACCCTTACATAACTGTACTACCATGATTGATAATTTGTGACCACCAGGTATAAAATTTTTTCATATAAGCTCATTTAATAATTTAACTTTAAATGATAAAATTAAAAATAAATTAATCAAAACTTTGAGTAGTTTGAAAAATGCAACTGAAATAAATCAGAAAAGTTATGTTCAAAGAAGCTAAAATTCAAATCATAAACCTAATTTCAACATTTGATATGATGAATTAAAAACAGAATGAAGTTCTAGAGAATTAATTAATGTCATTGATAAAATGATGAAAGAACCTTTGAACATTGATAAAGTTAAAAAAAAAAGTAGTATAAAAACAATTGTAAGGGAGATAACTTTTAACCACATTATTGATACTTGTCACAAACTCATAAGAAATATTGCAGAACAGAAACAAATTTTTGAAAAGATGAAAGAAGCAATAAGGATTAAAGGTAACGTGACTTACATGTCAGCCAAAAAAAGAATTTACGAATAACAGATGAGCAAAACGAGAGTATAGCATAATTTTGTCACAAGTGTGATAAAATAATGAGAGAATAAGAATTTAGTAGTACAGAAATCACTCTGACGGACGTGCACAAACGTTTTATATTTCTTTAAGTAGTTATTAATATAACGCCAGAGATTAGTGCTTAATCAAATAAAGGAGAAATAAAAGTAAGAGAAATAAGAGACTTTTTTTGACAGTTGAAAGCTTAGAAGAGAGTCAATTATGTAATGAGTCAAGAGGGAAGAGCCTATACGGCCACCCTGAAGCAATCACATAGACAAAGGGGGGACACATTAAATGAACCAAACAACTGATGCAACTGGTGTAGTAAGTTTGGTCATTGGTAATAAAAATGCCACATCAAAGAGGGAAAGAGAAAGTGCTTTGCTTGCAAGGAGGTCCATAAGCAAGAGTACATTTGTAAAGCTTTGAGGTGTACGAGGTATGAAAAAAACAGATCTATCAATTTTGATGGTTATAAGGGTGATGGTAGAGTAATGTGAGATAGTAATAATGTGGTGTATCACCCAGAAAATTCGATTTATACACCAATTGAGACTGGCAAAAGCATCTAGGGTACTAGCAATCCACCTACCGTGCAGCAGTAACGTGATTTCATAACTGCACAAATAATTACCCTGGATGCCTCCACTAGCAAGCCTAGGACAGTTGATGCTGTTGATATAAAGACTAAATCTTATGAGTCCCTAGTTGTGCATTAAACCTCAACTTGTCCTTTTGGGAAAAATGGTTTCAATTGCCTTAACTGCTTTGGCAAACATAATAAATGTTATTTAAAATTGACTTTTTCAAAGTGTCATAAGAAGTATTATTTATTGATGCATGAAGATAAGTCTGACGCCTATGCAAACAAGGATAAAAAATTGAATAATTGTTCTGATAATCCTATTAAAACTAGTCCTAGACATACTATATGTCTTTCCGTTGTTGTTTTAAATAGTCTCAGTTTTTCTAGCATACGTGGTGTTCTTCTTGCTACTTTTGCAGTTGAGGTTGTGGATTCTCAGGGTACAGGTATCAGAGTAAGAGCGTTGGTTGGTCAGGATTCACAGTCTTCACTAATTTTGGAGTCACTTTGTGACGTGTTATTCTTAGAACAGCGTAGTGCTAACTTGAGACCAGACAGTATATGTCAAAAGGTTGGTGTGATTTATGGTACAACCTCATTTTGAATCAAAGTTTAAATTGGAAGTTAACGCTCTAGTTGTACCTTGTATAACTACTTATAGGCCTGCGATATGCCAGGACTTATTAAAATTAAATAATATTAATGTTTAAAGTTGGATAATCTGGGGTTTTTTGGTTTTGGTTCAATAGATTTGTTCCTTAACGCATCGGCTTATGCAGCAATAATAAATAGCTTGATTAGAGAAGACAAAATCGGTTAGCCCATAGCTTCGTCTTCCAAACTAGGTTGGCTTTTGTCAAGCCTGGTCTTGTCATCGTCGTCATCAAGTTTAGAAAATTCTGCAACTTGATATACTACTGGAACCTCTGGTCTATTTAAACTTGTTTCAAAATTTTAGTCTGTTAAAGAGCCTCTTGAACCATACCGTTTATATCTACTAAGAGTGAGCTTATACTGTATAGAGAAAAACAAAGAGAACGGGGTAGTTTAAACAACAGTAAAAATAAAGTCAAACGGTGGCATGGGGTGCTAACAAAGTAATGTAAGTGGTAGGGTAACTGAAGAAAAAAGGGGAGAATACGAAAGTAAAATATTACAAGAAGCCTTAGCAGCAGCACAAGCAGGGCTGGCAGCACAACAAAAGAAGATTTAAATAGCAGGTAATGATACTTAAGTTTCCAATAATAAAAATAATATAATGTTTTTGGCAGATTTGGAAGCAACAGAATTTTTGTAAATGACACTTTAATTTGAGCGCTAATAAAAATCAATCTGCAGATATTAAAAGAGATGGTAAAGGAGGTTCTTATCTTTAGAGTAAAAATAATAAAACTAAATTAACAGAAGCAGTGGTGGTGGAAAATATATCAGCAAATTTAATTTTGTTAAGAAAACTCGCAAACGTAACGTGAAGTATATGCTTCAATGATAAGGAATTAGAAATTTTTAATAAAGTTACAAAAGAGATTCACATATTGAGACATTATGAGAAATTTTTTAATGAAAAATTTGTTTACAAAAAATCTGTACTAAACAAATAGCTTAAACAATTAAATTAGTTTAGAACTACAATGAAATGAAAGAGAGTTAGAACAAAATATACAAGAGACTCAAGAGAATATGGTTTGAAAAATCTAGTACTAAATTGTTCTAGAAAGGGAGAATCAAGAGATGAAAAACACCAAACTGAATATGAAAAAAAAAGAATCAAAACATCTTTAAGACCACGCTAACTCGAAAAAGACGATATGTTTGTTTATACTGCAAAGATAAATACCAAAGAGACATGCAAACTCAGTACTAAAGAGAGACATGTAATGCTAGCGAAAGTGAGTGAAGATCCTAACAGTTAAAAACAGGCTATACAAAGCAAAAACAAGAGTCTTTGAAAAAGAGCAATAGAAAAAGAGAAACTGTCATTATAAAAAAATTAAGTTCCCGAAGTGGTAAATACACCATACTAATATACTGGATTCTAGATAGATATTTTTCAAAAAAATGTCGAAAGAGAAAAAATGTACTAACAAAGCTAGATTTGTAATAAGCATATACTAATATATTAACAAATATGAGATTGGAGATATGAATGTTCTAGTATCGAGTCTGCCACCAATCAAATCGTGTCCATCTGTAATGAACAAAGAGAACCCTGAATCTAGACAATTAGATGTAAAAAGTTATAAAAAGCATTGTATGGCTTACCAGTTGGTCTCAAGAGGTGGTACAAATTTATAGAAGAGATCCTAAAATTAGACTTGCAAAATGATATCAATGATCAAAGCTTATTTACCTAAAGACAAAAGGGCAAAATCGTATTTATTATATCATACGCAGATATTTCATTAACCACTGGAATCATAATGAGAAAATGGATCAGATAAAAAATCACTTGAAAAATGCCTTTAAAAAAAGGAGCTGGGGGGACCAGAAAATTTCTTAGGCATGAAAATTAGAAGAGATAAAATTAAGAGAATAATGCTCATCTTACAAGAAGAGTACATAGAAAATATGTTGGAAAGATTCAACAGTAAAAATTCTTAATTTACAAGAGACACGATACAAGACAAGTAGAAAAGAGAGTACTAAAGGAAATACATGATATACAAAAGTTACGAAGACCTAATACTCTGACGACAACACCGTACAAAGAAGCAATAGGTTGTCTTATGTACCTTTTAAGTTCCACGAGATCAGATATTTATCCTGTTTTGTCAATTATCTGGCTAGACAAAAGCAGACACTAACAGAAAAAGATTGACAAGGTGTAAAGAAAATCTTTTGTTAGTTAAGAAGAACAAAAGAGTTGGATCTCACTCATACAGCTAAAGAAGAAAAAGTGAAAAGCTGGATTTATTCATGCTTCAGAGAATTTAAGGATTCCTTTTTTACACGCTATGTGATAAAACTTTTCGGAAACACAGTCACATGGAGAAGTGAAAATCAGTCCTACCCATATCTGTCAACTTGTCAAGTGGAGTATCTCGCTCTGATTAGAGCCAGTAGCGATATTATAACCATAGACAAACCTGTAGGAGATATTTTAGGCAGATCTGTGTACCCAGTAAAATTGTGGCGTGATAATAAGGCTGCTAGAATGTATGCAAATGGAAGGTAGCCATAAATTCAAAGAATTCGACAACGAGGTGTGGGAGATGAAAGAGTGACTAAATGAAAGGGATAAAACTGGTAAAAAACCACATATAGCTCATTCTCATGGGAATTCCATTAAATATTACGTATCTACAGGTAAGGTAAGAGTTGGGTTTTAACAATAAAAAGTATTGCAGAAATTATAATAGAACAATAACCGACCCCTTCTCATATAAAGTTCAAAGTTAAACTTTTTAATGAACGAAGAGAAAAGAGTAAGTGAAAGAGAAGCACAAGAATTTAAATTAATGATATATGTTTGTTCTCTGTACTATTGTGTGTACAGACGCCAACACTGATAAGTGTGTAAGAGATGTACAAGCAGAGCAGCATAGAGAAAGATAAGGATCAATCAAAAGTCAAAGAGACTTTGTGGTTATCATCGAGCTTTGTCTATACGCTTCAAAGTTAACTACGTTGTCTGTTCATTATGATGTATTTTTTTTAGTGTTTTTATTTAAGTCATTTAGTTCTTCTATAACGCTAGAGCATGTAATGTTCCTTTGCTAAAAGAACGCATAAGCTTAGCCTGTAAGTACACTAAAGCAAAGGGAGTGTTGTAAATAATGCTTTAGGTGTACAGATGGTGCAAGCGTACGGTCACCGCGTTAAGAGAGAGAGAGAGAGAGAGAGAGAGAGTCGAGCGGATCCGATGTTAGATGATGAAGAAAGAGGACATCATCCGGTCAAATAACGTATATTGTACACTGTACAAAAAAAGTTCATCTAAGTTATAAGAAAATCAAAAGAACGAATCTTGTGTACACGAGGTTTGATTATTAAAATAAAGTCTAGACATAATCGGGTATTGTTCCCACTGATTAACTAAGCCAACCACTGCTTTCGATCCCCCATACGAGTAACATTTTACAGAAGATAAGCCGATCATATCAAATATTGCTTGAATTCATGGCAGATTTCTAATTGAAACTCTATTGGTTGGACTTAATTGAATAAGTTATATAGTTATGCTAAACAATAAATAAGAATCAAAATAACTTTTACATGAATATTTATATTTTTTTTACTTTACCTTTTTTTAAAATTTTCCAAGCCCTTTTACATTGTTGAAGCCAATTAGTGTATATAAATAATTAAACAATACGTAATCAAAACAAATATAGAAGTTAAGAAGCTTGCTGTAATCGGCCATCATTTTATTAATCTTATAATTAAAAACACACTTATTCTCATGTACTCCTTAAACATTTGTTCGATATTCTTGTACAGACCAATCAAAGATTTAAGAAGTACCTCTTTAATTAAGGGTATGAACTTCTATTTAATCTTAAACTTATAAAACGCATACAGCGTCAAATTACTTTTTACAGGATCGCCTAACCCACTGACCAACAATTGACTAATAAGAGAATATATATAATTGGAAAACCGATACGATGGCTCAGAAATAGAGTTGTAGTCCCGTCAATCACCAAAGTACAAGCAGCATTTGGCGTGGTTAGTACTTGGATGGATGACCGTTCAAATCTCGCTATCTCGCCTCTGCTGTTTGCTTTGTGGGTTGATTGACTGTTTTCTGTCTCTTCGACATCGTGAGCTGGTGGCGTGTCAAATTTTAACCCTGTTGTCTAAGTCTGCAGCTTAGACACCAAGTCAGAAATAAGGCAGATACATCGGGCTGTTCTGAATCAGATTTTTTCGACGGGAGATTTTCCGTGGTTTTACTGATCCACATGACAATTGTCACGGGAGAATGTGGAGCAGTTTTTAAAGCCCTCCCCACTTCCAATCCCATCTCGATTATTTCCCAACGCTGAATGCTAAGTGTCCTAAGTACTGCCTCTACAAGAAAGCCAAATGTGAAGCACTGTAATGAAAAAAAATTTTTATATTAGGGTGGACGTTCGTTTTTTAATTTTTTTTTTCGTTGGACCTAGTGGAAATCAGTTCTTAGTACCTAAAAACAGATGTAAAGTCAATAAGTTTTGTCATTTAAACTCTTTATAACGTGCCTCAAAGCCCCCGAAGCGTCTTATAAGTTTTACTTGTAAAAAATCAGTAAAATTGTTTACCATATAGAACAAATATAGAAATAGTTCAATCTTTTTACTAAAAGTATGTATTTTCATGTTTTTTTTTCGTCCTGAATTCGATGGAGTCATTAATTTCGATTTTTTTTCATGCATTAGGAATTATAGCTGATAATTGCGATAAAAGCCAAAATAATAAAAAAAAAATAAGGGCAAAAGATTACTTAATGGTAATGGGCTAGGCTTTGACGAGAAGCTTAAGTACTATTATTCAATAGTAGAGTTAAAAACCTGCAATTTCACGTCTAGTTGAAGTCTGAAAATATTTTTAAGCCAGAGTTACGATCGCTTGAGTAACAGTTAATATAAATGTAAAAATTATACTTTGATGATCTGACAAAAAGTTGCTTGTATTTAATTTGTAAAACATTTTTTATCAAACTTTTTTTCTACATTTGAGAGTGAGATAAATAATAGAAGATTTTAAAGTTATAAAAAGTAATCATTGATTTCATTTTAAAAAAATGTATTGCATTTTACCATTAGAAATAATTTTTCGAGTATAATGTTTTAAAGTCTAAAAAAAAAGTTCTATACACATTTTAGTAACTTATTACAGAAGATTTGTTAGAGCTTAGAAACAGATTATAATATATCCCAATTATAAGCGTTGGATACTATCCTTACTGCTTATTTTTTGTCAATCTTGCATTTCAATCGACATTAATTGGACTCCTCTCTCTACAAAATTGTTGACAACTTTAAAATTTTAATAACTTTCAAGCCTTAATTGCAATTTCTCTTTTCACTCCATTTCGATGCATCTTTAAATAAAAAAGCAGAATCGAAGTCAAACCGTTTAAACAAGTGTAACGAATCATTACATAAACAGTCACAAATAGTTGACTAAACCATATTTTTTACAGCTTAGTCAATTGCAAGAATGCATTCATCATGTACAAATTAACTTAGGTCAAAGTTAAAAGCGTCAATTTTTTCTTGCTTCTCTTCAATTAAAGTACTCTTATAAATAAATCATAGAGCTGCTTACTCTAGTCTTTAGTATCACAGATGCCGAATAAATTTTTGTACAGTATAACTAGAAGTATTTTTATCAATAGATAAAAGATAATATAAATTACAAAAAAAAAAAAAAAATAGTGACCAGCAGCTTCAGCCACAATTGGCGTTTCAAACCAAGCTTTAAAGTAAGCTCTTAGAATAAATCTACAAAAAACTCTGTATTTTATAAACTGATTCTTTAGATTCTCTAAAAATATTATTCGAAATATGGAAAACTTTTAAGCAATAAGTAACTTTTGCCGTCCACCCAGTACAAAGTACTGGGCCAGGTGAATAAAATAGGTAATTTTTGGATGAATTTCTGTCAAGAAGAACAACCACAAGCTCTCAGAGCTCTTAATTACTGTTTTTGAATTGTTTTGTTCTTAATAGCCTTATACAAAAACTTAAAATACTTTTTTTTACATCCTGTACAGATTTTTCTACAAAACTATCCAAAATTCCTGTATCATACTCTTTTTTAATAGTGCTTTTTCAAACATTTAGGAACTTTTTAAAATTATCAATATCAGGCTCTAAAGTCTTACCAAATTTTCCGTTAAAAGCACGTCTCAAGATGAGCTTGAAAATATGGTGTCTGTATATTAAATAAAGAAGATCTATATTTTAAAAATGCTATAGTAAAATACAAGCACCAATAAATCAACCAGTATTACTGGTGGTTGAGTCACAGCATGGAGCTTGAATGTTATTTAGCAGAAACCAGCCCATAAAGAGTTTCGAAAACAGCTTGAGCTTGATTTCTTTCCAAATTTCACTTAATTACTAGTACCTCCAAGAGCTGCTTTTGATCATAACTGGTAATTATGATGGTAAATCTATCCATGCTTTCTGTACGAGTGAGACCTGAGAGTAATATACCACCTCAGTGAATGGTACTTGCTGTATTTGAGAAGAATTGTGGAACTTCTTTTGTAATTTTTTTTTTATCAAATTTTCGATCAGTGATAACTAACTCTGTACCTCTTTGTTTCTTTAGAGGTGTGTGTTAAGATAGCTGAGACTCTGACTCTGGTCTCAACAAATTGTCAAGCTTTTTTAAAAATAAATAAATACAATTCTTATAATAATATGCTTTCAAACTATAGATAAGTAATATGACTATTCAAAGCATTTTAAGAGAAACAAGTTGAAACATCTATTAAGATCATCAACTGTAATGGACTGGAAGTATGGAAGCCTTTTTTAGCTGGTACATATTTTTTTTTAATGCTTGTAGAATTTTACGGTACACATATTAAACACAAGTTACAGGATATTCCTTTGTACAATTTAAATTTATGGTATTTTTATCAGTGGTGTTATTAAAACTCTATATTCTGTTTTCATGGATGACCTCAACCCTGTTCTATTTATAACATCTAATGACAATAATAAAAATGATAGTAATAAATGAATAATTCATTAATGAATAATTTTTTTATAAAAGTAGTAATACCATACTACAAATTTACAAAAAACTTAATTTAATGATTCACTGCTGCCACAAGTCTAAATTAATAATGAAAATTAAGTTTTAAACTTTATTTCTAATTTAATGATTATAATTTTTAATTAGAAAAAACAATTTCAAATACATCTAAATGATACTTAATTGTATAAGAAAACCATTTAGAATAAACATAAGTTTAAATATTTTATTTTGTCTTGGAAAGAATTCAAGAGTAATTATGTTCATATCACTTTCTCGTCACTCATAAAACATATTTTAATATACTTTTACGAAAATGAGGTTTATGTAACATAACAAACAGTTCAGGCTCCATTATACCAAGCTTATGAATTAATATTTATTATGATAACTAAGGTGCAAGTGGAAGGAGTATATATGTATAATTTTTTTATGTAATACCTGTAAAATAATTTTAAGCTCAAGATAATTAACTATTCACAAAATATAAAGCATTATTGACACTTTAATGATTTTATAAAAGGTACAGAAAACCTATTTTTATTAGAGAAATCATCGCAAGAAAGCCAAATGTGAAGCACTGTAATGAAAAAAAATTTTTATATTAGGGTGGACGTTCGTTTTTTAATTTTTTTTTTCGTTGGACCTAGTGGAAATCAGTTCTTAGTACCTAAAAACAGATGTAAAGTCAATAAGTTTTGTCATTTAAACTCTTTATAACGTGCCTCAAAGCCCCCGAAGCGTCTTATAAGTTTTACTTGTAAAAAATCAGTAAAATTGTTTACCATATAGAACAAATATAGAAATAGTTCAATCTTTTTACTAAAAGTATGTATTTTCATGTTTTTTTTTCGTCCTGAATTCGATGGAGTCATTAATTTCGATTTTTTTTCATGCATTAGGAATTATAGCTGATAATTGCGATAAAAGCCAAAATAATAAAAAAAAAATAAGGGCAAAAGATTACTTAATGGTAATGGGCTAGGCTTTGACGAGAAGCTTAAGTACTATTATTCAATAGTAGAGTTAAAAACCTGCAATTTCACGTCTAGTTGAAGTCTGAAAATATTTTTAAGCCAGAGTTACGATCGCTTGAGTAACAGTTAATATAAATGTAAAAATTATACTTTGATGATCTGACAAAAAGTTGCTTGTATTTAATTTGTAAAACATTTTTTATCAAACTTTTTTTCTACATTTGAGAGTGAGATAAATAATAGAAGATTTTAAAGTTATAAAAAGTAATCATTGATTTCATTTTAAAAAAATGTATTGCATTTTACCATTAGAAATAATNAGAGGTATTTTTTGTAATTACCAACCGTTGTAGCAATGTTGGATACAGTATTAGCTGAATTTTTCCAGAACACCAATTAAACTTTTTTAAATGAAAAATAAAATATCAATATGTGTCTATTATTGTATTTAAACATTTATGTATATTGGAAAGAAAATTAAAAATAAAAATAAAAGTGATGAATACTAAAATTTGTCGTAAGAATATACTATGCTAAGATATTCTTGTCTATTGTAAATTTTATCTGTTTTGTTATCTGTAAATTTTACTATTCGATCTCTTCATCACATGCTGCAAAGACTTTAAAGTTTCTTATAAGATTGACTTGTAAGAAATCACTGAAATTTTTAAGTATACCGAAAAAATATTCAAAAAATCGAATCTGAATAAAAGTGTGTCTTTCAATATACTTCTTTTGAATTCAAGGGAGTTATTAAAACTGACACACATATATATTTCTTTAGTGTCCATGCACAGTTTACCAACTATGTATGATTTTTAAATTTTGTAATATCACTTAACTCAATTATAGTGTCTTTATGTTTTATAAAAATTTTTTTAACGTTTATTTCTTGTATTAACTTAATTTTTGTTACTATTAGTTAAATAAAAAATGTTCTGTTAATTATGCAATTTCAAATTTTGCTTTAAATTAAACTATCTTATAAAATTAAGTTTATAATAACTTGAGGGTCAGTACATAAGTATTCGATCAGTGAGAGCTAATTTAAAAGTACAAATGAGAATCTTAAAAAAGACATGTTTTGGTTTGAGCAATCAGTTTTTAATTGAATTAAATAGGTACACGTAGTGCTTGCATTCGAACTTTTTTGTCCATAATCTTAAATACTTTCTCAAAAAAGACTTGCCTACGTTGGTTGACAGCACCACGGTACAATATGTATGACATATATCAGAACTTACACGTGCCACGTGCGCGTGTTATCGCGCAGGAAAAGATGCCTTAAATGCTGCTGCTACAAAATATGAAAAAAAAATTTTTTTGGACGGACACCTCTAATTAAAATTAAACTGACATCTTTTTCGGCGAAAATTTTAGCTGACACTGTCTTTATTCAAAATTCAACTTGACACCATCTTTGGACAAAATCTGACTCTTATGCTTAACTATCGATATAGTTGTACAGTTACTATTAGGTGTGTGTGCGTATGACTTCAGATTAAGGAACGCTCCAAAACTGAGGATAGATGCTTTCAGCGTGCGTGAAATACGAAATAAGTCTATAACTGAGTAATAGCATCTATATGTGTTGTGAAATTTTACTGACACTCAATTTTTGACCATAGTCTATAGTCTCGTACTTTATGCGAAGAAGCCATCTGGAAGGTTTGGGTAGCTGTGCTTGTATACTAATCAAGAGGATGCTAGCAAGAGTATCGACGGATAATTTATTTTTCTACTGTTTTGCTTACACAAAAAAAGGTTCGACGGCTATGTATGATATTATTTCTCTAAAACTCATGATAATCTGTTATGTTTTAAAAATTTTGAATTTTTTTTTTTTTCCAGGAGTAATATAGAGAATTAATCATAGCATAGAATCTACGACAGGAAATAAATCACATAAGATATATATGTAAATAAATAGTTGTAAAGAATGGTTTACTGTCAATAAAACAAGTACCAGGAGTTTAAATTTATAATATTCGGAGACTAAAAAAAAAAGTACACGAAAGTGCATGACTATTAGTCAACGAATGTATAATTTTTTTAAAAGGAGGCTCCCATTCCAATTCAAGAAACTAAGGAATGTGTTGCTAAGATTAAAACTTAATATGAAAATTGGCAGAATATCTAAAAGTACCGTTTACGTAAGTCTGATGAACAAAAAAAAAAAAGAATGTAAGCCAAGCTTAAACAAATTGTTTGACATTGCCAGAGCAGACGCTCTTACAGTTGTGATAGATAAATCTGATAAACAGTTTTTATTACAACAGAGAAGTCAATTGTACATTATGTTTTGAATTTTAACAGGCAGTTAACATTATTTCTTCTTATGTTTTTAAAACTGTGCAAAAAACTTTGATGAATAAAAAGTACAGATTAACTATTGTCTCCATATAGTAAAAAGGGATTTTCAACTTGCAAATTAACTATTTTTTAAAATTTCTTTTTTTATACAACTTGATTCACATTTAACTAAAAGTATTTGTATTTTATCAATGATTTCATCGTTTAAAAGTGTGTTGTAAAACTGTCGAAAAATTAACAGCGTATAACATATAATAAATATAATTTTAATCAAGAAGTATTAGTAGACAACAACTAAACTTAAAAATGTAGCTTTTAAGTTTCTTGTTTAAATAATGGTACTTAAGCCACTTCTTAAGGGCAGTCCGAAGAAAAGTTTTTGCCATCAAAGATTATTCCACCCTAGGTTTGACTTTTTAGTTCTTTTAATTTTGGCGTTTACTGCAATTTTTCACCATTACTGCTTACACATTACGAAAGACAACAACTAATCACTCCATTGGATTCAGGAGAAAAAAAAACATGGAATTATACTCTTTCAGTGATTACGTTTGATCACCTTCATAGTGTTTCGATAGAAAAAGCGTCTTTAGTGATTTTTTACAAGTAAATCCCATAACAAACTTCGGGAGCTTTGCGGCACGTAGAGAAGAGTTTGGATAGTCAAACTTTCTGATTTCGCATCCCTTATTAGGTACTTAGAACTGAGTTACACCTGACCTGATAGAACATAAGCTTAANACTTATGTTTATTCTAAATGGTTTTCTTATACAATTAAGTATCATTTAGATGTATTTAAAATTGTGTTTTTTAATTAAAAATTATAAACACATTAGAAATGAAGTTTAAAACTTAATTTTCATTACTAATTTAGACTTGTGGCAGCAGTGAATCATTAAATTGAGTTTTTTGTAAATTTGTAGTATGGTATTACTACTTTTATAAAAAAATTATTCATTAATGAATTATTCATTTATTACTATCATTTTTATTATTGTCATTAGATGTTATAAATAGAACAGGGTTGAGGTCATCCATGAAAACAGAATATAAAGTTTTAATAACACCACTGATAAAAATACCATAAATTTAAATTGTATAAAGGAATATCCTGTAACTAGTGTTCAATATGCGTACCGTAAAATTCTACAAGCATTGAAAAAAAATCTGTACCAGCTAAAAAAGGCTTTTATACTTCCAGTCCATTGCAGTTGATGATCTTAATAGATGTTTTAACTTGTTTCTCTTAAAATGCTTTGAATAGTCATATTACTTATCTATATTTTGAAAGCATGTTATTATAAGAATTGTATTCATTTATTTTTAAAAAAGCTTGATAATTTGTTGAGACCAGAGTCAGAGTCTCAGCCATCTTAACACGCACCTCTAAAGAAACGAAGAGGTACAGAGTTAGTTATCACTGAGAAGCTTGCAACTGTACTAGATACACGTAGAGTAAGTTAACAAGATGCAACGCACTTCTAAATGGCTTCTGCAGAAGCTCTGGAAGTTGACACTCGAATTATAACTTATAAAGTAGCATTAATCCATGCACTTCAACAAAATATCGAAAATTTGATAAAAAAAAAAATTACAAAAGAAGTTCCACAATTCTTCTCAAATACAGCAAGTACCATTCACTGAGGTGGTATATTACTCTCAGGTCTCACTCGTACAGAAAGCATGGATAGATTTACCATCATAATTACCAGTTATGATCAAAAGCAGCTCTTGGAGGTACTAGTAATTAAGTGAAATTTGGAAAGAAATCAAGCTCAAGCTGTTTTCGAAACTCTTATGGGCTGGTTTCTGCTAAATAACATTCAAGCTCTATGCTGTGACTCAACCGCCAGTAATACTGGTTGATTTAATGGTGCTTGTATTTTACTATAGCATTTTCAAAATATAGATCTTCTTTATTTAATATACAGACACCATATTTTCAAGCTCATCTTGAGACGTGCTTTTAATGGAAAATTTGGTAAGACTTCAGAGCCTGATATTGATAATTTTAAAAAGTTCCTAAATGTTTGAAAAAGCACTATTAAAAAAGAGTATGATACAGGAATTTTGGATAGTTTTGTAGAAAAATCTGTACAGGATGTAAAAAAAAAAAGATTTTAAGTTTTTGTATAAAGCTATTAAGAACAAAACAATTCAAAAACAGTAATTAAGATCTCTTAGAGATCGTAGTTGTTCTTCTTGACAGGAATTTATCCAAAAATTACCTATTTTATCCACCTGACCCAGATTTGTGCTTAAATAGCAAAACTAAAAAGCGATTTTTCCCTTAAATTTTTGATTCTTTCGTAAAAAAATATTGTTTTATAAGGTCTGTCTTATTATAAAAATAAAACTATATATAATCAAAGCGTATAATGACTTTGTAAGATAAATATTGTTTGTAATTTTTCGTAAAAGCTAGAAGTTTTTTTTAAAACTTTTTTTACATCTCCCCTGTAAGACAAATAAGGAAAATAAAATAATTATTTATTAGTATCTTTTTGTTTGTTTTCTAACATCATTCTTGTTGCTTTTTAGTTCTACGTTACTTTATTTTATACTGCATGAAAACTATCACATTTCTTGGTATTTCTGAAAAAACATTTCGCAGGACTCGTAGACATTTCTTAAACCAAAGGATTATAGCACGTGATCATCGCTCTTAAATTGTAGTCAATATGTTAACTGACTGTCATAACCACGAAAGAAGCAGTGGTCGGTGGAGAATTGGGTATTTAAGTATGGAGTTATTTTAGTGTGGCAGACATCATATGAATAGAACTGTACATTTTATGAAACAATACTGTGATAACTCTTTGTGATGTACCACAGGTAGTGCAATAACCGTTTAAATTAGAAAATTTTGTAATTGTATGTGGATTTGATAAAAGTTTAGTTATCGAATGAATAAACAGACATAAAAAATTCATTTAATAAATTAGAAATTTTCAAAGGAATGACATGGCACAATGTACTTAATGGGCTGACTAATATTAGATTGTGTTTTTTTACCGAACTTTCTGATTATTTGATAACGACTGTTTACCGTCAACGATAATTACATTTAGAAAGCCCTGGTACTATTACAAATATCCTATCGTACTAATTTATTTTTTATAGGTTCGTACTATATGCCACTGAATTTAGCTTAGTTAAAAAGTTAAGTTCTTCACGAATCAAAGAATTTACAAAGGTAAGGTGCAACAAAAAATATATAATTTGTCTATAGAGCCTCAAGTACATAAACTAATGATACAAAAAGATAATAACTTCGAAAAAACCTTAGAAAAATAAAAGCAAAAGTTATTGAGTTTTAAATTAGAATTAAAAAAAAGTGAAGTAAGTATTATTTAACATATAGAGAAGCAGCTACTAAAATAAACGTCTAAAATGTTTCTGAAAAATTATTTAACTAAACAGATAATTTACAAATACGTATGATTTATAAATAAAACAAGTTAACTGATAATTTGTTCATAAAAATTTAAATTGAAAATAGCCAGCGAATCACAGTGGTCAAGGGAGTAAGAGGTTTTTCTATACAGTATACTGTTAGAAAAATATGTATTAAATTTAATATTCATGTATTGCAAGCAAATTTTATAAACCAGTTTTGAGGTTTTAAAATACAATATTGAAATATAAATTTACTTCGTTAATGATATCAAATTATTTTTCCAGGATTAAACATTCTAGATTTTTTTTTTTAAGTAATTAGAAAATAATCCTAAAAAAATTGAGCAAAGAATGTCAATCCACTATACTACTTTTAGCAGTAATTTGACAGGATAAAAATAATCTCATCGACATCTTATTTAGTGATTTTTGGAAATATTCCAGATCTCACCTTGAATAATGATAAGGAAACTGAGAATGGATTTACACTTAAATTTTTGTTATGTTACATAAACTGTTAAAAATTTTTTTTTTTAGTCACGATGCAACCAGAGATGTATAATGTCCTAAACCTGACTATTTAAAGCTTCAGTGACCTCGTTTTCGTAAAACTATATTAAAATATGTTTCATGAGTGACTAGAAAGTGATATGAACATAATTACTCTTGAATTTTTTCCAAGACAAAATAAAATACTTACACTTATGTTTATTCTAAATGGTTTTCTTATACAATTAAGTATCATTTAGATGTATTTAAAATTGTGTTTTTTAATTAAAAATTATAAACACATTAGAAATGAAGTTTAAAACTTAATTTTCATTACTAATTTAGACTTGTGGCAGCAGTGAATCATTAAATTGAGTTTTTTGTAAATTTGTAGTATGGTATTACTACTTTTATAAAAAAATTATTAATAAATGAATTATTCATTTATTACTATCATTTTTATTATTGTCATTAGATGTTATAAATAGAACAGGGTTGAGGTCATCCATGAAAACAGAATATAGAGTTTTAATAACACCACTGATAAAAATACCATAAATTTAAATTGTACAAAGGAATATCCTGTAACTTGTGTTTAATATGTGTACCGTAAAATTCTACAAGCATTAAAAAAAAATATGTACCAGCTAAAAAAGGCTTCCATACTTCCAGTCCATTACAGTTGATGATCTTAATAGATGTTTCAACTTGTTTCTCTTAAAATGCTTTGAATAGTCATATTACTTATCTATAGTTTGAAAGCATATTATTATAAGAATTGTATTTATTTATTTTTAAAAAAGCTTGACAATTTGTTGAGACCAGAGTCAGAGTCTCAGCTATCTTAACACACACCTCTAAAGAAACAAAGAGGTACAGAGTTAGTTATCACTGATCGAAAATTTGATAAAAAAAAAATTACAAAAGAAGTTCCACAATTCTTCTCAAATACAGCAAGTACCATTCACTGAGGTGGTATATTACTCTCAGGTCTCACTCGTACAGAAAGCATGGATAGATTTACCATCATAATTACCAGTTATGATCAAAAGCAGCTCTTGGAGGTACTAGTAATTAAGTGAAATTTGGAAAGAAATCAAGCTCAAGCTGTTTTCGAAACTCTTTATGGGCTGGTTTCTGCTAAATAACATTCAAGCTCCATGCTGTGACTCAACCACCAGTAATACTGGTTGATTTATTGGTGCTTGTATTTTACTATAGCATTTTTAAAATATAGATCTTCTTTATTTAATNTATATTAAATTATTTTTAGTTACTCAATTATGAAACTTAAGATACAAATGTCTCTTAAATATCTCTTAAATTTAAGAATTTTTTTAACAGTGATATAATAGATTGTGCGGCAGTATGGATACGACTACTAGACTGGCGTACAGAAGCTTCGATTGTAATAAGAAGTGTTTTTTTTTTATTTTAAGAGAACTAGTTAAAGAATAAGATTCAAAATTCAAAGTTTACTTTTAGCACACATGTGTTTCAGTATCAGGGCAAAAGGTGGCGTGAGGTGATGGAGAAAGTAAAAATGTAGAATGAAGAATTTTTCAAGAGAAAATTCTGAAATCTTTGATTTACTTAAGCGTAAAGTCAGTTTATAGCACTTTAACTGGAGAAATGTTTAGAAGATTGTAGTTATTAATAGCGTAATAAGCATTACAAATGTAACCTTTACTAAAAATTTAAAAACCAACCTCATAAATGATATATCTGTCACCCACATCTGAATGCTTAATAAAGTCAAAAACTCACTTTGATACAAAAACAGATCAAATGGAAATAGTAATTTATAACATACATCAAGTAAAAATTATCTGACAAGTATTAATAATTTTGTGTACTACTGCTTACAAACAGTCAATTTATCATGCAGCAGATAGAATCGTTGACATTCTATTTGCTCCGAGCCGATACAGAGGTTGCGCCCCCTCTAGCCAAAATGAGGCAACATTTCTTGCATGTAAACAAACGGTTTAGAACATATATACATGCGTATAGCTGCTTGTGATTGGCTGAATAAGACAGCAGGAGAGGATCGTCGTTCTCTCTCTAGCTTGCCAAGTGCCAATCACAAGCAGCTGTACGTAAGTATATATGTTCTAAACCGTTTGTTTACATGCAAGAAATTTTGCCTGATTTTGGCTAAAGGGGGCGCAACCTCTGCATCGGCTCGGAGCGAATATGCTGCATCGTTGCAGCACTCGTGCTTGGATAGTTGAGTAGAATCTTCACAAATATGGTAGGGGTCAACACAATGAGTAGTTGCATAGCATTGATACAGTCATTGTTAACAAGATTGAATGATAAAAGAATGAAAAAATCTGTAAATTTTATGTGTAAAACAACAAAATAATATAATGAATTCTGAAAAAAAGTATAATTTCCATGAAAAAACTTATTTACATTCGAAGTAAATGAAGGTTGATTGTATTTATATTATCATAAAGGAAATTACTAGGATACATTACATAAAAACTACATTACTTTTTTTGTCTAGCACAGAATCGTAACAAAAAAATAAAGAACGGAGTACAGTGCCAGCTATTTAAGATTTTTACTTATATATTTCTTAACGTAGTGAAAACTAGTTTTTCTATGCCTTTACTGTACGTACAATGTGAAATATCGGTTAATCCAAAATATTACACGATAAAATAAAGGATTTAAAAAGTGCCATTTTAAATTAATTAAACTTATAACTGCTTCACCAAACAGATATTATTCACAACGAATATTGCAATAAAAATTACTTTATTTTTAAAAACGTAAATTTCTTCCAAACAAAGAACTTTTGTATGAAAACAGTTTTGTTTGGAATTGAAAGATCTGTGTTACATAGATTTGGGCCTACTATATATAAGATGTTGGTGGTACAAGTAAAAAGTTTTAGATCATGTGTCGTTGTTGCAACCTGCAGCCTAGTTGAGGAAGCATATAATGCCACGGCAGTTGCATACACTCGGAAGTTTTACATTTGATTATATATTTTCATATTATACATCTTTGTTTTTTACTATAGTATTATTAGTTTCAGATATACTTTGAATCCTGTAGTGGTTCTAAATTCATTGTTTAATAAAATAAGCATTATTAACATTTTTAACATTATTAAGTATTATGTTGATTAAAGACTTTCAATATTTAAAGTTCTTGTGTTAATATTTTTAGATTCTTATTAAAACACGTACACTGTGAATGTTGCGTTGTTACAAGAACATTTAACTACTTACTATCTGAATTAATTGTTTAAAAAAAAAGAAACGGGCATGGCTAGGCAAGTTATGCATTCCAGATTTTTAAATTCTGGACAAAATTATTGCTATGTCAAACTTTTTTCACTTGTAAAATATTCACATTTTTTAAAGTATGAAAATTTTGGTTCCTATATCATTTGTAACAAAAAAATACTGATTAATAACATAGTCACATTTTTCACTGATATTAACCTAATTACTTATATAATGTTCTATTTTGTACTAAGATGTTTTTGTTCAACAAACATCTTATACGTAACATATCATATAGACACTAATAGAATATTTATAATTTTTTTCCACTTGTAAAAACTTGTTGGTTCAAATTGTAAATAACTCCTACTGTGTTACATTCTTTGTTTTGCAGTTACGATTCTGTGTAGAAAAGAGGAAAGTATTGTAGTTCAAGTGTACACTTCTGAGTATGCATAATCTTCCCCAATAATACGGAAAATATTAAACACATCCACACTTTTAGTCTGGATTAAAGTTAAATTTTTAATGGATTATTTAAATTCTTACGAACATATTTAAATTCTTAAGCCATGTCACTTAGTTTTTTTACTATAAATTCATCGTTGTCTATAATTCATAAATCCTATCATTAGTTAGCTAATGATCTTGTATCTCTTGTATCCCTTGGGAAGCTTTTTTTCTCTATTACGTAAGATTTTATACCAAAAACTTAAATGAACACGATATCATCCTTACGTTAAGTGACTGAAAGTGAGTTAATGGAAACAATGGCCGTTACTTGACAGTTCTTTTTTGTATGGTTAAAAACACGTTTATTAGTAACAATACATTTGTTTCAGTGTTCAA
Source organism: Copidosoma floridanum (assembly GCF_000648655.2). Next base: position 751,485 of record NW_019379712.1, read on the forward strand.
TGATGACACATGCTGAGTTTTTACATAATCAATAGAAAAAAATTAAATATTCTGGAAAAACTCAAATATTTGCATTAGATTTTTGTGGCTTTAATTTTATAGTAAATATCTGTTTACTGCAGAGCACATTTTTTTTATTGAATTATGTGGTGCTCTGCTGCAAGAACTAAGTATTACAAATTGAATCTTATTGATTATTGAATTTTTAATCAGAAGGTGAATGGTCATCATATATCTTTTAAATAATCATACGAAGAAGAATATATCGATCTATTTACTAACAACAAGAAAACTGCGTGCTCATAAAACTAAAAGAAATACTATGATCTTCTTAGTTTCAGAAAAAGTTCTCATAATAGTATGACATATACCAGAAAAAATATGATAATATAATCTTGACTGAAACCAAAGCACACCGACTTATAACTAAAAGCAGTTAGTACTAACCAAGCAAAGATAAGGAGCGGCGTTGGCTCAGTGGTAAGCGTGCTTGCTACTGATACAACGCTGTTCTAGGGGTCGTGGGTTCGATTCCCGGTAAGTGCAGATTTTTTCAAAAACTGTTTTCACCAGAAAAAGTTCCTATGTAACCCCCGGCTGTTTCGGGGTGGGTTTTTCCGTGGAATTTTCCTTCAGAGTAATTCCAGGGTTTTTTCCTTGCTCCACAGGTCTTCGGGCCTGGGTGAATGCGAAACAGTGTTAGGGCCTCTCAATAGGTAGGGAGTAGCGGGCCCGATGCCAGGCAGGGATTGCCGGCCTTACCGGATGCTTTGGACCCAGGCTACACAGTGGCGAGTTGACCCGATGCACTTCCCCCCAGTGCAGAGTGTCAGCTTAACTGGCAAGGTGTGTTACACTGGAGATACTTCCACTATGCCCATGGTATGATTTGTATGGTATCAATTAAAGAGAAGATTTAATGGGTGTGGCAATACACCCCCACACATAGGTGGTGAGTGGGTGGCCCTGGCGACTGGGCCAATAGGCTGTCGCGGTAACCCGATATAAAAAAAAAAAAATAAAAAAAAATTAACCAAGCGAAGCAAGAGCATTGTTAAAATAAAATTTTAGGTTTGGAAAAGAAGGATGCTTAATCGCAGTAAGTTTTTTTGCTCCAGAAAACAACTAGAACGATAGGTAAATAATGTCTACCCGCCACAAATACAGAAGCGATGATTATAGTACTTTTATGTATTTATAAGGATACTCAACTTTGGTGATGACAAAAGACTCAAAAACTAAAAAAGTTAAACAATATTTATTGTACAATATATGTAAATAAATTTCTCATTTTTTTCACTCTTGTGTACTTTTTGTGAAGTCGATTAGTCTTTTAACTTGTGTACTTTAATGGTTTCATAGATTTATACACGATTCAAACTTAATATTTTGAAAGATATGAATTATAATATTTCAATAAAATGACTAAACAAATAAAAAATGACACAAATAACTATCAAGACATGATCTAAACATTTTAGTGTTAGTATTCCAAATATTTGTGACAATAACTATTGTTTCAATTGGTTCAAAGACATTATTAATAAATGATGTATTAAAATGAAATCTGTTAAACGTTGTAAATAATAAAATTTGCATCATAGCCAAGAACTGTAGTCACTAATAGTGACTCTGTACCTAAGAATAAAGTAGGTACCAACGCAGCACTGACAACTGTCTTGAGTCCCTCGTCCACGTCTGGATTCTTCTAGAAAAAAAGAGCATGCGCATGAGAGTCCTCTTGTCATACTAGGAGAACTAATAACTTAACAGCAGCAGGTCTCTTCCACTACATTTTTACTTCACTATTCATTACCTACACACAGTACTTGATACATTATACACAGTACTTTGTACAATTCTTTTCACTCCATGTCTTCCAAAACTGTTAGTACTTAACTTCAAACCACACAAGCCAGGAGCTCGCACCCACTCTACCCTGATCGTTCTGAAATAGAAGGGGCTTCTTCTTTATTAAATTGGAGTCGTCGTAACCCGCAACAATATATGCTTACACAGCTCGTCCCTTTCATAATATACCACGTTTTTTTGCTATACCTTCCCAAAACTACTGAAGGGTATTCACTCTCTCCCTCTCTTATTCTTATTCTCCACGTAACTGTTATAGCTCTCCCCCTCTACTTTATCTATATCTTTCTCTTCTCACCATACAAATTAAACTCCTCTCTCTCTTTCTCTTGCTACTTTTACCTCCTGGAAGAACGGCAGTAAGTCGAAACCTGGTTCGATGGCATTCTAAGCTCTCTTAATGGTGGTTCATCTAACGGTTTTCCTCTCTTACACTTTTTTTTTATTCCTAGCTTATTATGTCATCCTCATCCTATGACAATTATTGTTCTAGAATGAAACAGCATACCTACCCACATGCCCGTACACACCCACATACACACACCTCCACATTCGTCACCTGCTCTGTCTCTCTATCTCTCTGACTGTCTTGCTCTAGTTTAACACCTTACACCCCTTCTCAAGAACTCTCTTATACTCTCTCTCTCTCTCTCTCTATTTTCTCTCCTCTATGCTCCACAAAACTATTTCTACAAAACTGTAACTCTTGCTGTTCACACAAAAAAGAGCTCTCGCTTAAAGCCATATCTGCTGCCACTGCTGTTATCTACTGATACGTCTCTGTAACCTAGTTTGTCATCTATTAATATCCTCTCCTCCTCCTCACAGCATTAAAAGTACATTTATTACATGTGTTTAACGGCTCAAGAAATAAAAGATAATGATAAAATGATCCTCAACGCAGATAATCAAACTGTTAGATTTTTTATTAACTGAATTAATAATCAATCGCTCTCCAATTTAAAAAAAAAATTATAATACTTACTCCTCCTATCAACTTATACAAGAGATATAATAGACTGTTTCTCTACTTGTCAACTCTGCAGATCTCTGAAGTCTTTATAGTATTAGTGGATCAGACGTGTTTTTTAATTGAACATCAACTAAATATGCAAAAAAATGGCCCAAATGACTGATGATAATGAAAAATTCACAGTAGACAAAGCAGATAATGTTATAAAAACTTTATAGTTTCACCTATNCTGTAAAAAATATTCATAAATGCTTTAGATATTTTTCATTTATAATATATTACTTATAATGAAAATACAAAGTCCATGATAAATAAAAAATCAAGACAAACAAGTGTCAAAACTTTAAATTTACTTACCCGCGAATCATTCTTATTATTGCTAGTAACATTATTTTTGAAAAAATTATCAAACAGTGGTAACTCATGGGCATTGTCATGGTAAGGTAATACAGTTACGGTAAATTTATCGAAAAATTGTTTTTCTTTTTCCATCCGAGCGTTAGCAGGCCTTGTCCATTTACTTAAACTAGAGTTTATTTTCTGTTCTTTTCTTAGTTCACTTGGTAAACCTTGATAAGTAATGAAATATAATAAGTTTCGTATAAGTAATGAAAAGAAAAAGTTGCTTACCTATAAGTTTATTTGGTAAAAGAAGAAAACAGTAAATCGATATGCTAAGATTCCAAAATAAGAATCGGAATACCATGCTTTAAGCCAATTAATAGTAGAGTATCTGAAAACAAAACCATTATACAAGTATAGACTTTAAAAATCAGAAGTCAGGATACCTAATTTATGAAAAAATTAAATCTAAGTGCAATAATAGGGTACGCCTTTTCTATAAAAGTGAAATATAATTTTATAAAATATGATTAATGGGATTTTCTTAGTTCAAGCAACGTTTTAACTTTTTAATAAAAAGGTTTTAAATCCTTATTAGGCTTGATTCCTTAGTTAATCTATAATTTATCATCAAATCCATAAAACTGTAAGATCGACTCTTCGTTGCTGCATAGTAAAAACAGTATACACATCCACTGTGCTCGTCAATATTTGCGAATTTTTGAATTACTTCCAACGTTGGTGGATGAGGCCAGTTTTTAAATTCAGCTTCAACTTAAAACGAGTTTAATGCCTTTAATAACAGCAGGTGATGATTAATTTATTGTTGGCATAGTGGATTATATTGTCGAATATTAATACCTTTAGAAAAAAATTTCAGCTCCTCAAAACGAAGATTTAAGACCCTTATCAGGTTAAATTTCCAAACCAATCTGCTATTTACCAAAGTGTAAAAAAAGGTACGATATACTTTTTATTGCCCCATACTAAGAAGATCAAGAACAGCTGCTGTGCTCGTCGATACTTAATCAATTTTTTTTATATCTCAAACTATATTTCGTTGCGTACAGAACAAAGGTTCAAAGATATTATGAGGTTTGATCTTAAAATGGTTTTGCGATTTATCGCAATATAAAAAAAATAGTAAAATCCTTTCTTTGTTGCCACGTAGTAATGGTATCGAAGACAGCCACTGTACTAGTCCTAACTTTTGCGGACCTTTGAATTACTTCCAGTGCTAAATCTCCAGTAGCAGCTGTAAATTTTACTATGTGGAAACAAAGAAAAAATCGTACTATTTCTTGTATACTGTGAGAAATTGCAAAGATATTTTAAGATTAAAACAAAGCGGGGCCTTAAATATTTTCTTTGTAGGAGCTAAAACGTTGTTCAAGAAATCCAAAGTTTTGACAGCATACTTATCTTCATCTATAATAATCTTACATTAATTATATGCTATGTTTGTACAAGATCATCTAAGATGTACTGTTTTTTTTATTTACAGACCATTTTTTTATCGTTGCAAATAAACATAAAAATTTGGTTGTTTGGATGAGCCTGAGGTGTTTATTTCCATTAAAGAATAAATAGTACATCAAAAGATGATATTACATGCTAGTTAGATCAAATTTAAGTTAACTACTTTTTCATTTGAACAAAAGAGATAAAGATCTTTAACTGGAGTTAAATTCCTGAAAAAAAAAATTCGAAAAAACATTATAAGCATTATATACTTATCCAATAACTATTGCGATAAACTAAGATTAAAAGGTTTTTTTTGCTGTTGTATAAAAAAGACACTTCAAAAATTATGGATTAACACGACTCATAAAACTGATCCATATTATTATAAAAATATTGTAATATGGCTAAAAATATTCTTATTACTAAGTTTACACAGAAAAAAAGTAACATAATAATAAAGAATAAATAGGTTATGGTAAAATTTTTTTTTGCAGATAGTTTTAATACTAAAAAATTTATAAAAATCTTTAATAAAGATAAAAAATCAGCCACTAAAAACCAAATCTAAAAAACTGTAGGAACCACTTAACTAATGCTATATGTTTAATTCTTTTTATTTATTGTGTTTTCCTGTACATTTTTTTTTATTTTTATCGATGATAAATTTTTTTTGTACAGTAAAATGTCTAACTTTTGTCTAAATGTGCTCATTTATGTTGCGTTACACATTTCAAAAGCATTGTTGGTAGCACTGAGTCAGAATTACGGCACAATCTCACATTAATGTAGTTAGTGTAGCAAATTTTAGTCTTTATGTCTTAACATATTGAAAAAAGCGGATTATTGTGACGTGCGAAAAAATTCCCGTGTTTATTATGTGGTTGTCATAATGTGTATATAATATTTTTATTAAATTTATGAAGTTTAAAAAGTTACGATAAAATAATTAAATAGCCATTGGCAAAAAGTTATCATAAGCATGATGATGAGAAATTAATTAATACATATATGCTTTTGATCAAAAAAAATTTTGTGACCATAACTCAGTCTTAAAATTAAAAAAAAATTTAATAAACTATCTAAATCCTGTTTAAAATGTTTTGTTATTAAATTTTTCTGTTAGGAAATGTTCTTTTTCATCTTGGTTGTCTAATGACAACCTTTATTAAATTGGAGTCGTCGTAA
>NW_019379712.1:768514-797804 GCF_000648655.2 Copidosoma floridanum
ACCTGGTATTTTGTTTGGTACAATTTCATTATTTTTTAGTAGTTTTAACAACTAAATTAAAAAAAAAAAAAAAAAATTTTCTATAGAAACTATAAGAAATGTAAATTAAGGATTACTGCCACATGTTATAAGTTTAAAAGTAGATACTATTGTTATGTTGATAGGAAACTTGGGCATAATTGATGGATCGTGCAATGGTACCAGACAACGTACAAGAAAAATAAAATAAATTACACGTAATATACTTGTGATATAGAGCATGACTTTATTCTGTACATATCGTCAATATTTCGTTTTCATTCTGAAAACCTCTTCAGGACACTATAGAAAAATGTATAAACAAAACAAGAATGGTTTAAATGTTACAATAAGCAATAAAGGTTACATGTGCAGCTGACAAAATAACATGTTAAATAGACCAAAGAGCGCTACTTAGTATTGACATAACTTAAAAAATAAATGAACAGCAATCAAGAAAATAATCTATTGCATAGTATCAATAAAACATGAGTGCGCATATGAAAATCAGATATAAGTAGGGTGATTGCCAGTGCCTATGTTAAAGAGTGTGCCAATGTTTCGGCGCTGATTTGAGCACCAATCCATCGTGGCCAGCAAAGGAACCGTGCACATGTTTTCTATTGGCTGGCGGCTTGTAGGCTTGGCTCGCGGGGAGAGGTAAGGGAGATGAGTGAGAGAGATATGAGAATCTAAATTTGTGCATCGGTGATGGAGAGAGGAGAAGCTAAACCTACATGTATATGCATACAACGGGATATTTATCTATAGCTATAGTTGTACACTGCTCATACGGAAAAGAGCTGCGCGTATTACTTTTCTCAGTTTTTCCTCCCTGAAAGAAAGATAAGCTTTTTAAATGCAGTTGATCATTCGTTCAACTATAATAAACAAAAACATAAATGTCAGGTTATAAGCAATTTTTCTTTTTATTTTTCAAAAAATGACAAGCTCAACGCAATTAACATATTATTATGTTTCATTAATAAACGAGCACCTTAATCCCAATAATCCAGTGCGCTCAATTGTTCTTCACTTTTATGATAAGTGATATTATTGAGTAATAAATAAAGGCATTCACCACATCGACACAGTATGCTTAAAAATTTTTTGTACTAAGTAATATTATTTACTAATATACTGAACACCTTTACCCGAACGCTCCATTGCACTGATATCTTTATTTGTTACTTTATATTTTTTTACCATTAATACATAGCTTAACGGCAATAATACGATAAAGCTTAAATTAAATCTCAAGCTTCGAAATTTTACGATAAACATATGTTACTTTTAGTCACATCATACCCTAAGCGTTAATAGTTCAGATGGCTAGAGCAGGAGGGTGAATTTTAGTTTTGCGGCTCCGGGTTCTGATCTCACTCGGTAAAAATTTTTTTTTTCTTATTATTACAACACTACTTTAAATGTTTTACACTTCTTTTATTTTATGATTATTACGTATTTTGTTTTATGAGTAACTTAAAAGATTTTTTTATCCAATATTGGTACACGATCCAAGAAAGTTTTTTTTTCCATTCATGGCTAAAAAAATTATTTGACGCATTAAGTTACAGCTTTTTAAGTGCAGTTAATCATTTCAATTTTATATTTTAGTTTGCATTACAACTAATGATGTTAACAAATTCTGGAAGTGCTCGAAGGTATTCCAAAAAGTAATCTTAAACTTTTTTTTTAAATTATAAACAAAATACTTTATTTTTCATCTTTTGTAGATTAAATAGGATTGATTAGTATGTCTTAGATAGTCATGTAGAAAAAATTACTTGTTTCATTGCCAAAGAATAAAGACTGTTTTTGTGATGTCTATCAAATGTTCTAGACATTATTATTATTATTATTATTATGTAAATCTACTGCTAAGCTGTGCTAAAAAAAAAAGCTTTGATGGAAGATAAGGGCAATACATACGGCACACATATGACGAAGAACATGGTATGAGACATGTTTATTAAAGGGCTAGCGCCTATGAAGAGCCGGCAGGTAGATGTAACAGAACCTGCTTCTCTAGCTGACGCCTCAATTATGTGTTGAGATAAGAAAGCCTTATAAGAGTTGGTATAATCCCAAATACACGATACAAAGCACTACCTAGCAGTGGCTTTCAGCTGGTTCTCCCTAATCATCGTTTGGAGGTGAGCCACCAAAGACATAAATCAACCCCTAAACTACATGCTTTAGCGCAACTAATTAACATAGAAACATAATTGTAACTGTCCACATCGGTACGTGCCTGGGACTTGGCATAGACAACGAGCCTATAAGCATAAGATTGTCCGTCCCAGAAGAAAAAAGTTGCTTTATTACACACATGCTTAATGGCGCTGCCAAGAACCTGATTAAATTAGACCAGTTACTACCATATTCACGTAAAGAGAATAGTGAAATTATTAATCTCATTAAAATAATACCCCACCTATTTCTAGCTAAAGGGACAACATATATAACTGTACAAGAGAAGCTTACAATTTTTTATGTGATCCCTAACTATTTTTCTATCAAAAATAGCAGTCTATTCGTTCGAAACTTTTAAAAAGAACAACAAGCTTTAATATCGTACTATTATGATGCTATAGTATTAGATGATATTGTAAGTAATCCCATTCCTTTTTTTAAAACTCTTAAAAACATAAGGCAATTAAAAAGTGATGGGAAAGAAGAGAAGGCAGTAAGACTCAAGAAACAAGTGCAGGAAAATCTAGTTTAAGCTATCATCCTTAAAACTAACGAAAAAACAGAGAGTGTTAGGATTAAAATTGACCAATAAAATACTTATAATAAATACACCGTAGGCTGGTTTAAAAAGTCAAATATGCCTAAATTTAAAAATGTGGTGATATAAAAGCTGACAAGCATTTTTAAGATAAATTTGACAAATTGACTTTTTTAGACAAAGGTGATAATATTATAAAGCCCACTAAACATTAAAACTCATAAAAGTGGAATACACAGTATAAAAAAAAATTAATTAAATAACCTTAGTACACTCCAAAATTATGCCATCAAACAAAATAAAAATACTCCTAGTGTAGAACAACATTGCCTTAATGAGNTTACAGTTGAATGAATGATCAACTGCACTTGAGAAGCTTTTACTTAATGCGTCAAATAATTTTTTTAGCCATGAATGGAAAAAAAATTTTCTTGGGTCGTGTACCAATATTGGAAAAAAAAATCTTTTTAGTGACTGATAAAACAAAATACGTAAGTTATTATAAAAAAATGGATGAAACGTTTAAAGTAATGTTGGAATGAAAAAAAAAAAAAAAAATTTGCTCCAAGTGAGATTAGAACCCGGAGCCGCAAAACTGGAATTCACCCTCCTGCTCTAGCCATCTGAGCTATTAACGCTTAGGGTATGATGAGACTATAGTAAAAAGTTAGTAAAGTATAGTAAAGACTATAGCAAAAGTTACATATGTTTATCGTAAAGTTTCGAAGCTTGAGATTTAATTTAAGCTTTATCGTATTATCGCCGTTAAGCTATGTATTAATGGTGAAAAAATATAAATTAACAAATAAAGATATCAGTGCAATGGAGCGTTCAGGTGCAGATGATCAGTATATTGGTAAATAATATTACTTAGTACAAGAAATATTTGAGTGTACTGTGTCGTTTTAGTGAATGCCTTCATTTATTATTCAATATTCTCACTTATCGTAAAAGTGAAGAACAATTGAGCGCACCGAATTATTGGGATAAAGGCGCTCGTTTATCAATGAAGCATAATACTATGTTAATTGCGTTGAGCTTGTCATTTTTCGAAAAATAAAAAGAAGGATTGCTAATAACCTGACAATTATGTTTTTGTTTTTTATAGTTGAACGAATGATTAACTGCATTTAAAAAGCTTATCTTTCTTTCAGGGAGGAAAAGCGAGAAAAGTTATACGCGCAGCTCTTTTCCGTATGAGCAGGGTACAACGATAGCTATAGATATATAGCCCGTTGAATGCATATCCATATAGGTTTAGCTTCTCCTCTCTCCCTCACCAATGCACACATTTAGATTCTCATGTATCCCTCACTTATCTCCCCCCACCTCTCCCCGCGAGCCAAACCTACAAGCCACCAGCCAATAGAAAACATGTGCACGGTTCCTTTGCTGGCCACGATGGATTGGCACTTAAATCAGCGCCGAAACATCGGCACACTCTTTAACATAGGCACTGGCAATCTCCCTACTTATCTCTGTGAAAATACAATTATAAGAGTTGAACACATAAATGCAAAAGGCTACATGTCTTTTGGCATAGATCCACGAGACCATGTAGATTGGAAAGCAACAGTTACAAGCATGAGATATGAATTCATATAAGTGCTGAATGTGTAAGATATATTTGTTTGTAACCAGGGCAGATAAAGTAGGTGCAACTGTTGTGATCAATAAGTATGAATATATATGTAAAGTCAATGCCATTCTCAATAATGATCCATACTTTACGAATTTACAGCACAATAATAGGAAGAAGGTCCTTTCACGTTTGACAAATTCTATTAAAAATTTTGTAAGTAAATGGAAGGAAAGTGGTGTTTTTGCGGCTTTTGAGTTTCCCGAAGCTAATATTGCAGATTTGAATACTTGTAAGTTATCCAAAGCTTATGGTCTTATCAAGGCTCATAAAAAAGACTTTTATGCTAGACTTATAGTTTCCACTCTTGGCTCACCCATATATTAATTGGATGAGTGGTTTTCGTCCTTTTTCGACAAATTTTTCAATAAATCTATTTACTCCATTAAAAATTTGTGCAAAGGATAAAATTAAAAGCTTGATAGTCCCAGAGGACTTCTCAATTGCTTCTTTTGATGTAGTGTCCTTATATACTAATCTACCTTTTTCCTTAATAAAAAAGTGTATCTCGCACAAACTTGAAAATTTAACTAATATTTTGGGCATCTGCAAAATTCAATTTCTCAATGGCATAGACTTGTTAATCAACTCAAACTATTTTGTTTTTAATAATCAAATTTACCAACAGTCTTGTGGGATTCCGATGGGAGGTTGCAGTTCACCATGGATTGCTGAGATTGTATTGGAGTCTATTGAGAAATCCATTATCAATAGATGCAAAGGTGACATTTTGTTATACATGAGATATGTTGATGATTGTTTGTTGGTTTTGAGAACTGATCGCATAAGTAGTACCCTTGATCTTTTTAACAGTTATAATACTTTTGTCCAATTTACACTTGAAACAGAGATAAATAACTTTATTCCCTTTTAAGAATTACTTTTTACTAAAATTCCCAATTCGATATGTAATATTGATTTGTATAAAAAACCTTCAGCTTCTGGTAGACTACTAAACTATTTTCGACATTACCTGGTATCTCAAAAAATAGCTATAATTTTTTCTTTGATTGACAAAACCTTTAAATTGTCTGATCTTACTTTTAGATATAAAAACATTAACAATGTCCAAAAACATCTCATAATAAATGCTTACCCTCTCTCTTTCATAAACAAGTATATAAAGGCAAGAATACGTTATCACAATCGACTTAATAAATCTCATTTCTATAATTCTCATCTTTTTTCACAACCTAGTAATCTTAATACGACAGTAAGAATACAGTATACTAAGGATGAAAAAAATAGTATACTTATGGTACTTCCCTTTTTTCATCCTATGGAACGTCCAATTCGTAAGATGCTAGCATGTTTCAACATTAGAGTAATTTTTACTAATACAAATAAATTAACACATATTGTCAAGTTGGGAAAGGACCAAACCAAAATTTTGGATAGGAGTGGTATTGTCTATATGATAAGTTGTGGGTGTGGTTCCAAATATATAGGGCAAAGTGAAAGATTTTTAAAGATTAGATTAAGTGAACATGAAAGGTATGTCAGAAATAAGGATACTAAGTCAGCTTTGTTTATGCACTCCTCTGAGTGTTCACAGAGTTTTGATTTTAAAGGTGTGGTGGCTTTGGATCAGGAGGCTAACAGGTATGAGCGAGAATTTGCTGAAATGTTGTTTATTACTTTACATAAGAACACCATCAATAGACAATTAGAAACCAATAAGTTCAACTATTTATATGAAAAGTTTTTGTCAGACATAAGAAACAAAATTTTAAAAAAACCTTAACATTAATATGTTTTTACAAAATCTTTACAAGTTTCATATGTTTTTATAATGTATAATAGATCTTACACATTCGGCAATCATATGTATTCATATCCCATGCTTGTAACTGTTGCTTTCCAATCTACATGGTCTCGTTGATCTATGCTGGAAGACATGTAGTCTGTAGTCTTTTGCATTTATGTGTTCAACTCTTATAATTGTATTTTCATATGCGCACTCATGTTTTATTGATATTATGCAATAGTTCGTTTTCTTGATTGCTGTTCATTTATTGTTTAAGTTATGTAAATATTGAGTAGCACTTTTTTGTCGATTTGACATGTTATTTTGTCAGCTGCACATGTAACCTTTATTGCTTATTGTAACATTTAAACCATTCTTGTTTTGATTATACATTTTTTTATAGTGTCCTGAAGAGGTTTTCAGAATCAAAACGAAATATTGACAATATGTATAAAATAAAGTCATGCTCTATATCACAAGTATATTACGTGTAATTTAATTTATTGATCATGACAAAGGAGCAAGATGTTAGAATTTGATATGATTGTCAAAACTTTTTTGTACTTGATAAGGTCATAGCTTGTGAGAGCTTAGTAAAGTAGTTTTATATCCTTAAAAAAAATTTTTTTTATCTTTTATCAATTTTTTTGTCTTTCACTCTCTTGTAGCGGTCTCTAACAAGTTTTTGCATTACTGATGGCTTCAACAACAGTTACACCATGTCAAGACATTAAGTACAATTTTCTTTTTTACCAGCTTTTAAACAGCAACTTGCGCTCACCTAAACAACAAACTAGTTAATTTTTGAGCACAACTACTTAGAACCATAGACTTCGAGGCACTTTGAATCAAACTTTCTAAACTAATGGCTTTCTTTCATTCTAGTCTACTTTTACTTAATTTACTGAAACTCTTAGTAGGAAATGATCCGATGCTAAATTTGGGCAGAAAATTTTTTCCCTATACTAGCAACTTTGCATTTGAATTTTTGCCACGCATCAACAGTGAAAACCTTGTCAGTAATGTTTTTTGCCTTAAAATTTTCTCGGTTTTAAGAATAGGTTATATTAACTTGCTTGCAAGCCTGATATAATAGGTTGATAACTAGATCTTGTAAACTTATCTCTTGGCTTATTTAGTGCGTAGTCCATAAGACTAGTATTTTGGTACGTTTAGTTCTACATACAGCTTGTTGATAGGGTGCGCTTATGGTCTTACAGCCGTTACAATGTAAAATAATTTTTACTTTTCAAGTGAAAAATTATCAATCAACCTTAAAATATCAAAGGAGCACTATTCATAGTTTTATATTTAGTCTTTGTCAGCATACAGTCAACACAAGCTCCTAAAAGCAGGATATAAAACTTTTTGTAAATAGCTTAAGCTTACTAATACGCAAGGTTAGGAGATACGATGATTAATAAGCTTAAAAGTACAAAGACATATTATCTATAACATAATAATAAGTTGAGTCAGCATATAAAAAACATCAGCTTCATGGAACAAAATGGAAAAATTCTCGGCGTAATTGTTGACGAAATCATTAAGCAAATTACGGAAATAAAACACCATGGTGATTTCCTATCTGATTCTATAAAGGTCAATTGTTGTGTTTCATTAAACTGTGGAAAAAAATTACTTGCTTGCCTTAATAATTTACCGCAACAGATTGAAATTCATGAATGCTTATTTATATTTGAAGTTGCTGACTCAGTAAAATTTTGAGTTGCTGTTTTAGCTCACGGATGGTGTAAAGTATTTTTTAGTCTGCGGTCATGAATCAGTTGAATGTCAGGATAAGGCGCGCCCCAACTCTATAATGATATTTAATGACATTTCCTGTCATAAACATGATACTGTGAAAGTTTTATTCTGCATAAAATGTGACAAAAGTAGTGGCTATTTCTATGTTTTTTAATCATATGCTCAAGTTTAAAAGCATTTAGTCAGAGATATCTTCAATTTATTGAATTTAGTTTGAAATATAAGGATATACACAGTGGTTTGTCGTAATACACAAGAAAAAAAACGTAAATATTTTATCTATAAATATTACTAACGCTCATTAGGTGCGTGTTAGTATATTTTTGATCATTAAGTGGTCAACGTCGACATTTTTATTTATGAAAAACGCGTTCTTTGGCAAGTTAAAAGAGTAAAAGACTCTGTTAGATGTCAGCACTGATGCCTTACGTCAGTTAGACACAATTTTAAAAACAGGTTGAGAATACTTCCAGGCCTCTAACTAATTCACTATATAAAACCATCTATGACACGCTAAAGGGAAAAAAACGTGCCACTTAGCTTTAAAATGACGTATTGAGAACCATATTAGCCCTTTAAGCCAAAAATTAATAATACTGATACATCAATACTCCGATATGTTAATGGTGGTATTATAGAATGATAAAGAAGATTAGAGAATACTTGTAGAGGCTATAACATTGTTGTTAAAAAAAGGGATGGCGATGATTAAGTGCACGATTGCTACATGAATTTAGTAATGAATTTGCACTTACGAATGTTTTATAAAGAAAAGCTAGAACTAGATTAAATTTCTAAGATAAGAAAAGCAAAAAACGGACAATTTATACTTGTTGACTAGCCCATACCTATTTAAAAAAGTGAAGTAATGTATGTATATATAACTGAAAATTTGTAATATCCAATGACTGATAGATCAACGGAGTTGCTTCTAAAAAAAATTCTTATAAAACGCTCAAGACATCATACAATTAGGCTGAATATAGACAAATTCTAAAAGTTTTGAGTGTATACATAAGAAAATTTGATAAAAGTGAGCCAATTTGGCTATATAATAGTAATAAATAATAAAATGTTATAGTCTTAAGCTTAATTGCATATAAGTGAAGAAAGGTGGATCCATGATTTTACTAAAAGTTGCTAAGCTTAACACGCAAATGGACGACGTTGACTAGTATGAACCTAACAAACTGGTCAGTTGACTTGGTTTAATGGCAGAAAAGCATTTAAAAATTTGTAAGTCCATACACGATGTCAGCTATTTACTTTGTTAAGGCTCTAATTCTCGATAAATTATTTTCAAGCCAACACCATGCTAATTAATGCTTATTTTTGTACCTGACAGTGTATTTTATAGTGTCTTTTGTCGTATAAAGTAGTTATGGATTGTCCCTGCTTATTATACATCCTAGGGTTATTTTATATTCAGCGCATAGTAATTAGTTCTTATATAGATTATGTTGCGTTCTTGAGTTCTCAAGATCTACTTTAGGAATATAATCCATTTGAAAATCGTATTTCACGTTTGTGAAACCTGCTCGATTGATATATTATGTTAATCTAAGACAAATTTTTTAAGGTTAAAAGTGAGTCCTTATCCACAAGAATCCAATGTTAAGAATTGGTGTCATAATAGATACGGTATTACTCATCTTTATTAGGTCGATAGTCTTTGTTTACATATTGGTTATGAGCTTTGTCATAACGATTGCTACATCGAATAACTCCTAATTCTATACTACGTTTAGTTTACCTGAGCCTATTAATATCTTCTAATAGTTTCAATTAAATCAGGACATTCTTTAATGTATAAGGTCCATCCTTAAAAATTTATGTTTTTTCAGGCTTAATAACTGCCTTTGTATATTTTAAAATTCTATCCCACGTAAACTGAGGTCAAGAATAAAAATAAGCTGAGTTTAATACTTGTATTTAACGACAATAGTCCCAAAAATTTTATAATAATACAAGTAGCAAAACATCTGTCTTTAAATACGAATTAAAATTTTGTTGAAATGTCTTAACTTTTAATGTATTCTATAAATTTATGGCATATTCATATGCTTCGTCAGAAATATGAATATTACACAAGCCGATATAAGAATCATTTTTTAAAATAAATATAATTTTCTTAAAGCATTGAAATAAAGAATCATTATTATCAAAAAATAAGCATTTTACATAATTTAATGGGTTATATACTATATTTATTATGATAAGTACTATATTTATCATATTTTTTCTAAGATTTAAGCTTATCCAGGCTTAAAGATTATTCATCTAGGGAAGGATTTGTGAGTTTACGGGAGTCCATAAAACGATAACTTATGTTGGTCATGTTGGTCTCTTTAACATACTTTATGAAAGATATCTATTATTTTTGGTTTGTGGGACAAGTTGCACGTAGCCTGAAAAGCTGATTACATTTCTTTTTTATTAGCAAACGTTTATCACAACTACAATTGCCATGAAAGACTTATCTTATTTTTCTTACATCTTTCTAATTAACGTTACACTTACTGCTTACAGGACCTTGAAACGTAAATGTTTTTTATATATGATAACTTGTCTGGACATAACGAATAGTACCAAGCTGTAATATTTAACTTTTGAATATTTACGTTCTAGTAAAGTGACAATAATCTTGAACCTTCTGGTCTTTTAAACTGAAAGACACATGCGCAAGAGCAACGCATTACTTAACTAATTTTGATCTGAAGGCGTTAAATTTGTCATTTTGCATAGATTATCATATGAGTACTTTAACTAAAATGCTAAAGCGTGTGAGCTCTCTACAAATTACATATCACCTGCTACACGTTCTTTACAAGTTTATGTGTAACTCTTGCATTATAATTAACGGTTTTTAAAACTTTACTCAATTAAATCCAGTGTTAAATGCATTGTACTCCTGAAAAGCATGATCACGCTTACAGATTGCAACAAACGTTAAAAATCTGTTCACAGGGCAATCGGTACACAATTTTGAATAGTAACGTTTTGAAACTAAGATATATTTCAGTTTTATATTATAGTAACTTTTGCACTGTCTAAAAATAATGAAGACAAGGATCTCAAGTAAATGATGAACATTTTAATGGGCAGATTTTGCGTACAAGACGAAAAAGATTTTTTACGTAGTCATAGTGAAATTTATCTAATACATGTACATCAAATGTTAGTAATTGTTATTCTATTTTTCCATTTTAAGCAAAATGAAAGCATTCAAGTATAAAAGATTTAAAAGTTCATATTTTTCAGAGAAATAACACCATAAAGGAAAACAATATTGGCTTATTAATATTACTCTATCTTTTTAACAAGTATTAACTCGTCTTAAAAGAAAACGTCAGTGTCTTTTTCATTTTCAAACTAGCTTTAGATGTAACTAGACATTTAAAATCGTTATATTTAAAATCATTTTCATACCAAGTATAGTTTAAGATCCCCTATGCGTGATTCTGCACTGGATGCAATGCTGATAAAATAAAATAATTAAAGTGTAAATCATTATTATTCATCACATTAATGCGAGACTAATATAAGTTGGCCATTCAATATTGAAACTTTACCTCATAAGATCTCGTTTATTCATGTTCATAACTAAATCTAGTATAGAACGCGTAAAAATGTCAGCATTCTAAAGAATTCTATAGCAATGAATTAACACTAGATTTTTGTATATAGTATTATCCTCATTTTTCTAACTTGTTGATATGATTCATGATTGGTGATTGCCTCATTTTTCAAATACAAAGCAGTTAAAATAATTAACTTTTTTAGTAGATAAGTTTGTTTCGCTTTAATAATTTTAAAGCAACAAAGTAGTTTAGGCTGTCACGTGTCGTTTACATTTATTCAAAAGAAGCTAGTTTATTGGCCAACTCAGCAGAAGGTGGGAAAGAGAGAAGAGCCTACAGTTAATAAAAGTTATCATAGTTATTACATCCATATACATGCACAAAAGTTACACTATCTACGGCATCTGTCTGAAATCTATATATATTTACATTCATACGTTATTCGGTTAGCTCTCATTAATTAAAACCTTTTTTATCTTTTGCCTTCTTATCTGAGATTGCCAGCTGAACTAGACATAAGAAGCTTAAGTCATAACATTAAAATTTTTAGCAGTGGGATATCGTATCAGTTTTTAAATATTCCCTCCTCTGCTAATCATGTTACAACAGTATGTAAGTACCCTGCAAATTATTCGTTGGAAGAAAAAGTTTAACTACATTTTAATCTGATTTTATTTGTTATAAGTAATAAGACAGTAACAGCTAACTACTTTAAATAATTTAAAAAATGACTAATAAAGTACCGTTCTCTACGGGGCCAGTGAGTTGGCAAGTTCAGCTCAGAGGGTGCTAGAGAGAAAAGTCTCTAACCAATGTGATTTCAAAATTTTAGGTGATAAAGTACACTTGTATACACAGTGCTATGTTTGTAAAAGATAAATGTTAATACAGTCTATGTGCAAGCCACAAGCTTTTCCCTAGTATCCATAAATACAGGATCTTAGTCAGTAACGTGATGTCCACCTTCAGCGGCATGTTACCTCATACTGGCATGAACTTCTTGCATCTGCACATGTCACAAAGGTAACTGCTTCTTAAATTTTTTGGCAACTAAATTATATAAATGAAGCTTGAAATCAAACTATAAACTGTGACTCTGATATAAAAGCGCATTGAAATTGTAATGAGCATAGTTATAAGGGGAAAGTGACTCCAAATGATTTTACAATAACGAAAGAATTTTCCAAAGTGTAACCAACAATGACTCGAGATTCTATTACAAAAAAAAATTTGTAGTAGATGTTAAAGATTATTAGACTAAGAAAAATAACTTTAATTTCAAAGAGGTAATGATTTAGGACATAAAATCCAATGTAAAGCTGTAAATAATTTTTTTTCACCTGCTTACCAATAAGTAATTTAATAAAAGACACGTATATACTAAGTAAAATGGTTTAAAACTAATTTTTATGGAAAACTTTAAAGATAAAAAAAAATATCGAATAATAAATTGTAGCATACGATACAATAAAGGTAGATCAATGATGCGTAATTATGGCATCAGAAAAATAACCGGATGACACTTGGTAACGTTGCAGAAGAAGTGATTTCTAACCTTTCTTCCATTTTTTCATCACCCCATGTCTCAGTTTTCGATGAATGAGCAGCAATAATACTTTATGACCGATTATAATGTTGAAAAGAAAAAAAAAATTAATCAGAGTTTTGGTAGAATTTTAATATAAATGTTTTTGCAACTGGTCGTTAGAGGGGAAATTATCACGCATGCCTCTGGAAGTAGCAAGCCCCACTGCTCAGATTGAAGATGAGTGTGTGGACTTTCTTACTCCTTGTCTGAGTCAGGGCGAGATTTTCTTGTTTTCTTTTACATTTGATACAAGTGCTAAAAACTAAACCAGTTTACAAATTAGGCTACGACAGTTGGTTAATAAAATCATCAGTGTAATAAAAGGATTACTCGGTAAATCATGCGTCTGCAAACATAAACGGTAGAAATCGGTTAACTCCTTGGATGTTAAAAAAAATCATGTCGTTAGATACGCCGTAGTTAACACTTCTATGGTTTCTACTAGCTACACGTATAGCATGTATAAGTTGTTTTATTTTATACGTAATAACTGTGACATTTATTATTTTTTCTTTTTGATTTTAACCTATGTACATTAATTCAAAATTATTCCAGCACTATGTCTCTGTGCAGCTGCTTCCAGTTAGACTTTTACCATAATTAGTTTTTTCTGAGGATGTTTTTGTTTGTTTTAGTATGAAATAGTACTATTTTTTATTTTAAAGTAGCATGAGCGAGCAAAAAACTACTAGTTATTGTAGTCCACCGACGTTACACCATGTAAGTAAGAAAGATATTTACAAAGCGTTGAAATCCTTATAAAGTATGCATACCAACTATGGGTCTCAATGTTCTTAAGTTTTATCTACTTTTAATATTAACAAAATATATACGAGTCAATATTGTTTAGTCAAAATATTATCAAAATATGTCTTTTTATATGTTTTTCTTACAACTTTTGCATACAAAATATGAAGAAATTTTGTTGTAAACATAATTAAAATAATTGACCAACACATGAATTTTTCTAAAATATTGAACTAATCTCGCTGACAACCATATATGACAATAATTATGTTGACGTTTAAGAATGAGGTTGAAATACACTTATTTAAATACATTAACATTGTCAGCATAGATACGTAAGCAGTAATTTAAAGCATTATATCACTATATTTGTACTTTCTTTTATGTATTTATTTTAACAATTAAGCTGACACAGCAAAAATTTATAACTACGCAAGATTTTTTTGTTTCATGAGTCTAATCATCATGAGTTTTATCATTGTTTTTAATACGAATCCGTGGACAGTAGGTATTTGGGTTTGGAACAATAATGTTTTAGTCTTAAGACATTTTATTACAGATAATATAGTATTGGTTGCAACACTTTCCTGCTTTGATAGGGACGCAAGGATCAAAAAAGTAGACTGACTCATCAACTTACCTGTCTCTTTGTACTAGCTCATCAAAAACATGAAGACTTTACTGCAGATGTTCACTTTTAATATCTGAGTAATTTGTGTCAGTATATACCTCAAAGCGTCAAAAGGACTATTTCATCTTTAGCGTCAGCATTGATGAATCTATACATGTTTTCCTCATTTCTTACTAAATAGTTTCAGAAGGCATTCAAACAAACGCTATGAAATGATTGGTCTTTAAAGAAGTCCTTAAGTTATTGTCAGAAATATGCATACATTTAATAGTATTCTAGTCAAAAAAAGTTAGTACTGGAGATTCACTTGATAAAAAGTCTTCGTCAACCTGCTGCCAACCACCGCCCAACGTTTCATACCTTCGTTTTCTTGATACAATGAAATCCTTCATCTGGTAACTTGCAACATAATTATTCTATTGATCTTAAGAGTATTAAAAATGTTAGACAACTATTAAGTTTGCATGAGGTACAGAGGTACATACAGCAATAAATATTTTTACAACCATTTTGTACAATTATGGGCCAAGAAAACAAGTCTATACTTTTGCTTAAAAATTGAAGGATAATGTAAACAAAAAACCTCTAAATTATTAGTGCACTTTAAATTTATTGCAAGGATAAGCCTACAGGTGTAATAATGTTCGATAGTCGATCTATTTTTTTATGAAACTCACTGATAAAGAGTACAATTTGTCACTTACGGACATTCTTGTGAGTATTTTATGGTAATGTGTAGTTTAGATTACTCAAGGAAAAGTTTCTTATAATATTAGTACATATCTGTTTCAGCAAATTTGGTTTTTAAAAGAATCCTGACAATATTTGTGTCATAAAGAGTCATTTATTTATTTGGGAATGTATATTAGACATATGTTTACCGACAATAGTCACAACAAAATATTTTTCTTTTCTCGTTTTGGTACAATTTGGCTAAAAAAAATAATTTAATCAAGCTCAATAATTTTGACTGATAGACGTATGTTATTTGTAAGTATAGTGGTTCGAAAAGAGATTTTTAATTTGATGTTACTAAAATATACTTTCTTACTTTGAGCTGGAACAAAATCATGTGAACCGGTCTATGGTAAAAACTATTTCGACCCTATGATCATGAGTGATTCGTATGGTTTCGAACTTGATACCACAGAAAAAAAAACAATACTGAAAGTAGAGGAAAATAATCTTTCAGTAGGTGTATAAAAAAGTTATTGGTTTGATCATTTTCCTTACCATGGCTGGAGTATCAACAAGTAAGCGACAAGATAGGTACAAATTATATTAGATCAAACGATACATCTACTTGCTCTAGGCATGACGATTAAGTTGATGATGAATGTTAGAATTTACTTTTTTTTTAAATTATATAAAAAAAAAAAATATGCTTTCGTAAATAGTTGCCTTAATCCAAAAAAACAGATGTAAGATCATAAAAAATAATTCATCGCAATTAAAAAATTAATACTTCTCAGAGCCAACACACTGCTTATTCATACTTGTGAAAAGAGTAATTTTTTGTTTTTTTATTTACTTTGAACTCGTGTCCGTATTGTGATGAATGCTTAATGATATACGATACGTATTCAAAGAAAGATAACAATTGTACACTCTTTACCATGAACTTCGAACGATTAAATAAAGCATCCTTTGTGTTGTGATAAATGTATTTGATTACTTTGTTCCAGCGCCAACACATTCATAAAGGTATTGCAGCAAATGTTCAATGAAACTCGAAAAATCTTTCGAAAACTATATTATCAGTACGCTCTAAACCAAGACATCTCATCCTTTATAATAAAAATCATCTCAACATCACTTTCTCGTATAAGTGCTAACTTACGACTGCCACAGATGAAGAGAAAACTTTTTCGTCAGGTAATCCCAACTACGCACTGAAAAAAAAGTTGACTTGATCCAAGAAAATCCATTGACTTTAATTCCATTCACTATAATCAAGAAATTATTTACTCAATTCAAGAAAATTCTTTTAATTTTGAATGAGTTTCTTATCTGGTCACAAAATCATAAGGTTACTAAAAAATTGCATAGAAACAAGCAAAATATACCAGAAACAAGAAAATATTTTCTAGAAAAAAAAAAAAAGTCTCAATGTTCTTAAGTTTTATCTACTTTTAATATTAACAAAATATATACGAGTCAATATTGTTTAGTCAAAATATTATCAAAATATGTCTTTTTANTTTTACATTAAAAAAAAAACTCATAAACTATTACTAAATATAATGTTATCCTGTTTTTTTTGGAAGTTAGACTTACCTAAAATCATTTGTCATCTCATATAATTTATACTAAGAGAAAAAAAAAATTTTTACTTGATTTAAAAAAGTGTGCAACTGTTTGAGATAAAAAAAAATGCACGCAAATCAATAACATATTTCTTTAATTGAAATTTATGCTGGTAAAATATCACTTAATGCTTACAAATTTCATGCTTGAATAGTTCCCAGTAAATATGATCTAGAAACCTGAGCGTATCCAACTTGTTCAAGATAATATAATATGGAATTTATAATGTATACTCAGGAACATAAGAAAATGTTACTTTATTAAAGAAAAGTATTTAACTGCTTGGAATATCAGATAGACGCCATACTATAGAATTTAAAACAAGTAAGATACGCTTTTTTTCTTAACAATATTTACTTTGAACTATTTGAGCATGAAATTTATTAGCAATAAGTTAGATTGTACTTAACACTCGTCTGTATTAGTTTACTAGTTTTAATTCAGAAGCTGGTAAATGTTTTCTTGATGTAAATGAATATTACATTGAATTGCGTAAATTTTTTTTAAGTATAGTATGTTAACTATATTATATACGCACAGATTAAAAAATAGGTTTCATTGATTTAGGAAAATGTTTAACTATTTGGAATAAAAAGATAATACTTTCAAATCAATCAAACTTTATCTAATATCAAAAAAATATAAACTAGCTCTAGAAAAAATTGGTAACACTTATTCAATGCAACGACGGAAAATATAATTTCCCAAAAATTTAATCGTGAAAAACTGAAAAAATTGAAAAAATTGAAAAAAATAAAAACAGACAATTCATAAAATTAAAAATTTTTTTCTACAAAATCTAAGCATTTAACAAAAAATTATAAGATGCTTTTTTGCTTAAAATAAACTAAGCACCCCGAAAAACTGTTTTTTACTTAAAGTCGTAATTTATTTGCTTTGATTATGTAAATTGCTTATAATAGTTTCCCTGGAATTATGACGATCCCGCACCCTATACATTAGTGTTAAAAACGTTAAAACACTTAAATTATAATTTTAAAACAATGGCACATGGTGTATATTCAGAGATTTGTGCGGTATGAATAACGCGTCACGAGAATTCATGAAATTTCATGATTTTTCTAACTTTTCTTTTTTTTTTGCAAAATCTAAGCAATACAACAAAAATGCAAGAATTACTTTTTGTTGTAAAGTAAGAAAGTAATCTAAATAAAACATTTTTTGATCAAAAAATTTAACATTTTTCTCTTTCCTTATGTACGTTAGTAACAATTAACTCAGAACTTTTGCAGGCTCGCATCCATAAACATAATCTGTAGAAAGTAAAAATACGTAGAATAAGCTTTAGTGCGGCAGTGGACATATAAGAGGCTACGTATACTTATATACTGGCAGCTCCACTGTATAACGACTATTTGGTTTTGAAAAATTAGTTTTTTTCTATTTTATAAGAGTTTAAATTTCCCAACTCTATTCATTACCTTACACCTATACTATTCCGATAAGGCATCAAGAAACCTTCATTTTTTCATTGTTTCGTGTTTTATAAGAAAAATATTAGGGTTTTATTAAAAAATGAGACCCAGATAGAGTTTTAATATGTTTTTAAATATTGATGTTAAAAAGGCTTACGTTGAACAGTTATTCTTGTCCAGAAAACTATGACATAAGGACTCTATTTCAATTATTCACCTTAGAAGACGCTTTTTTAAGATTCTTCTGAGTATAACATTAACAGTTTGCTAGTGTCATCATTGACTTGTACCTTGATTTCAGTATAAAGTGCCTTTTTTAAGAAATTAAAAAGTTTTTTTCATACCCTGATAACTTACTGCAATATTTCCATTACAATTGTCAGCCGTCATTAAATAATAAAGAATTATTTACCTTACAAATAAGGTCGCACAGTTTTACGATGTACTTTGTCGACTAATTTTCAGTTCAAGTGCTTAAGCTTATCTTCATGACCTATGTGTAGCATCACTTACTGGCAGTTACTCCTGATCAGTAGTATTATGAAAATATATTCTTATAAGGGGTCCTTTATCCATTCTTTATTAATGTTTTTGTATTAATCTTTTGCTATTTACTCTTGTTCAGGAGGTTCAACTTCAATTATTTATTAACACTTTTTTTTGTGAACTCAACTAGGTAAGCCATTATATCTCTTATTGGCTCCTCGCTTATTTTCACAGTCGAAGTTTGGATCTTTGTATGTATGATGCAGCTATTACCGATGAGACTGATTTTAGGTGTGGCATAAGTCTTCTAATTTTGAATTCAATAAATGAACCTTTATTCATACAAGGTTGAATTTCATTTCAGACCCAAGAATACCATTTAAGAAAGTTTTTATATTTTTTACCATTTAACTATGGCTACAGGTAGAACTACTAGAATTCAAGGTTGTATTTGTATTTGTTTTACAACTGGGGACTTTCAAGACATCTATGATATCGCCATGGATCATGTTTTATTTGGATCGCTGAATGTTATAATTCAACATATTCTTCTGTTATCTAGTTACTTCTTACCGTGTACAAAATTTATTAATTTAAGTACTACCAAGCCAATTTTCAGTGTATCTTAAGTGTACATCCTAAAGACTGAATGAGTGAAATTCTGTCATGACTACAGTTTATAATTATTACCATAGATTTTATTTAACAGAAAGTCCTTATAAAATAACTGTCTTTTTACCTACAAAAATTTCTATAAGTTTATTTATTATCTGAAGTTTTTTTTACAACTTAATATTAGAAACCTTTTACATTAAAAAAAAAACTCATAAACTATTACTAAATATAATGTTATCCTGTTTTTTTTGGAAGTTAGACTTACCTAAAATCATTTGTCATCTCAGATAATTTTCCGATTCTTATCAGTGATGTTTTTCTTATTGATCTTTTTAATACTGATCCTCACTATTACGTGCTCCTAACATCAGTATAATTAACAATTTATTAGTATACTTCAGTAACTTAAGTTATATAACATTAAGGCTCATACATTTTCTTACTTTAAATGAATTGTAACAGTTACTCGTTTTTAATGGTTTTAAATCTTATACTATGTTATTACCATAGCTTATTAAGTAACAATTAATTTAAGCAACTTCTTTTTTCTATCAATAAAAAGCATACTTTGAATATATATTTACATTACTACGGTAGGGTTTTAACTACTGTTATAATGATTTATAAGTACTTATAAATTATTTTCATATCTCTTGTGTCCACATGTTTTATTAGGTCCTAGTTATTTTGCTAAGTATTTCAAAGAATAAGTGAAATTCTAAAAACATTTTAAAATTTAATTTTTTTTTTTCTTAAGGGAGTATCCCTCTTATATGTAAAATAACGTCAAGATTCCTATGGTATTTAAAATGTAGGTAAATAACAGCCAGACAAAGCACCAGATAGAATTTCAAGACTTTTCACAGCTTTGGAAGTAAGTTATTAACGAAAATGAGCCTTTTCATTTAACATGGTATTTAAAGGGTCTATGCATTTTTTGCCCCTTCATCTGTTAATATCTCAATAAATAACGTCATGGTTAAGATCATATTAGTTCCTTAGAAGAAGAATATATACAAGGACTACATTGCTGTTCTTTGAATAACCATTTAGTAAATGTAAAATTACTGATAAAGGAAAAAACAAGCAAAAAACAGGGTTTAAACTTATATGTACATGTTAACAACGCATTAAAACCTTTGCCCATACTATAGTTTGCTACAGCCAATCTAGTCAATTGAGGAAATAGTCTCTTAACAAAAGTTACTTTTTAAATAACTCAGTTCAGTTTTTTTACATTCAGTACATGGTTGCATTAAATAACATGATCTAAACAGTAACATACATGGTAAATAAGAAAACTTCTAGATAAATGTCTGGCTATCATTTTAACGACTAAAGCTATATATATATTGTTATCTCAAAAAATTACTATTAAAATTTTAGTCCATTTTCAGTGTCATAAAAACTGTTGCATAATGATTGGCTATTATATCTACTAGAATTTATTTGTAAAAAAGCTTAAGATTATGATGAATAGCAAAAAGCTTTTAACAAAGTTATTGCCTACAAAAATTAAAAAGAAAAACAGCTATAATTAAATCATAATATACAAAGTAATTCTTGAAAGTTCTTATGATTCATTTCCATTCAATTTTTTCGTATATTAGTTAAAAGTTTTAAGGCACCCTAAGAGGTACTTTTAAAAATCTGTTCATAGGATGTTTATATATGTGTAACACGAGCGCAAATAAAAAGTAACAGTCAAATATGATGTCTTGAAAAAGAATGATTAAGATATTGATTGAAATTGATGTTGAAGAAACAAAAAATGTAAGTTGTTGGACTTATAAACTTTTAGTTCAAACCGTATCCAAAAAGAACAAATAGAAGTTATTTTGACTACTAATTCATTCGTTAAAAGAGAAAAACTTATCTTAACATTCAAACAATTAAAGCCGTAAAAGAACGTCAGTATTCAACTATAACAAAGCCGAGATATTTACTCTTATGTACAAGATAAATTGTTTTTGAAGTTAACATGGACATTGCAATATATAGTAAGAATTGTAAGTTAAATTAAAGCAAATTGTTTTTTTTTTTTTACTTTATATTAGAAGATTTTCAAAGAAGCAACCCTAAAAAAATTTTACTGTTGTTTAGCATAAAAATTATATGATAAAGTGCAAAATTTATGAAAAGGATATTCATTTTATCACCTACTCAAGGCCAAAACTTTTAATTTTAAGGAAACATTTTTATTCTGATTCATGTAGCTCAATATAAGAAATCTTTGGCTTAAACGTTTTGTACTTCTTTACATTTTTTTTATTTACTTACGTAATACTGTAGAACATACATTTCTTGTAGTTAGTGGCAAAATCAAAATACGAAATCAAGTCTTCCCAAAGAAATCCATGCTTTGTTTTAAAGCAAAATCATAAAATGTCGGTAAATATATAAGATTATTCGATTTTATTAAAGCAGCGAGAATCCAACTTTTATCTTTTGTATTTTCTTACTAACAATAATATTCATGCTTAGATTAAATGCCTTGTGTTAAAATTTTATTAAGTTCCAAAAAAAACCATATCCTTTTTTTGGCATATACTTTTCTGTACAATATTCACACGTTTTGCGAATAATACAATGGTGGTACTAGAAAAACATTTATGTTTAACACACACACACACACACACACACACACACACACACACACACACACGCGCGCGCGCGCGTGTACAGGAATGCACACATTGACACACATACAATCACACGAACGTGCGCTCGTGTGTGAGTGTATAAATATCCTAAATATCTTGGTTTACTTTATTGACTATTAATTTGAAAGTTAAAAGACCCTTTTTTATTTGAATGACATTTATAGGTGAACATTTAAAAGGGAAGATAAACGTTTCAATGCTCAAAGAAAGATACATGACAGACAGGAGGTATTCAAAGTTCTTAAGTTTAAAATTTTACTGAGTAGTTTTTAAAAATAAAATTATATATTTAACATTTATTTCATTAAGTAGTTCACGTATTGATTTGCATATTTACACAGTTGACTAAAGTAGTTAATTTACAATAATAGTTAGCATTCAAAAACCTCCCGCGCTTGTGAAAAACATGTGCTTACCATAACTGGATATTATATATACTTAAGAGGCTATAATAAAGTTATGTCTAGTTCTTCTGTAACTTATGTTATCTATGATACTACCTTATCAACTGTACAAGCAACAATTAGAGTTTGCCTTCAAATTAAAGTTTTTTTTCCGCCCAATTTTTTTCTTCACCCGTAATCTCGTCCTTCAGTCACGATATTCACCTTTGGAAGGCACAGTGAATACTGAATAACGTATATTTATGCTTACTCGATGTTACTCATGGTCTCTGCTGATTGTTACAGCAGTAAGGTGGTCATTGCTCCTCCTTCTTCATTACTTAGCAGTTTCTTCGCATTCATAGTCAATTTTGTATTTTCAATCACCTGAAAGATAGTTCCATATAAGTCACTTTTTTAATTCATACTGAATTATTGACTGAAAGTTCTTTTTTAACAACTTTTTTAGAAGGTTTATGAGTAGTCTTATATACTTTAGACGCTTTACCACAAAAATGTAGGCTGATATTATGTTTAGCTTCAATGTAATAGGGAAAAAGTACGAAAGTAATAACATTTACATAAATTACCCAATTTCTAGAAGTGAAAATAGTTTCTTACGATTCTATGATTAATACATATATCTGCACTATATGTTATCTTAATTGTTCGAAGATACTTTGTTTACATAATTTTCATTTTTCTTCAGACTGACATAGTTATATTTACACAATAGACAGTAATTTTAACAATGTTAACAAAGATTCTACTGTCATTTTGGTGCAGATTTTTTTGTTTTATTTGTGAACCATATTTAAGGATCAAAACTATGAGCTGCAATGCTGGTAGGATTCCTCTGATTCTTTGTTAATTCTCAGATTTTTTGTTACTCGTGTTTTGAGATTTTTTTCGGTACTTGTGGGTGACAAACAATTTATATGTATTTTGAGATAACTATATTAACAACATAATGTTTAAATATCTAAGAAGTTACAAGATAATAGTAAACATGATTTTTTTGTAGTGTCGTAAAAGAGATGGTTTTGAACTCTTAAAGTACTTGTATGCAAGTGCGGACAAAGTGCAGTTTTAATAATAAAATTTGTTAACTTGAATCTGCTTAGTATATTATTTTACCAAAAAATAAGTAATGTCATATGACTTGTTAGACTCAGCTTCTAAGAATAAACGAAGTAAACAAATTTTTTAAACCTAAGAGATGTAAGCTTCACGAACTAAATGATCCAAATTCAGTGATAATTTTTGGTTATGATTTATCTTATTAATAAATAAACGATTTTTTCCCATTTTTTTAAGCTGTACTAAACAATAAATAATTTTTAAGAAGTAAGATGCTTATAGAAATTCCAGGTTGTAAAATAGAATTTAACCATAAGAATAACTATCTTAAACATAAGTTATATTTATAAAACATGTTAGGATTAAATTAATAGATTAAGAGAAAAAAACGAAAAAAGCCGATTTTAGAGCTCCTGTACATGAAATGGCCACCTTAAAATAAAACATGAAACAGTAACGAAGGTGGTAAAAAGAATCTACATCGCTTTTTTTGTAAGAAAAAAACTTGAGATTGATTCTGTAAAATCTTTACACAATAATGTTTCTTTGCAAGCTTTTAAAAACAAGAATAAGATTGACATAAAATAATATTTTACCATAAAACGTAGTAATTTACAGTTTTTACGAACATATGCTTGTGCATTTACAAATGTTCAATGAAAACATACGGGAATAATAGTCACATTCTCTCTACATTAATCTTTTTTTTTTTAATAATTATTAACAATCAGTGCAGTAGAAGACATACATATTCATAAATGTAACTGCATCTGTACTAGAACTAAAGTGTTTAATCGCAATAAATCATAGAGAGTTAAAATAATTTTTAAAGAAATTGAGAAATATTTTGATGTTTGTGCAAGGTGTTAGAGAACAATCTGATCATCAAATTTAAGAAAATTTTTGAAATTCAAACACTTTAAAGTCATTAAATAGTATAGGAGTTATTCATAATAACGTAAGACTTATGTAGAAGTGTCACGTTAAAATTTATTATTAAGGACGCTCGCACTAAAAAAAGTGTCCCGAAATACTGAAAATCCCAGAAGTAAATGGACATACTAAATAGACCTTAAATAAAGCACATATGTGGAAGAAAGCTTATGATTAGTCGCATAAACTAGTTTTTAAGTCACATTCCTAGAAAAAAATACAATTTATTTAGCTTTCAAATAAAAAAATGGAAAAATAAAGAAGAACATTTTTAGTTTATTTAAAACTCACGTTAACCTGAAATAAAAGGTTAGGTCAGCTTAATGTGCTTTGTATCTGTCCAACAAGAAATAATAATGACAAGACTCACAATGTAATCCAGTTACACCTATCGAAATAAAAGTCATGACTAAAAAACTAGTAATGTAGTTTAATGGTGTATAATACAGTAAGGTTACTTTTATAACGATACCTCAATAATTCCCAATGTCTTATTAACTACGTTTTACACATTGAATCTAGCTTGTTCAAGACTATTAGATGAATAATAAGAATTGAAAACATTGACAGATAATTTAAATTAGTTAAGTTTGTTGCCTTAACAAAGAATCAATATTTATAAAGAATAATTAATTAATANATAATTAATTAATAATAAATATTTTAGTTAAATTATTTAGAAAAATAAAAAATGTGTTTTTAAATCGATGAAATACTCCAAAGATGATGTAATAAGCAAAAAAAATTCTAGTCTATAACTATTACCCTAAATCTGTACAACAATTTGAGCAATTTTTGAATCAGCTATACATTTTATCAGAGAATAATGAAGTCTCTTTTTATTATTATCATTATGATATACAAGAACCCTATAATAGATAACTAAGCTTCGTAATACTTTATTTTCATTATCTTAACGAAACATGTTAATATTTTGAAAACTTCAACTCAATTCTAACTATTCACCAAAAAAAGAGATTCTAGCTGGCCCAATAAGTTGTACAAACTTAATAGTTTTGGAAGTTATTGACATCTCTTGCTGTTATATTTTAGGTTATATATTATAAAGTTAAATTACCTATTATGATGTACTTTAAAATCATGATAGTACTTACAAGTTCACTATTTTATTTTATGTATTAGAATATGCAACGTATCAGAGTATTACAATAATTCTGATGAGAATTGAAGGTAGTAGTTAAAAACTTGACCTTTGTTTATCGATCTCATTACTTTTTGAATATTTAATTTGGTATTTCAAAATTCTTTACTCTGTAGAATATTTCAACTTAGATAGTTGCTATTGTGTGATATTTTTTGAGAATAAAAATTCTTTAAAGTTGCAACCAGCTTGACTGGTATATATTAATTTTATTGTGTTTGAAATTTTTTAGTTCGTCACACAATTTCAAACAGGTAACATTCAAAATATTATACATGTCAACTTATAGTAACTATGAAACGATAATTTTTCTGGTTTTGTTAAATACAAAAATTACCTATACATTAGTATGTAATGTACACTTTTGTAAGAAAAAAAAGGACTAGCAATTTTGTGGTGGGTATTGTACTTTCGCAATATATCAATATGTCTTCGTTAGAAGATTTTTAATAAGAAAATAAATTTTGATCCTCAAGCAAATAGAACTTCTCCGTGACATTATTTCATTATTCATTCGTTAATAAATAATAAGGCTAATAAATTCTATTGACCACGTGGTATTTTCCAAATACCAATTAAACTCTTTACCGTGATAAAGTATGACAAAGATATTTCGAATCTACAGAAATCTCGAGATTCCTCAGTTTTTCTAAAAGTTGTTCCTAGTGTTATTCTTTGTTCATCCTCAGGTCGTAATCTACAAGTTATTCCAGCTGTATAAAAAATAATTTTATTTCATCCATTTCTATATTTTACCTCTTTAGTTGTGGAAATCAAAATTTTTAAGCACATCTGACTTTTTTATGTACGGTACAGCCGTATTCAGTGACAACGGAATATTGTAAGACCAGACTGTCTGCCAAATCAAGCTACTATTTTTAATTATTTTTTTCCATCAAAAAAATTAGTGCTGCATTGACACTGTAATCTTTTGTAAATAACATAATTAATTCTGCATTTATTGCAAGTTCAATTGTTGCTGATTGAGCGTTAGATCTATGTTGACTTATTATTAAAATGACAAAATCGTGGTTGTAAGCTCAAAAACAATTTATTGCAATTGGAACTGCAAGATTGACACAAGAAAATATTGTTTTTAGGTTAATTTCTATTATTGTCCTAAATAAACGTTGATTCAGCATTGATTCAGCAGAAAGCGTAGTTGTTTAGCATGCAAACATGGTACTGCCAGGCTACTTGGTATATATTCCATCCACATCCCTGACTCAATAAGGTTAGATCTCATCAACACAACTTTTTTTAAGAAAAAGTGAGAAAAACTTAGATAATATTAGGCTAAAGTTACCTCTACGGCCATTGTTAACTACAAAATCGTATTCAGTGACCCTTGAAATCTCTGAGAAAGAACATTCGCTTAATATTTTATAATAAGAAGCAAAACTCTAAGATCAGACGTTTTTTACAGCCATCCTGAGCCCTAGGTGCTTTCGAGGCCATTACCAACTGCATAATTGTGCTCAATGATCCTCTAAGCCCCCGGATAAGTACTGAAATTACGTTTCTTACCGTTAGAACCCCACTCTGCACATTTTTGATAGGGTGTTGATCCTAGTGTTAATGGAGTTATGCGTAAGAGAGCTAAGAAAAACGTATCGAGATCAAGTGAGGAGAGCCAGAAAAACAAAGTGAGCAATTGAATAAACGTGTCTGTGATAGCATGTGTATATAAATCTAAGCCACCGTATATGGTACACTGCAGTGTATACGTGTGTATATTCATCTGTATGTATATGAATGACGACGTGTATTACTGTGCATACATATTCACAATGATCTATACGTGTATAAATAACGGTAAGTACTACAGTGTATGAGTGTGTATAGTAATCTCCAAGTAAATATATATACAAGTGGGGCATAAACCCAATGCACGCAACGCACGCCAACCCCTCACTAACAGATTATGAGATAGCTCTAATATTTTTGGAGTATGTTTTGATTTTTTATGTTACAAAGTCTTAACAAGTGATATTAATAATTGGTTATTAATAATAATAAATGAGTGAGAATAAATTAACTTTTTTTCTCAATTCTTACTTGTAATTTCAATTTATGTAGTTTAAAATGTGACCAGCAGTGTGATTTTTAGTTAATAGTGCTATTGTTACCACTCACTAATTGTCGCTGAGTTCTACTGATGTCCATAAACAGACAAAAATAACAAAATTACTCGTGTAATTATAAATGCAGGCTGAGAATGAGTTCACATTAGCGAAATTAAGCAACAATTAAAAGGTACACAGCACCCCTTACCTAAGTAATTCACTACTTGTAGCGTTTTTATATACCAACAAAACTTATTATGAAAATAAATAACAATGAAATATTAGTATAAAAATAAGCGCTCCACGCGCCAACTCCACACCCGATGGGGATGAAACGCATGCACATTAACTGACGCCCACGGTGTCAATCGTTCGAAACTAGGGAGAAGAACTTAAAAAAGGTTAGAACTTATACTTTCTTAAGTGTTGAAAGATATCTAAAAACGACATGGATTGGATCGCACTGATATTCCTTTGAGTTTTCAAGCTTTGACACTGACTAGGGTGCCACACCATTCTCGATCCTAGTACAAACAAAAAGTTTTAACTATTCTGACGAACTTTGTATTTAATGGCTCTGCATTGCCGTGTTACTCTGCATGTATACGCTATGGGTTATACAGCATACACATTGACACTACAAAATTGTAAGATGTTTTAATTTATACTATTCATTTTTTTACCAACGTATTATAAAGTGCAAAATTTATGAAAAGGATATTCATTTTATCACCTACTCAAGGCCAAAACTTTTAATTTTAAGGAAACATTTTTATTCTGATTCATGTAGCTCAATATAAGAAATCTTTGGCTTAAACGTTTTGTACTTCTTTACATTTTTTTTATTTACTTACGAAAAACTGTCCCATTTACTACTACAGAATTTCTAAAATCTAAGTTGAAAATAAGAGATAAATATTAGTAAGAAATCTGTAACATTGGTTATACTTTTATTATTTATAGTTTTTAGGTATAGTATTATAATTTTTTTCCAGTCATTTGTTAAAATAAGAAGACGTATAGTTTTTATTCATAATGATTTATACCCTAGCAATTTTTGTTTTTTTACAAAATTTTTTTGTAAATTTTTCAGGATTATTTGTACGAAAGAAAAAATTTAGTAAGGCATAAAAAAGAACATAGTAATAAAAGATTATTTGATTATACAGAATGTGAATAAGCGTTTATAAGATTGTCTCATCTAAACAGAAATACATAAGTTCATAAGAATCATGACAAAAAAGTGTGTAAAAAGTGTGGAAAGGGTTTAAAAATAACAAATGGGTTAAAACGATACAAGAAACGTCACAAGATTTAATTAACAAAATTAATTATTTTCTCTAAAGCTTGATTGTGTTTCTCCATTTAATTATACCTTTTTTTTAATTCTGTGTTTTTCTAAATTAAGTTCTTAGTAAGCCAAAAATTGTTTTTGGAAAAACTAGACATGGACCACAAAAGATCAGAAAGATCCAAACGTAAAAGTTGAATAATGTCAAATAAACTGCGTCATTTGAAATATATATACTGAGTAATTTTGGAAAAATAGACGAAAGTGGACCTATGACCTGCGACTCGGAAAACCATAGGAGCGAAGTGTGACTTGGAATCTAAATTACATATATTTTTCAATACGAGGTGCAAGTTGGGTACTAAATTAATTTTTCAACATTTCAGAGGGTTAAATACTTTACAAATATATATGTACAT
>NW_019379712.1:797828-814419 GCF_000648655.2 Copidosoma floridanum
ATATATATTTGCGGGAAAAGAAGGTGAAGGAGGAGCAAAGAGGATCCAAGAGGTTGCATGAAAGAGCAGGGGGAAGCTTGCTTGGAGATAATTGGATCGAAAACCACGTAAAAACAAGCAAGTAACTGTATTAATTGAGGGGGAGCCGAGTGGTAACTGAGAGAAAAAGGGGGCAGTGAGTGGAGCTAAGACTTGCTGTCGTTAATACAACAGTATACAGTCCATTCCGCTAAATAGGGACACCGTTGAAAGGGGTCAACCACTTCATTGGGACAGTTGAAGTAAGTTACAAAGCGAATGTATTCTTTCAATGTAGTTAAACACCGTTTAAATGGGTTAAAACATCGGTTTTTAGGGACAAAAATTAGAAAACTATTTGGTTTGAAGACTTTCTGTAATAAGTATTGTTAAATCTGATATTTCCTTTATGTTAATGTTTTTATGGATATCTAAAATGTAAATAATCAACAATACTGTATGATGTCATTCCGGTTTGAGTTCTAATCAATCCTTATCGTTCAGCATGGTTTTGCTATTCACGACTCTACGCACATAACGTCAACAATCAATAACAAATTAAGTATTCTTAGGTTTTTGTCATTTCGCTATTGAGTAAGTATCTAGTTTTTATGCCATGACTCAGAAAGACTTGTCTTTAAATGAGAAAATATGTGTTCTTGATAAAATAAAAATTTTCCCTTACGGTGCAAGTCTTCGAGAGTTAGAAAAAACAATCAGTGTATCAAAATCAGTAATAAGTAGGTTAAAACAAAGTAAAAATAAGATCCGAGAGCAGTGAAAGCAGCGTAAAATAGAAAAAAAAGAGCTACATATAGAAAAAAAAGTGAGAGTGAAAAGATCCTAAAGTTAATGAAGCCATGGATTAATGGCTTTCTACAGTTACAGATCGTGGAGTTTAAATTTCAGGGCCAATGTTACAAGAAAAAGCTGAAGTTTTTGCTGCCAGATATAATCTTGGTGAGTTTAAAGCTTTGGACGGTTGGGTAAGTCTATGGAAAAATCAACATAGTAAAAGATTTAAGCGGTTTTATGGTGAAGAAGCAAGTACCAATGAAATCGGAGTAGATGTGTGAATTTCATTAAAGTTGCCAGAAATTCTTGAAAAATTTTCTCTTTAGGACATTTACAATGCAAACAAATCTAGCTTATTCTACAGAGGGACTCTAGGTGGCTCTCTCTGTTACAATTAAAAGAATTTAGTAGGATAAAAAAAAGCCATAAACCGATTTACAATCTTTTGTTGTTGTAGTATGTCAGGCTCCAATAAAAAAAGAACCTAATCATCGAAAAATCTGCAAAACCTAAATGTCTTAGGAATATTGAAATCAAAAATTTTTCTGTAACTTATCGAGCCAACAAAAGTGATTGTATGACAGCAACTATTTTTATATCATGGATAGAAGATTGGGATGAAGAGCTTCAAAATAATTCGAGAAAAATTTTACTGATGGTAGATAATGCTGGACCCTATCCTCAGTTGAATGATTTAAGCACGTGGAAAATGGGGAAACCTTTCTACAAATAATAAAGGTACAATGTGTTTTGATAAAAGTATGACTGAAGATAGCATTTTCGACAAAATTGTTGAAAAAAGTTCGCAAGTAGACGAATCAGATACGAATAATGATGGTGATGAGAAAGATAATCCTTAACTTGTCAAAATTTCGACAAGAGAAGCAGAAAAATGCATAGAAAAATTGAGACTGTCTTTCTGGCGAAATAGCGGTTCTTCAACGAATTCATTTGACGTTTGTGCAGACTACTGATAGTGAGACTAATAATGAGCAAAGTCTCAAAAATAAAAAAATTAAAAATATTGTTAATTTTTTGCATCTTTTTAGTAATTAAGAGAGTAAAAACTTACATATCTATAAATTAAACTTATGACACGTACGTGTACGAGTCTAAAATCTGACAATATATAACGGAAAAAAGCGTGTTAGTTATTATTACACGCAAGAATGTATATTACTATATAAAAAAGTTTACGTAGTTTCCATGGAGTAATTGGAACAGTCGGATAATATGGATGAATAAACAACTGTCCAAGGTGTCCCCATTAAGCGTATTTAACTATATATATAAAGCTGTAGAGATTTGCCCTCCCCTGCGTGCTTGGCGCACCAACCCGCTATTTACAAAGTAACAGTAAAGTATCAACAGTAAATCGCTTAGTTAGAGGTTCTTGTCTTGTGACTTATGTATTTCGAGGGTAATCAACCTATTTCAATTTGGTTCAATTTAACTGGTGAAAAAAAAACTCATTTAGGGTGATCGAAGCAGATTTACAATTATACAACTATACTTTTTTGAGCCTTCTGCACGCTTCGTGGACTAAATCTTTATTGCCAGATAATAGTTAAGTTTGAAAACATTAAATTTTATGCACTAACCTCTTATTAGCTTAAATTTTAGAGCAATACGTGACTGTTAAGAACTGAAAATATTCGCTTATTTATGTAAACAATCATTTGGGATTTAAAATGTTAATTCTTTTTGGAAAAGTTATAGCCTATGCTTATACTATAATATTGCGATAACGTGGTTTACCACATGCACATCTTCTTGTTACACTAGATCCAAACAATAAAATAATTTTACCTGAACATATCAATGAAATTATATTAGATAAAATCTCTTTACATAATAAAAAACTTGCAAAAATCGTTTTTAAACGCATGCTGCAGGGTCTTCTCACTTAAAAAAGCCCGTGTTCGAATATATCAAATAACAAATTTATCAAAAAATATCCTAAACCATTTAAAGCATGGAATACGAATACGACTACATTTATAAAAGTAGTGATAGAGCTTTTATTGAAAAGTAAAGATTAAGCAATTCTGATGATCAAATTCTAGATAAAATAAAAGACTTTGTCCAAGGTACATACTTCCGTCCCATGAAAGATGCCAGGAAATTACAAGAATATCCAATTTGTGGTTAAAGTCACGAGGTTGTAAGGACTGCTGTGCACTTTATCAATAAAAATAAATCATTTCTTAAAGAAAAAAAAAACGAAACAATAAAAAAAAACGGCAGACACAATTAACAGCTTGGTTTGAGTTGAAAAATTGAGAGATTTGCTAAATCTTAAAGGTATAATAATATCCCAGTAAAAAAGAAGGTGAAGGAGGAGCAAAGAGGATCCAAGAGGTTGCATGAAAGAGCAGGGGGAAGCTTGCTTGGAGATAATTGGATCGAAAACCACGTAAAAACAAGCAAGTAACTGTATTAATTGAGGGGGAGCCGAGTGGTAACTGAGAGAAAAAGGGGGCAGTGAGTGGAGCTAAGACTTGCTGTCGTTAATACAACAGTATACAGTCCATTCCGCTAAATAGGGACACCGTTGAAAGGGGTCAACCACTTCATTGGGACAGTTGAAGTAAGTTACAAAGCGAATGTATTCTTTCAATGTAGTTAAACACCGTTTAAATGGGTTAAAACATCGGTTTTTAGGGACAAAAATTAGAAAACTATTTGGTTTGAAGACTTTCTGTAATAAGTATTGTTAAATCTGATATTTCCTTTATGTTAATGTTTTTATGGATATCTAAAATGTAAATAATCAACAATACTGTATGATGTCATTCCGGTTTGAGTTCTAATCAATCCTTATCGTTCAGCATGGTTTTGCTATTCACGACTCTACGCACATAACGTCAACAATCAATAACAAATTAAGTATTCTTAGGTTTTTGTCATTTCGCTATTGAGTAAGTATCTAGTTTTTATGCCATGACTCAGAAAGACTTGTCTTTAAATGAGAAAATATGTGTTCTTGATAAAATAAAAATTTTCCCTTACGGTGCAAGTCTTCGAGAGTTAGAAAAAACAATCAGTGTATCAAAATCAGTAATAAGTAGGTTAAAACAAAGTAAAAATAAGATCCGAGAGCAGTGAAAGCAGCGTAAAATAGAAAAAAAAGAGCTACATATAGAAAAAAAAGTGAGAGTGAAAAGATCCTAAAGTTAATGAAGCCATGGATTAATGGCTTTCTACAGTTACAGATCGTGGAGTTTAAATTTCAGGGCCAATGTTACAAGAAAAAGCTGAAGTTTTTGCTGCCAGATATAATCTTGGTGAGTTTAAAGCTTTGGACGGTTGGGTAAGTCTATGGAAAAATCAACATAGTAAAAGATTTAAGCGGTTTTATGGTGAAGAAGCAAGTACCAATGAAATCGGAGTAGATGTGTGAATTTCATTAAAGTTGCCAGAAATTCTTGAAAAATTTTCTCTTTAGGACATTTACAATGCAAACAAATCTAGCTTATTCTACAGAGGGACTCTAGGTGGCTCTCTCTGTTACAATTAAAAGAATTTAGTAGGATAAAAAAAAGCCATAAACCGATTTACAATCTTTTGTTGTTGTAGTATGTCAGGCTCCAATAAAAAAAGAACCTAATCATCGAAAAATCTGCAAAACCTAAATGTCTTAGGAATATTGAAATCAAAAATTTTTCTGTAACTTATCGAGCCAACAAAAGTGATTGTATGACAGCAACTATTTTTATATCATGGATAGAAGATTGGGATGAAGAGCTTCAAAATAATTCGAGAAAAATTTTACTGATGGTAGATAATGCTGGACCCTATCCTCAGTTGAATGATTTAAGCACGTGGAAAATGGGGAAACCTTTCTACAAATAATAAAGGTACAATGTGTTTTGATAAAAGTATGACTGAAGATAGCATTTTCGACAAAATTGTTGAAAAAAGTTCGCAAGTAGACGAATCAGATACGAATAATGATGGTGATGAGAAAGATAATCCTTAACTTGTCAAAATTTCGACAAGAGAAGCAGAAAAATGCATAGAAAAATTGAGACTGTCTTTCTGGCGAAATAGCGGTTCTTCAACGAATTCATTTGACGTTTGTGCAGACTACTGATAGTGAGACTAATAATGAGCAAAGTCTCAAAAATAAAAAAATTAAAAATATTGTTAATTTTTTGCATCTTTTTAGTAATTAAGAGAGTAAAAACTTACATATCTATAAATTAAACTTATGACACGTACGTGTACGAGTCTAAAATCTGACAATATATAACGGAAAAAAGCGTGTTAGTTATTATTACACGCAAGAATGTATATTACTATATAAAAAAGTTTACGTAGTTTCCATGGAGTAATTGGAACAGTCGGATAATATGGATGAATAAACAACTGTCCAAGGTGTCCCCATTAAGCGTATTTAACTATATATATAAAGCTGTAGAGATTTGCCCTCCCCTGCGTGCTTGGCGCACCAACCCGCTATTTACAAAGTAACAGTAAAGTATCAACAGTAAATCGCTTAGTTAGAGGTTCTTGTCTTGTGACTTATGTATTTCGAGGGTAATCAACCTATTTCAATTTGGTTCAATTTAACTGGTGAAAAAAAAACTCATTTAGGGTGATCGAAGCAGATTTACAATTATACAACTATACTTTTTTGAGCCTTCTGCACGCTTCGTGGACTAAATCTTTATTGCCAGATAATAGTTAAGTTTGAAAACATTAAATTTTATGCACTAACCTCTTATTAGCTTAAATTTTAGAGCAATACGTGACTGTTAAGAACTGAAAATATTCGCTTATTTATGTAAACAATCATTTGGGATTTAAAATGTTAATTCTTTTTGGAAAAGTTATAGCCTATGCTTATACTATAATATTGCGATAACGTGGTTTACCACATGCACATCTTCTTGTTACACTAGATCCAAACAATAAAATAATTTTACCTGAACATATCAATGAAATTATATTAGATAAAATCTCTTTACATAATAAAAAACTTGCAAAAATCGTTTTTAAACGCATGCTGCAGGGTCTTCTCACTTAAAAAAGCCCGTGTTCGAATATATCAAATAACAAATTTATCAAAAAATATCCTAAACCATTTAAAGCATGGAATACGAATACGACTACATTTATAAAAGTAGTGATAGAGCTTTTATTGAAAAGTAAAGATTAAGCAATTCTGATGATCAAATTCTAGATAAAATAAAAGACTTTGTCCAAGGTACATACTTCCGTCCCATGAAAGATGCCAGGAAATTACAAGAATATCCAATTTGTGGTTAAAGTCACGAGGTTGTAAGGACTGCTGTGCACTTTATCAATAAAAATAAATCATTTCTTAAAGAAAAAAAAAACGAAACAATAAAAAAAAACGGCAGACACAATTAACAGCTTGGTTTGAGTTGAAAAATTGAGAGATTTGCTAAATCTTAAAGGTATAATAATATCCCAGTAAACTGTATTTTTAATTATTAACTAAAAAATTAAGGTAAAAAGAAAAAAAAATAAAAAATACTGTAATAGGTTAATTCAAAACAGTACCATCAAAAATCATGAAAAATACTTTTAAAATTAATATTGAATAATAAAATTAAGCAACTGTATTCCAAGATTTAGAAACATAGAAAGATATAAAATATAAAACAATGGAAGACACAG
The DNA here is from genome assembly GCF_000648655.2 of Copidosoma floridanum. The sequence continues at coordinate 804,291 of NW_019379712.1, forward strand.
CAATTGTCATAGATTTAATCAAATACGATTACCAGATTGATGATGTTTTCTAAGAAGCTAGTACTGTTTTGCTTCCTCATTAATTGAAAACATTTTTTGCATGGTTTTTAATATCAGAGAATATACAAGGTGATAAAACTCGGAATAAGTATAAAAACTACTTTTTTATGATTTCATTCGTAATAAAGAAAATTGTGCTCTTCTGCACATCAACGAAATTTTTGAACTTAAAATTAAATCATGTAAATCTTTTAATTTACCTGTACTGATTGAAGTTAACCGACAAAACAATGTATGCTCATCTAAGTAATAAACATAAGAATATGTTAAAAATTGAATCTAAAGACGTTACTAAGAATTATTTTATAAATGGTCCTAGAGGATCAGGAAAAATGTTGTTATCCAGACCATTCATTTATTTCTTCATGTCACACAGAAAAAACATTTTGTCAATGTCATGGACTGGCATTGCGTTATTATTACTACCGAAAGATATGACCAGTCATAAATCTTTTTGCATACTTTTGGATTTAAACAATATTGAGATTGCATTTGTTGAATTAAAATCTGAAAAAAAAGTTACGTGAAATCAATTTGATCATTTTGGATGAGGCTTACATGATTCCGAAAGGAGCTTTAAGGATAGTAGATAGAACTTTGCATGATCAATGCAATACACTTATTTATTTCAGAAATGAATTAGTAATTTTAGGAGGAGATCTCTGTCCAACACTTCCTGTTATAGAAAATGGGAATAAAAGTATGGTTGTACGAAAAACTATTTAGTCATTACTTTTTTAGAATTCTTTTTCTATTTTATAGTCAAATACAAACATTTGTTTAATTTATTCGAAGTTTCTCAAATTACTTCTAAAAATTGGAGAGGAAAAAATAAAATCACTAATTATTTCTGAAAAATGGAGAGTCAATAATGTATGTTTGAGAATATTTAGTAGAAATAATCAATCTTCATTAAATAGTGTCATTTAGACTTTTCATAATAAATACCCTATTTTTTTAAATAACAAAATTTTAAATCCATCGAAAGGAAATGCGACAACTTCTTACAGCATGGGTCATGCCACGTACGAAGGTATCGATAAATCAGACGAGAACATTTACATAAAATTTTACTATTGAAATATTAAAAAATATTTTCAAAATTTTCCACCACATGAACTAAATTTAAAACTTAGAGCAATAGTTATGTTACTAAAAAACTTCTGTATAGCAGACAGTTAGGAAAGTTTGGAAATAGAGTATTTATACTGCAAATCACTTCAAACACAGGTAATACCTTGTCGTTACCTTTCAGACTTTACAGGACGCAATTTTTTTTAGTCTTGGAATTCGATATGACAATTAACAAATCTCACGAGAAAAGTTTCAATAAAGCTGGTATATACTTAAAAAAGCCTGTATTATCTCATGGACATATATATGTATTGTTAAATGATAATTAATATCATTTCATTTTGCCTTCTGTTTAAGACCAAAGATTATGAAATACAATCTCACGCTCCGTTACAGGCTGTGGGACAGCAGAAATTCCAGCTATTTATTGGTTTGTATATTAGGGAAAGGAGAAACGAAAAAAAGAAAGTGTTGAGTTTTGTAAAATAAAAATGTTCGCATACCTTTCCTTTCCTAATTTTATATAATTCTTCAGTGCTGGTTCTTTTGTTATTGTTAATTTTATTGGATTTCAACTAATAAAATATTTTGCACAATCTGGTATGCTTTTTCTTTTTTTATTTATTTCGCTTCAGAATTAATTACAAATAATAACTATATATTTATCTAGCAATNACTTTTACGTATTATACAGTTATTTTCAAGACGTGTACATAAAAAGTAGTAGGTTTAAGACAGACGGGTTTTTAGAGAAAAAAAACATCAGGGAGTTCTGTCTCTATGTGGTTTTTTAAGGTTTCTGGCAATGACTACCACAGTTTCTATTATTTCTTTACGACTTGAATTTCAATAAAAGAGTGTGATTATATTATGTCACGGTTGCACGTATTTATTGAAATCTAAATGTAAGAGAGAAATAATACAAACATAAAAAAAGTAAATACGCTTCAGATTTTACGTTCATTAATATTTATATAAGGTAATAACTATATAAGATGTTTCTTGTACTCATTTTTAATAAATGTAAATGGATCTAAATAACATTTAGGCAGTGTGAAAAAACTAAATAACTAAATATAGCTTCAATATCGTTAACCGCAAGTTGTAGGAGTTGCTGCTTGCAATTTTTGGCTACAGCTAGTTTTAGCTCATGTACAGTTGATGTATATAACAGCCTATCGATGTACTGTGAGCTCTTACGAATCTGTAAAATTATCCCTTACATTGCAAGGGGAGCTGGATCAGTGACAAATTTTTTTTTTTTTATATTATAGTGCTCTACGTCCGACTCCTTTTTAATATGGGCACTACTATGGGCACTTAGCACTTGGGAAAGGGACAAGGAAAGGGATGGGAGGCCTCCCATCACTGGGAGGGGGGTAGGGGGAAATTAGGCAATTTTGCTGCGAGAAGGTCGCCTAAACCCTCCTCGAGGAGCATTGCGTGGTGAAAAAGCACATGTGAGAATCACAGAGGTACTTGCCCGAAAAAGTCGCACTATGGCCGGGAATTGAACCACGGTCTCCTGCGTGCCAATCCACGACCTAGCCGACTGGGCCACCGCGCGCTCATCAGTGACAAATATAGGAGGTTCCGGGGAATAGTAGAGGGGCAGTGGGGGGCCTAAGTAATTGGTGGGAGGCATGGAGGAGCTTACAAAAAATAAGGGAAACTTTGAATGGACCCAAATAACGATGAAATTAACGAAACTTTTCTTTATTTTGTGGAAAGGTTACAGGGTGGTTGCAGAGGAGTCGTAGGGGGGCTCTAAAAGTTCTCTGGAGGGGCTGCAAGGGGCCAGGGGGTGTTTAGTGGGTCTTCGGTAATCATTTTATTGGGTTAAAATATCAATGAAAGTAATAAAGTTTTCTCATAATTTGCGGGGGGGGGGATGGTGTTAGAGGAGTTACTGATATAAAATGTACCTCCAGCACTTTTTTTCATGCAAGTATTAACAGCTTGTATCACGTTAATAAATAATTATACTTTTGCACCTATTTGAAAACTTTCTATAAACGTTCCAATTGAAATGAAACCTACTTAAAACGGTTTTAACATCTTACATTCAGACTTTTCAGACGGCTGCAGAGAAACATGGCACGTTTTTTAAATTGAAGTTAACCGACAAAACAATGAATTCACATATAATTAATATATATATATATTTGCGGGAAAAGAAGGTGAAGGAGGAGCAAAGAGGATCCAAGAGGTTGCATGAAAGAGCAGGGGGAAGCTTGCTTGGAGATAATTGGATCGAAAACCACGTAAAAACAAGCAAGTAACTGTATTAATTGAGGGGGAGCCGAGTGGTAACTGAGAGAAAAAGGGGGNGTGTTACATCCATTTCCAATTATGTTAAAGGCATTACCCAAAAATTAATTAGAACAACTTTTCATGATAATCGAATACATCAGAAAATATATTCACAACTGGATGACATAGACGCATACCTCAAAGGCCTACGGTAGGTAATAAGAACCATGCGAAAAACCTTGAAACAGAGACAAATCAAGCCATGGAAATCAAAAGTAAATTCAAATGCTACGAACCTGAATTATCACAAGAAGCAGTCAAAATTATATTGAATAGACAAAGTCAAAACGCACGAATGAACATTTTCCATACTCCGAAGAAACGCTGAATTTGTAAAAAATGAGAGTTAAAAGCAGGTAACTGCTAGTATTGCTATAATACTAGGGAAATCAAAACATGCCAAACCACGCCCATATAGAACGTTACACTGTCTATAACTGAACGTCGTCTGAGTCACTCCCCAACACTATTATGCACAGAGTTAACAAAAAAAAGTGTGTCATGAAGGCAACCACAACGTAATAATACTTTATTCTATGTAACAACTTAACAATTATGTACACAATCCCATACACTTAGCAAGGAACCGACAGTAAGTTACACGAGTAGAAATGTTAACGGGTCATTAAAATACTAATCAACACGAAACCACACAACACAAACCTTTTAAATTAGTTTTTAGAAAAAAAATAGAATAGCACGGCTAAGTTGTAGTAAGCCCTATGAGAAGATAATTTATTACTTATGTTTTCAAAATTCATGACTGTTGTAATCACTAATCTAAATATTATGCATGAGATCGCTCAAGAAATTCTACCAGCTTAAAGTTAATACCTCCCACACAATTGCTTCTTTGTTGAAAATAAATAAAGACTGCTTAAAATTTATATGAATAGCAAAACTGTTTTTACAAATAAAAGTGAGATTACCAATGTTTTGATATTCTTTAGATATTCGTTTCAGGGCAATACATGCGGTAGGATAACAGGCAATTACGTAGCATAAAAAAAGCAAACGAAACTTTGTTTGAAATAATCCATAGTATAGTATAATTGACAAGCTATGATAACAAAGTTTTTCTTTCCACTTGTACTTCCCTGAAGAATACTTATCAAGATTGTCAAAATATAAGCTGATTTTTATTAAAAAACACCCTGCTCTTTATCCTAATTTAAAGCACTATTTATTTAAAAATTGATAGTGGCTTTTAAGGCAATTATTAGCAGTGTTCAGCGACTGACTCAGCTGCGTATCACCTCATTACTCGGTATCTATTATCTCCACTCCTTACTCCACTATATAGATCTGATTTAGAAGTCAAGTCGTAGTTACGTCAAGGATACTTATATCTCACCCTCACTAATACTTTTAGGAGTGAAGATGAGAGGTCAGCATAATAGGTTAGGAGAAAATGCAGAAAGGCTCAGTCCTTGCGAATAAATAAGTTAAAGTAGAGCTATAAGCACTTTCTAACGATCATTACTGCACTTGAACATTTTAAGTACGAAAGTGGAAGTCAGTGCCTTACTTAGATCTACAATCATTTTTTCTAGAGCTTAGTATATATCATATGGTAAGGAGACTTTTTAAATAGTAGTCCACTCTATTTGTATATAATATAAACAATAAATAGTTAATTTACACTGTAGATCTGTTGTGAAATCTCTCAGGCAAATTGCTGATGTCAAGAATGGTGATTTTTTAAGATAGTTGGAGTAGACCAATCAAATGCTTAAAGCATTAAGAAAATTTGCTTTGATATTCTGATCAAGGGAGAAAATGCAATTTTGTCAATAATTAGATAAATCTGTATCAGATAAGAAAATTGAAAGAAAAAAATTCTGGTTAAACATTTCAAAAACAAAGAAAGTACATTTCAGTTTCCAAGCGCAGTACCATGAATTTTTGATTTATCCAATCGTTTAAATTCATGCCCCTGTCCTTAAAAAAATTGGCTTTACATTTGGATAGAAGTGAAATTACGAGCAGTAAATTTCAAAGTTTATATAGTTGAGCAGATAAATTTGTTACCAAGAAATGGCATGTATCATCCAAACCTTAAATATTTTTAACGTAGAGAGTTACAGCAAGCTGATTTGTAAGTCACTTCCACAAAACTCTCTTCGAACAATCCATCCCTTTTCACGGCTGATAAGCAAACAAGACTTGAATCTTATATTTAGAAATTATCTCCTGCTTCAAGTTCTTAATTTTTATGACAGGCACTACTGTAACTGCTTAGCTATTAATATGCTTGCCTATAATTATTTAAACTTCTTTCTAGAAAAAATTACAATATAGCAAATAACTTTTATACATAGCTACCCCAATATTATACAGTATTTTATGAAACATATTATACAAAGCATTCAAAATAAGTTTATAACCACGCTAAGAAACAAGTAAGACATCAGCTATCACCTTTGCTATTACATCTGATTACGTAAATTCTTTTTTCTACAAATATTAATACTCATGAGCATCCATACATACCTTGCTTCATGTAACGCTTTAAGAATTATTATACTCTATTATAGCTAAGATTTTATGCCAATATTTCTTCTTTAAGTAATCAAAGATAATTGTTCGATAAAATAAGATAAAAAGTAATGTCAATTGTAATAACAATAATACCAAAATTAATAATAACGATGATGACAATAATTATAATTATAATAAGCATGACAATAATAATAATAACAACAATTCTGATACCAAAAAAAAAAAATGACAAACATAATGTAAATGATGGTGATAGCAAGTCAATCAACAAAATTACTAACAAAATGAATCATCACGAAAGTATTAATTGCAGTCATATTAAAAACAATAAAAATAATTAAAATTACAATAATAGAAAAGATAAGAATAAGAACAACAATTAAATTGATGATAATAATGCCAATAACAATACTAAAAACGGTAATGATAACAATAACGAGGACAATATAACAATAAACATAATGACAAAGATAATAATGACAATACTAATGCTCATTATAATCATAATAATGATAAGAAGTATTACAAGACTAAAAATAATGATTACAATAAGAATGTAAATATTATTCATAGTGATAATAATGATAATGATTATTATTATGATGTAAATAGTAATATTTATAATAATGATCATGATAATGATGAAAGCTATCTTCAAAGTCATAATAAAAGTAATAGTTATCATAATGAATGTAATACTGTCGTTAATAATACTGTTGATATAAATAAACAAACGATTATAATCATAATTATTGTAACTATAAGAACATAGTAAAGATAAAAATGTGGATTATAATCATATTAAAGATATTGATGACAATTATAATGATAACATCTATGAAAACAATAGCGGTAATAATAATGATAATACTAGAAATGGTTATAACAAATAAAATAATAATGACTATAAGAACAGTGATACTCATAATAACTATAATAATGATCGTTAAAACAATAATTAAAATAGCAATACTAATAATAATAATAACAATGTTGAAGATGATAATGATGTTACATGTGACGATGATAGTAATAAACATGATCATGACAATGATAATGATGAAGAGGATGATAAAAATAATGATGATGATTATAAGGTTAATGATAATAGTGGCGATAATAATCAAGATGATTGTGATAATAGAAATCATAACAATAATCATAACGATGATGATAATTAAAGCGAAAATGATGATTACAGTAATGACAATGATCTTAATAATAATAATAATAATAAAAATTATAATTCTAAAATTAATGATGACCGTTATGACGACAATATGAATAATATTAATATCAATCATTGAGATAATGTTTACTTAGATAACTATGATACTCTTAATTATAATGATAATGATAAAAACGATGACTATTATAATAATAATGATGACTATGGACCCGGGGCTGAGGCAGTCAGGCTGGAGAGGCGTTCTCTGGGTGGCATATAGAGGCAAGATTTATGCAGGTATATGGTCTCAAGGTGCTGCAGCAATCGAAACTCATCCCTGCGGGTGGTATGAAGAAAATAAAAAAGTTTCCGTAGACCCAAACGATGAGGACAAAATCTTGTAAGAAAATTTAAGCAGTTTTTAAATGAACCCTCAAATAAGTTGCGCTGATGAAAACATCATACCTCTGGCAGTAACTTCTTAGAGCGAGTATGCTGCCAGTTACGACCTGGTAAAAGCCCGTATGACTGGTGTTGGCCTCACAGATTCTGGGGAAGGCCTCACAGGTGTCTAGCATAAAAGTTCTTTGCTTTTTAACACTGAAAAGTAAGACTCAACTGGAAATTGTTCTATCAGTTGGACTAATAAATCCGAGTACATAGACTTAAATAGCTAGAATAAATATTAGCTAGCACTGGCTAAATCAACGTTAGTCACTCACCTACGGAAAACCCTAAGTAAAACAAAAAAAAAGAGAAGAAAGTACAAGTAGGATAACGAAGATCCTACAAAGTATTGAAAAAGCAAAAGACAGACAGCCTACTGTCAGAAAGGACGTCAATAATGTTAGAACCTACCTCGAAGAAATCTGTGAATTTTTAAAGAACCTTAAAGGTTGCTGTCAGAAGGATTTGGAGAATACGTTAAATATAAAGACGGGTGTATCATCTTATGTTATAAGACAGCCTCCAAAACGAAAGTGTAGAGACAATGGTGCTACCGAAGGTTGGAGTGCAACAAAGAAAAGCAAGAGTGCCAACGACGACATCGACGAAGTATGAAAACAAGTCGTAAACAAAAGAGAGAAGGTACTTGCAAATCACAAGGTGTAAGGGACTTTTATAAATAGCTAGTTAACAGCACACTGCCTTTAATAAACAAATAAATTAAAATACGACAAAGAAAAACAAAAAAAGATAAAGAAAAGAAGCAAGGCCGTATGCGAGAATCCATATTCAGATGTGCTAGAAGCTTTTGACAACGTGATTAACGTGGGAGACTGTGGTGCGGAAGAGTCTTGAATACGTGGCCCAAAGACTGGTTGCATACTAGTGAAGTTCGTCAAAAGCACCGAAGATATCAAGAAGGTGATGCAGACCATCTCACTGGCCTTTGTAACCACGGAAAAGGTACAATTGAGAATACCTAGAGAGATCCTGGAGGTACTGGATTTAGAAGTAGAAGAAAATAATAAGAAAGTTGTAACAACTCTCTTAGAGTCTGCTTAAACCATGGAAGAAAAACCAGACAAAATTAAAGTGGCTATGGTACGGCCAAACTGATGGCAATAGGAAATGGTGCTAGTCAAAATGGAGGAGGCTGGTACTCTGTCACATTAAAGAAAAGGAACAATGTCAGTAGGATGAACCAGCTGCTAAGACACAGAATAATTGTCAAACAATGCTACAGATGCCTTAAATACGGGCACACAAGACATAACTTTAGAAGCCTGAATCGATCAGGTTTCTGCTAGAGATGTGGAAAGGACAAACACAAAGCTAAAGACTGCAAGGCCAAACAAAAATATGTCTTTTACAGTAAATTTGCACATAGAGAAGCAGGTACTAATTATATACCTGGATCTAAAGCGTGCAGGCCCATTGGACAGATCAAGAATAGAAGTAAAAAAACGAGACTTAATGCCAAGAGTTCTCGAAGGAAACATAAACGAAGCAACTGACGTCGATGACCTTTTGTCACTAACATTATGCAAGGAAAAACGTAGACATAGTACTCATAAGCAAGTGATACAGAAGCTATAAGCCCCTTAAGTGGCTGAAAGACATGACAAATATGTCAGCCATCTCAATTTCTAGACACAACAAAATCCAATTAGACGCAAGCAACATCGAAAGGATATTTTTCCTAGTTAAGAAGTACAGACATAATTTATGCTAGCTTTTACTTCTTACCAAGATCAATACAGAAACGAAACTGATAACCTTGAAGATATCATCAAAAATATCATGGAAGGTAACTTTATATTCGCTGGAAATTTTAGTGCAAAAGCAGTAGAATGGGGAATGCCTACAACAAATTCTAAAGGCTGGGCAGTCATAGGCATGTCAGCAAGGCTTACACTAAACTTTGTAAACGGAGGAACGATCACGACTTTCCAAAGGCTGAAATTTGGTAAGTCAATACCAGATATCACACTGGCTTTAAAGAGCCTTGCGCCAAGAGTGAAGAAATGGCAGGTGATTAAGAAATAGTAGCAACCACCAATACATCGTCTTTGAAAGCACAAAGACAATAGACAGAAGAGATAATACACGAAAGTAGAATGGAATGTAAAGACGCTGGATAACGTACAGAATGTTAATGATACTGATGATTAAGAAAATAATGATGATTATACTAATAATAATGATAACAATTATAATAATGATAAAAACGATGTTGATGAAAATGGTAATAATAATGATAATGATAATAAAAATAATGATAATGCCAAGAGTTATAAACATGATGATTATCATTATGAGATGGATAATGATAATAAGGATAATAACGATAATAATGATGATCATTATCATGATGATGATGATAATGATGATGTTGATAAGGATGATAATAATGATGTTGATAATGATCATGGAAATGATGACAATGATGATGATGATGATGATGATGATGATGATGATAATGATGATGATGATGATGATGATGATGATGATAATAATGGAAATGACAACGATGATGATGATAAAGATGATGATGATTATCAACAT
>NW_019379712.1:839896-890517 GCF_000648655.2 Copidosoma floridanum
TTAAATAAAAAATAAAAAATTAAAAAAACAAATAATTATAAGTCGACAGAAAGAGGAAGTGTTTAGCTAACTGAGTGAACTTACCTAATTTTGTAGGTAAGCATTACATTGTTAAAATGTGCTTGTTTCCAGAAGTTCTTTGTGGAAAGAGGCTTAGTGAATCAATAGCGACTTTGTAAGTTACTTATGATAGTGTGTCTTTAAATAACATCACTGCTAAAAATAATCAGCGGATTTGTCAGCTGATAAATCAGCTGACTTCTCATGCCAAATCGTCAGCTGATTTTTTGACTGCGTGAAAAAACATAAGTTCCATCAGTGCAAAAGAATACAAGTCCTGAGAAAAAATTTTTTTTTGGTCATCAAAAAAACTATGCATTCTGCGACTTTTACAGTAGAATGAGATACGTGACGATTGTGAATTAAAAAAATTTTTGATAGCCAAAATTACAAGTTCCGTGTGCTGAAAAAGTATTCATCAATGTGACAAAATACAAGTCCCAATGAAAATTTTTTTTCTTTTGCCATCATCCAAACAATGCGTTTTTGGACATTCACAGTAAAATGAGATAGGTAAAAATTAAGAGGTTTAAAAAATTTTTACCTGTCACATTCTATTGTAAATGTCTGAAAATTCAGACTTTTAGTGTTCCTAAATGTATTTTTTTTTTCTTGAGAACTCCTATTTTTTGGCACTAAAGAGAGTTAAACTTTTCATAGTGCACAAAACTTTTAATTTTTGCTATGGAAAATTTTCAAACCTCTCAATTTTCACCTATTTTATTTGACTGGTAATTCCCCAAAACGCATTGTTTTAATGAACAAAAAAAACGTTTCCATTGGGACTTGTATTTCGTCACACTGATGGGACTTAAGATAGTTGTATCCCACGATATTGTCAATACAGCACATTTTACAGTTTAGTATGTAATCTATCCCTCTTATCCTTATGCTAAATATAACCTAAATATAAACATAACCTTTAGCAGCTTTTCCTGCACTTAATAATTTATTTCTTATCTCACAGACACCCTCGAGATGTTTCATAAAATTAAATAAGATCATCAGCCGTTTTTAAACACACAAAAAAAATATCGTCAAAAGTTTACCATTAGTTTGTGGGATATACGCAATTAAAGCCCAGAAAAATACATTTCTCCGTAAGGATCCATGTTAAAGTATGAAAACAGTGAATATCAAAATTTTGCTTCTTAGGAACCCTAGCCTTACAAAAATTCAACCGAGTTCTTGATAGGAAATCAATTAGCTGTGTGGTAAGTTTCATGATGATCTTATCATTATTTTTGTTTGGGATATAACTACCTTAAACCTTTTTCAGCACACAGAACTTGTTATTTTACCAAAAATTTTTTAAACTTTTTGATTTTTATCCATCTCATTATACTGTTAATGTCCCAGAACGCATAGTTTCCATCATGGCAAAAAACTTTTTTCAGCGCACGGAACTTGTAATTTTACCAAAAATTTTTTAAACCTCTTGATTTTTATCCATCTCATTATACTGTTAATGTCCCAGAACGCATAGTTTCCATCATGGCAAAAAAATTCTGGCCTGCACTTGCTTTTTTTCACGAAGATCGAAGTTAATTTTTTTCAGCGCACGAAACTTAAAATTTTTTCTATCAAAAATTTTTCAGATCTCCTAATTATCACCTGTCTCATTCTACTCTAAATGTCCCTAGACGTAGATTTTTGATGTTCGTGAACGTAATTTTTTTCTTTGGTATTTACATTTTTTCACACTGACGAAACTTAAACTTAAACTTCTTTCAGCCCACGGAACTGTCTCGGAAACCTCTCGATTTTCTCGAATTTTTACCTCTCTTATTATGCTGTNTCCAATATTACGATTTGTAAGAGTAAATCGTACCGGGACTAAAATAAGCGTCATTTAAAAAAAATCTATTAACACAAATTATATTATTGAATTTTTTGAAAACAAATATCCAATAGAAGATATTCATTTTTCAACTAAAAAACAAACACGGAAAGATATTGTTTCCGTTTATATAACGTATGGATCCGCTGAGTGGGCAGAAGACATGCACCAGGTAGTAGTGTATTGCATGACTCAGCAGCCGAAAAATGTTATCACAAAAAACCCAAAAACAGAAAACACGATCAAAATAAATAACGATCCAAAAGACAATGACTCACTTCCACGAAACGTAGTATCTAAGGTACCGGCCATTATGAATCCGGATGAATACACCCGGTTGTTAATGACCTTTGGCCCTTAGAGCCATTCACATTACTACCCATGAGATGTCAAACGCGACGATGGAAGACAGTTATACCTAAGCTTCGCTACATACCGTAACAAAGAATCGACGGAAAGGGCCCTCAAAGGACTCAAAATGTATGGGGCGAATTACTCCCAAAAAGACTCGCCAAAAAACCGTGAANATAAAATTATTATGATAATAATAACGTCATATTAAAATTAGGAAGTGAATGAATAATCAACAAACATGTTGAAAAAATGAGACGCTGGGACGTATGTCAAAAAAAACTTTACAATAGTTGGTTTGTTGTTGTAGATTGATCTAATCAATATGTTCACTAAAAACATTGCCCATCTGCTTCTGCTAACGCTAACGCCTAGTATTATAAAAAGTGAGAGACAAATACCTGCAAAACTTTACGACAATACACATTTAGTAAAGTATGTAGGTATATAGGCTGATATGTTACGGTGACATTTTCCGAGATCAGCTTGCAGAGCCATTCTTTTTAATCGGACCCCGTTTTAATTCTATTTTTAGGGCAAATACCTCTTAAATTAGAGGCGACTAAAAATATTTTGGGCTCTTGGAAGGCTATAGGTGGACAAGCTTTTTTTTAGGTTTTTCACAATTTATATTTTTACTAAGTATTTTTGTATTTAAACTTAATAATAATAGGTTTTTTAATTAATAAAACTGATGTTTTTTTTCGCAGATAATAAGTAGCATTTTTTTTTAATAAATTGTTTGTAAAAGGTTAGTGTTTATAAGGTTACACTGATCTAGTCATTTTAAAATAACTATGTCAATTGTTATTGTAGGTTCTATGTTTCTTACAGAACTGACACAAGATGAATATACTCAAAGTAATAACTTTTTATTTCTTATTTACCTTTATAAAAAATTGTACGAGTCTTATTTATCAATACTTTACGATTACGAATTAAAAGTTCTATTTTCTAAATTTCTCTTGTTTCGTTACTAATAAAATTCTATGGCTATCGTATACTCCATTATTTTCTTTAAAAATTATAACAGTACTCATTAATTCGTAAGCCTAAGTGGATTTTTAAATGGCTTTCTTATGAGTTAATGACTTTGTATTTGAAATGTCGCCTCAGCAAATCAGGATCTTTCTTATTTTGCTGATTTTTTAAAAATCGAGAATATCGTATCTATGAACGATACATTTTGCGGCTTATTTTTCTGCAGTTACTGTTTTCAGTTATAAGAGGCCAAAATTTTTTATTTTTTTGTTACATTGTATTAGGAGCGTACTTGCAATCTTAAATACTCATTGTTCACATACCTTACTGTTTTCGTGCTATTTTTTTTAATACTGTTACAGTTGTAATATTTTTCTCATTTACTCAGTGTGATAAGAGTAGATTATTTTGTATCACTTTTTCTTATTATTGGTAAAGTGCGAAACTGATAATGCGGAAGCAAACGTTGAAGCACAGCTCTATGACGAAATGACCTCACAAAGTCGTAATAAGAACGGTACTCAATTTGTTCGTAACAATCATTATATTATTACGAAAAGTAATTGTCTTAATTTATAGCAATTAAGCTTAAAAAAAAGTAGATAGAGTTAAGAGTTATTAAGTCTCTATACCAGAGAGTTAGGAAATATTATTTGAAATAGTACATGTATGACAACCGTAGTATTTGAATCGTTAACTAAGATGTTCAAGAAAGACCAATTTAAAGCTTTGTTTAGGAAGACGTACGTATTAAGAATTTATATCGTATCAAACTGCTAAAAAAATAAGCTCAAAATAAATTGAGTACGAATAATACACAATTTTCAATACAAAGTTTGGAAATAATACTAGTATCTATCTAGATATTCATTAAACAAAATTTTATAGTAACGCAGATTTTAATGAGAAATTATTGAAAATTTTTCGATCAAATTGGTATAAATACCTAATATCTAAGAATAACAATCAATCGTCAACATTAATCGTGATTTACCAATTTTATTCTCTTTCGAATTTCTTATATTATATATTTCTTAAAATGTCTGAAATTCATCTAAAAAACTAGTTACTTTTAATTTATTATATACACAGGCTACTGTGATGCCTACCATTATAACTAAATTAAACTTGATAGTAAGCTTTAATATTAATCCCTGCACTTAACGATGTTAACTTCGTGCCAGCAGTTTTAAATGTCACCGTCTGCGTAGGAAAAAGACAGTGATCTTAATAACAAGAATCCGGTCCTATATCTTTTTCCAAGACTGTGAACTTTATCTGTTGTTTAACAAAAACATAACTCTTATTCTACTGTAAATGTCCTAAGATGCATATTTTTGTTGTTCTCACATGTATTTTTTTTTTTTTTTTTACTTATATTTTTCGCAGTGACGAGACTCCAACTTTTTTCAGTGAACGAAGCTTGTAATTTGTGCTATCGAAAATTTTCCAAACCTCTTAATTTTCACCTTTCTCATTTTACTGTAAACATCCCCAAAATGTATTGTTTGGATGATGGCATAAGAAAAATTTTTTTCGTCGGAGCGTGTATTTTGTCGCACTGACGGGACTTTTTCAGCGAACAAAACTTGTAATTGTGGCTATCAAAAAATTTTAAATACTTTTTTAGCGCACGGAACTTGTAATTTTTGCCATCAAAAAATTTTTAAAACTTACAAGTGTCACCTATCTCATTTTACTGTATGAGTTCCAGAATGCATAGTTTTGATGATGGCCAAAAAAAAAGTTTCCCCTCAGGACTTGTGTTTTTTCACATTGATAGGACTTCTATTTTTTCGCACATTAAAAAAATCAGCTGACGGTTTGGCATCGGAAATCAGCCGATTAAATGGATTTCTTCACAATGCATGAGCACAACACTTTAGTACATTCAACAACAGGCTTTAAACATTTCAAACTTGTCTTTGGTAGACAGGCATGTTCTCTAAATCCACTTCTAGATGAATTCCAAGTAAAAACTTACAGCTCATATGCTAGTGACTTTGCCTGCTGTTTACGTACAATCCAAGAAAAAGCTCGTGATAGACTTAAAATATGAAAACAAAATAGAAAATTACGTTATGACAATAAGTCTTATAAAATTATTATGATAATAATAACGTCATATTAAAATTAGGAAGTGAATGAATAATCAACAAACATGTTGAAAAAATGAGACGCTGGGACGTATGTCAAAAAAAACTTTACAATAGTTGGTTTGTTGTTGTAGATTGATCTAATCAATATGTTCACTAAAAACATTGCCCATCTGCTTCTGCTAACGCTAACGCCTAGTATTATAAAAAGTGAGAGACAAATACCTGCAAAACTTTACGACAATACACATTTAGTAAAGTATGTAGGTATATAGGCTGATATGTTACGGTGACATTTTCCGAGATCAGCTTGCAGAGCCATTCTTTTTAATCGGACCCCGTTTTAATTCTATTTTTAGGGCAAATACCTCTTAAATTAGAGGCGACTAAAAATATTTTGGGCTCTTGGAAGGCTATAGGTGGACAAGCTTTTTTTTAGGTTTTTCACAATTTATATTTTTACTAAGTATTTTTGTATTTAAACTTAATAATAATAGGTTTTTTAATTAATAANGTTAGACATACAATTAATAGCTGATAATTATACTTAGGAACGATGAAATACTGAAAATGTAAAATGTACTAAAAATGCATCAAATTTACGGATAAAAACAAATAGCCCATTTATTTACCATAGATTACCCTTAAGGTACCCAAAGTTATTCGAAAAACTACTTAAATAAAGTTAATGTCTGAAAATCAAATAAAAAGTTAATACTCAGATATTCAACATCATAAGCTAAATAAAGTAATTACATCTCGATTAATGGATGAAGGTAACTTTGAAATCGACATTTGTTTTTAATAATTATTAAGGTTTAACTGTGGCTATTTATTAATTGTATCGAAAATTTACCATCATAATTGTTTCTTCATACTTTTAAATTATAGATATTACCTTACTGTTACTATAATATCTACATGCCCAAAAGAAAACTTAAAAAATTATGAAAGGAGTGGCGTTGGCTCAGTGGTAATCATGTTTGTTACTGATACAACGAGGTTCTAGGGGTCATGGGTTCGATTCCCGGTGAATGCAGATTTTTTCAAAAACTGTTTTTGTCGAGAAAAGTTCCTATGTAACCCTGGCTGTTTTGGGGCAAGTTTTTCCGTGGAAGTATCCTTCAGAGTAATTCCATGGGTTTTTCCTTGCCCCACAGGTCTTCGGGCCTGGGTGAATGCAAAACAGTGTCAGGACTAATGGTAGGGATTAGTGGATCCGATGCCAGGCGTCTGCGTCGAGCAGGGATTGTCGCCTTAACTGGCAAGGAGTGGACGTCCTGGAATATGAAGTCATCACCGGGGAAAGGCAATACAGTGGCGGGTAGACCTTATACACCATTGGTGCAGAGAATGTCAGCTTAACTGGCAAGGTGTTCCACTGAAAATACTCACACTGTGCCCATGGATTCTGGTATAATATCAGTAAAAAAGGGTTGGAAATCGGTGTGGCAATACATCCCCACATATAGGTGGTGAGTAGGTGGCCCCGGTGACTAGGCCAGTAGGCTGTCGTGGTAACCTGGTACAAAAAAAAACTTTAAAAATTTACGAACCAATCTAATGACAGTGCTTAGTTGAGTCGATGACTACTGAAAATAATTTTGGAAATCAAAGAATGAAAAAAAATGACATCAACTAAGAAAGGCAGTTTCAGGAAAATTTTTTGTAACATTTATAACTGTGTATTCTAAAGAATGAAGTTCATAATTAATCTAATACTGTTGACTGTTACAAATAGTTAGTTTATTTAGTATTCATACTATTGATTTAAGAGTTTTACTAATAATTTTATTGTTACTTTTATTACAATAATTTGTTAGTTATACTAACATACGTCGTTATAACACCGTTCGTACTTTTGATATTTATTAACTATAAATTTTTCTATGCAACATTTTTATACAAAGATAAGTGGTCAGCTGTAAAGCACAAGAAAATTTCATGGCAAGAGTATTAATAACTAGTGTATTAATTTTACGAATATTTTTTCTTATAAAGTTTGTGTGCTCATACACTCCAATCACAGTCACACAATAATGCTCTCAGATATTTCAACTATTCCTTGTTGTATAACTTATCCCTATCTTAAAAAGAATGGAAAATAGTCTTGAAAATCAGCAACTTTCTTTGATTTTTAACTGTTAATTATCTAGGATTTTTTTATAGGTTTTTGGTTAAATGTAGTCTTAACTTATTTTACTCCCATTATCTTTGCCTGTTAACTCTTTTTTTTATAAATTTTACTCTCAGTAGCGACTATTCAGCCTCTTTTTTTATCCTAATGTACAATGTTTCAATCATAATACCTCTCACATATATTATCTCAGTTCAATAGATAACAAGAAGTTCTCATTTGTTATCTTATAGTTTCTGATGACACTTCAGCATTTAGTAACATTTTTATTCTATTACAATTGTTCATTTTATTTCACATCTTTATCACGAAACTTATTACCTTTTTATTACTATGTTGTTTTTTTATTTTTTTCTTTGTCCGATTTGAGTTTACTCATAATATTTTAAACTTACTTTAGCAGAAATAGATAAATAGCAGAAGTTCACTTAGATTGCCACTCCTGGTGTATAATATAGTACAATCTATAAAATATAGTACAATTGTTTGGAGTTAATTATAGAAAGTTTTTTTTTCTTACTTAGAAAAAAATTAATATATTCATCTTAATTTTTTTCAGATTTTGTAAATAATAAAATAGAGTCCGATGACCAACTCTTGCGCAGTGAATGTAGGCAAACTCTTACTAAAATGTGCAATAGATTAAGGAACCTTTAATACATAATTTGAATACTATTTTCATAACTGTTTGTTTAAATTAATAATACTCTGAAACATGTCAAAATTTTTGATGAAAAAAATTTATTAAACAACGTTTTATTAATGATTGTTACAAGTGAAATTTTTCATTTTTATATAAAGGAGTTGTTCGAACAGTATGGACAATTACTTATCCTCATTGCTCTCCACGTAGAATCAGGTAGTTTCACTAAATAATAAAATTAATTGGATAATATGCCTGCATGTGTGAAAGATAAAGATGAAAAATTAAAAAGACCAACATTAAAGCTAATGAAATAATTTTCTGAGTTTTAGGAGAGAGCCAGACTAAGTGAGTACTTATATTACACAAAGATCATAAAACATTTGCAAATCACTGTGGGAGAATATAAAGGTGCACGTTACCTCTGGGCATGCGTTGTGTGTGGAGAAGATAGAAAAATTATCGTGCACGTGAATTACAAGCATGCCAAGAAAGACAATTTTTTAAGTTGTTAAGTTTTGACTTAATAGCAGACATAAGAATATACAATGTACAAGATGAACAGGTGTTAGTGTCAGTGCAACTTTTGATCCTTTATGTCCATCACTCTTATCCCTACTCTCTTTCTAATATTATACTGCAAGCCAATTAGCGTATCCAAATAAATGTGTGCTACTTAATAACATACGCATATGTTAAAAGATGGCAAGAATCATCGAGTGAGAGATGGATGGATGAAACAGTTTAAAAACGCCTTGAGATACATATTAAAGCATTGTTAACTGTCATGTTATCCCTTCGCTGTTTGTATTTACCATGTTCTGTTCCGACAAAATAGTAGTTGAATGTACTTTATGAAGTTTAATACTATAAGCAGTGTGTATACTGAAAGCTATACCTGGCTCACTATAAAGATGTTATTCGAGGTAAGGTCTGGCATCCTTTTTTATTTTAACACTACTCTTATAGAAAAGACTCATCAAAATGACAATGGCAGCCACTGTAATTATTTCTGCCGTATAAAAGTTAAAAGAGAATACACTACATGAATAAGGATACTACCATCGATTCTCATAACAAATATAATTTTAATGAACAGATAGCCAGGTATTAGGATAATAATGACAATCAGATAGGTTTCAAACTTTGTTATTTTGATATTTTTTACCAACATCCAAGCGAGAACTCACTTAATCTAAAAGTAGTTTTTTTTCTCTTATAGAGATATTATTAAATTTGTGACGTATAAAAATAATAACAGAACACATGCAATATTGACAAGAATTAAAAAAAGAAAGTATTAAACAAATAGACTTATAAAATTATTAAAACTGCTTGAAATGTTTACTATCATGGTCAAGACAGCATTAAGCAATACAATCAAAATTATCCATTGCTCTATTCACCATTTCTGGTGCAACATTTTTAAACTCATCTCTTATACGGTCTTCTAAATCTTCCACATTGTTGACTGGATGTCTGTAGACGGCATCTTTTATCATGCCCCAAAGGAAGTAATCCAGAGGATTGAAGAGCAGAAAGTCCAAGTTATAGGACCTGGGGATGTACGGTTACAAGGAAAAGGACAGGAGTGGTCATTTGGAAAAGATGCAGCACTTATGTCCTGAATAAGATGTAAAAAAATGGAAAAAGACAAAGGAAAAACAGAAAAAGAACACATAATCAGATAACTATAGTATTGAAATAATGGAAATTGTTAGAAGTTGATATCTCACTGAGTTTATATCGGTTGAGGTATATTACTGCTCATCAAATGTAACAATATATATTCAATCGTTACAGTGACATGAGAGCTCTGCTTCCAGGACACTCATTCATGACAAAATCTAATTTGTTGTAAGTAAAGTTAGTTTAGAAAATGATACGCCAATAATTTAAAGCTTCTTATTTCTTTGCGGTTTCAATGCTAAGCCCTGTATTGTTAACTCCATAGACATTTACTAATAAACTGATTATTTGAATAATCTCACTGACATCGGGACATAAAAGAGAAAAAATGAGTTGCTGTTAGAGAAAAAAGTGCACCATCCACTTATATTGTCTGTGTCTTCTATATCTCGGTGCCAGCAAGCCCGTTGGAATGCTGAGTTAGTTATTATATTTCTGCGGTCAATATTGTGGGCTACTGTGGATCAGTAACTGGCATCTCGAGAACTGAGTGAGATATCGATTTTAACCACTTTCAGAATGCTTCTTGTCATCGAGTTGTCCTAACTAAAAATAATAATTGATTCTTACCTTGTCTACTTTGACGTAACAAAGAGCCCACAAATGAGGTGCATTCATGACCTTTGTAGTTTAAAGTCAACCGTATAAACGATTGTATTGCAAGGTACTGATTTTAAGTTAAATAATGACAAATAAAATAAAAACAATACTTTAAATTATATGGGTAAACATACGTTTTGGAAATTTAGGAAAAGCAATATTGATTAAATAAGATAAATAAATTAATGAATAACTTTCTCTGCTGATCTAACGGCTAGCCAATATCTCATTAAGGGTGTTAATCATGGATTTAACTGCGTGCGCTGGAACCCCGTCATGCTGGTACCAAATTTACTCTCTAACGTTCTGCGGTAAATTTTTCAGCATTCAAGGAAGGTAGTATGTTAAAAAATTCGGGTAGCCCGCAGCAGTCAGACAGTCTTCAAGTTGATCGGACCCAATCTATTATTTGTTTTAATAATATAATTATTAGTAACCAAAAAACCCGTAGGAAATTACTTTTTTATGTGAGCTTTCATTGTTTGATTGGTTGTGTGGAGTCCTAAGTAACATAGTTATGGCCATAGGAACTCACACAAGTATCAACTGTATCTAGTTAAGTCTAAAAGTTTAAGGAAAATTATCAAAACTAAACAAAAGTTATTAAAGAGGAGCTACAAGCACGGATCATTAAGTTGATTTCAACTTATAACTGTGTCCTGTTCCATGTAATATGGGACTTAAATATTTTAAAATAACGGATAATCAAAGTTAGATAGTAGTAATTAGAAAAATACGACTTCACATTTAAGAGACAAAATCACCAATTATGTCTTATTTCTTGTCATCTTTCTTCAGATCACCATGAAAAACAATGATGAGTTGATGAGTATCAGAATAAAGTTAGGGACTACATATCCCTTACGGTATGCTAATAAATAATAAAGATAAAATTAAAGTTAACCGAAAAAAAACAAGGTTAAAAAATACTGTTAGCCATTTTATTGATAAGATCAATCCATACCTATCATAAATTTGTTTTTTATAGTAGTTTATATTGGTAATAATAATTGTTTTTCAATTTTTATTAACTTAATTGATATGGTATTACTAGCGTGATTATGAACATAATTATTTAAGCTATTTATTTGAATTTCAAAACAACAATTAATAATGACGTATTAAAATAAAAAGTTGACCTATTTGTATTATAGATATTTTTGTTTTTTTGTTTGTTAGAGTATCTTATCTTTTATTACTAGTAAGTAGTTGTTATTTTTTTTGGAATAATAATTTTATTGTCATCATTATCGTTCTTATTTCTTTTTCTATCATTGCTCCTATAATTTATGTCATTATTATCATAGGCCCCGGTATGTGTTTGATTGTTACTCAAAAAGACACTTGTGGGACTATTCATATTATTACCAGCATTTGATTATTGCTATTTTCATCACTTTTATCATTACCATGATGTTTACGTATACAATACAACTATTATTATGATAACAATTATTTATATAATTATTATTATCAGTATAGTCATCTTACAGATAATTTCCAATATTATGATTATTCTAACAATTGTCATTATTAATTTTCAGTTAAGATTAACTGAAATACTGTCATAATGGTCGTAAACGTCATTAAGCGTCATTAAAGCGTTGTCTTTAACTGATAGTTGTTGTTATTTTTATGTTTTTTTCAATTATTGTAATAATCGTAATCAGCATGATTTTCTTTATGATTACTAGCGTCTGTATTGTTGTTGTTGCTGTCGTCATTGTCACTGTCGTTGCGATTGTAATTGTTGTTATCAAAATTTTCATTCTTTATATTTAGTCTTCAACTATCTCTATTTTCGTGTTAACGATTGTTTTTATATCTATTATTATTAACATCATTGTCACTTATAGTGTTATAAGTATTATTAGTATTTTTAAACTATCTTAAGCATTTTTATTATTGTTATCGTTTATATCACTATTTTTATAATTATAATGACTAATTTTATTATGATTTTGATAACTTTTGTTATTGTTATTATTATTTATAGTTTTTTTATTATTTGTATATAAAACCAATTTTGTTTTTAATACTTTTATTCTTGCAATTAAGGCCCATGGGAAAAGGCGTTAGCTTAGAAACGCTGTATTTACCATGCATATACGTCACGATGAAGATATATCTGTATAGACATTTACATATATACACGTATATGACTAAAGTTCCTAGGAGCCTCAAATGGTGGATGGCTTTTTAGCAGCGGTTCCATCGGTGTCTCTCCACTCCCTCGAAGCTTACTACTTCATCATGGTTATTATTGTTACTTATAGAAACACAGTTTGAATATTATCAGTACTGTTCCTGTCATTATTACCGTCATTACTGTTATTATTACTGTTCATTTTGTCATTATGATATTTATTGTTTTTTAAATCTTGTTTGGTTTTTTTAAAGTCATAATTTTCCATAGATGTACTGTTATAATTAATGTTATTTTTTATAAATGGTTAACATTTATAATATTATTATTATCATATTTTCTTGGGCTCTTGTTTTTACTGGTCATTTTTCTATATTTATCATCACTTTCAATATTATAACTGTCCTTATCCCTCTTACTGTTCCCAGTAATATTTTAACAAACAGGATTGTCGTGATTGATGTTTTTTTTTTATGTCGATTATTTTCTTTTGTTATATTTAACCTTTTTTTAAAGATGTGTTGGATGGCCTCTTTGAGTTAATTGGGCATGCATTTGTTATAAAATACTGACACAACTGTAAAATATACTGTTATATGTCAAAAAAAGTACGTTCCAGCAACAAAATTCTTTATTAAAAATAACTTTGTAGCGTTGATTCGTTAAATTTTCTAAATTTAGAGCACATTGCATTTTATTGGGCAAAGAAGAATTTTTTGTAGTTAAGCACTTGATAAGGCTTCGTTTGTCAACAAATCTGGCAATTACACCCAATAACTCTTGTAAATTTAGATCTACAAAAAAATCAAATTATTTTTGTGGAAAGTTGTTAACTGTCATTTATCTAAGTTTAATAATTATGGCATTGTTTAGAATTAAAATTAATAATTATCATTGTTATGATTATAATAATAATGGGCTTGATATTATTAAAAATATAATGAAAAAATTGTGTATGTAAAATAAATGGTGACGGTTGTTAAATCAATAGTGACTAAGACAATTATAATTGTGATACCAATTATGCCTAATATGTCATAAGAATTTTTTAACAATTACAAGAATGATGATACTAATACTGTGAATGAATTTTTAATCATTGATTTTTTAGTATTAACAACGACCACGAGAATTATTGTTTATTTAGTGGTACTATCAATGATACTCAAGAGTTAAGTTAAATACAGTTCTAAACTACTGATGTTAGCAAGAAAATATGAATTTGTATTATTTTTTGTTAGATACCCGACAAAAATGGAACTTTTTTTTAAATTTATTTTCTGAATATGGCATTTTTTAGTCACTGTGTTTATCAAGAGACTGCCAGTAGAATTCGTATTTCTTAATGTTAGAAATATTAGTAGTTTGGGCTTTCTCGCATATGCTGTGTATGTTGCCTGTATGTATAGCTATATACAGTTGCAGCACCTCACTGTGCTTAGCGCTGCCTCTCTCTTTTTCTCTCTCTTTCTCTCTGTCGACCACTCGAGCTGGACAGACGCGCTCTCGCTATCGAAAGCCGACAGCTGTTTGTACTAGTCGATGCCTCTGAATAAAGTAGTATTTTGTATTCCTGCCTATTTTTACTTCACGTGTGCCTCACCCAAAGCTTTGCCCACCTACGTAATAATCAACAGGTTTTGGGCCTCAGCCCGCTCTTATCTGCGTGAGGCTAACTTTTGAAATAATGCGAATGCGACTAGTGAAAAGTTTGTGTGCACAACAGTTTTTGTTGAGGTATCGTGCCTGGTGTGGGTGGCAATGAATCCTGACAAAAAGACGCCTTTGGACGCTGACAAGGTCCCGGAGGATAGTTAGACCAAATCCAGCCTTGAGTTAGCCAAAAGTACGAGGAGAGCGACGGCAGCGAGCAGACCAAGGTGAAGATCTCCGAAAAGGAGCTATCACCAGGAGACACTAAGCCCCTGGCAAACTTCACCAGCACCACGTCGCCTCTATCATTAAAGGCAGTTGTCTGTAGTTGTGACAGGAATTTGACTCCTGCTGAGTGGAATACCCTCACAGGGAAAGTTTCTCAAGGTACGTAATAATTCCCATAAAGTTGCGTGGTTTGATTCTAGTGAGACTCGAGGCAGGGTACGGGAGTGCGGTATCCGTGTTTGAGGGAAGAGTTTGAGCTCGTTGTTTGTTGAATTTGGTTTATCATCTGTATTTACTTCCAAGTCAATCCCTGTGAAGAAAAATTGGAATCGAGTTAGTGTTTTATTCGTCAATGTGCCGGTGTTACGCGGGTGACGACCTGAAGCACAGGCTGGGACAAGTGAGAGGGAGAAATGGTGGGGGAGCATGGCAAGCATGGTCTGACCTCGCCTTAGCTTTCTCTGTAGGTGAACACATGGCGCGCTATTGCACGTCTGTGTCCGACTACCTGTGTGTGTGTAAACGTGTACGAGCCGTAGCTACGCGTCGCCTAGCCAGTGACTACGTATGGCGAAACGGAGGGAGAGGGGAGAAGTCGCTGCCATGATTGCCATCCGTTCCTAAGCTCTATCAATAGAGTGTACTGCCTTAAGCACACCAAGTAAAATCTATTAGTTTAAATTTTAATATTTGATATGTACATAATTCTCTGAATTCCGAATCCAATTTAAACTAAATAGCTATAGTGACTTACATTTCCAGATGAAGGTACTTTGAATGCGTTTCTAAAATGGACAAATGCGATTTTTAAGTTGGATAAAACTCATGGAGACGAAATCTTGGGCATAAGTTTGAACGGCAACATTATCGTTCTAACTACCAAGACCAGATTCAAACATTAGCTTGGTGTGTATTGGAAATTTAACTCGCTTAACTTGAACTCAATTGACTGGTTGTTAAACTACTAAGAACATAAAATTTAGACAGTTCGCTCGTGATTTTTCGTAATCGATATGGCTCATAGGCGTGCGTGATCTTTGTACGAATTCAGGGGGATGAGAATGCGTGCCTAGCCTTTTGAAACAGTATTAGTTGTCCAATCTGTTGATTGAGGTACTTTCTTTGTCTGACATTTCTTCATGTTTTGAATCGAGTTGAATCGAATTCGAATCGAGTAAATTTTACGAAATTTATAGGAAAAGAAACTGATGTGTTGGACGAGGAACTTCGAGTTTAATCAAATATTATTGGCATAACTAGTGCCTTCATGCCTGTCAATTTCAACAAAATTGCTAAGCACGAATCCTTTATCACTCTCAATGAGATCGTGCCCAGGTCGTTCGATTATGAAAATTAACGAAAATTTGATGATATATTAAAGAAAAATTCGAGATTCAAAAAAATTGATTCAGAATTCTAAAATTCAAAATCAAATGATAAAAAAGACATCTCGAAAGATGAGAGTGTTTAAATTTCAAAGACCAGAATTTTGAGTATTCAGGATATAGGAACTGGACGAGCCAACAAATGTGATTCGAACCGCGTCGTTAAAAGGCAAAATTTGAATTCGACATTTTCAGAAGTTAACACTGATCCACCACAAAACACAGGAGATCCTACAAAAATCAAACGAAGCCCTTGATATGTCGTGACAAACAAACCTGCTGTTGCTCGATGAATTGAAGGAAACCAAGCAGGATCGCATTAGAGCAGAGAGAAACGCCAGGAACTCTGACATCACAAATCGGCTGTTGGCGACTCCGTCATCGTCTGCTCGGCCCCGAGCCACAGGCGGTGACCCTCAATGGCTGATGGAGCTGGAAATAACGAGAGCCAAGGAAAATTAATCTTTGCTCAATAAATCCTTGACTGATGATCATATTCGAAGTTTTATCCAATCTGAAATTCGAAACAACACCTCGATAAGACAGCTCGTGCTCGATTAGACTTGATTGAAAAAGATACAATAAAGAGAGATAACAAACACTGTCAGTACAAAATTATATTTCTTTATAATTAATTCGCACCTGAACTTCACTGTATGGGTCTACTGCATGTGATACACCAAAATTTTCAGACTGTGGTAAGATTGGACAAAGGGGTGATCGAAAAACAAAAATTTCGTGCTCACGATATTCTGATCAACTGAATTGATCAAAATTATTATCCGAAAAGGGTTTACATAAAAGATCCCGTAGGATTATTAAACACACTGTAAGAAATCAAGAAGTACGAATCTTGCCTAAACTCCTCTGATATTCGAGGCAAACTTGCAAATTTGAAGTATGACCCCAGAAAAAAAAAGGCTTCGGAGCACTGGAACTTATTGGAGGAACTCGTAAAAACCTACGATAGTTTACCAAATACTAATTTACTAGGAGAAAAGGAAGAAAAAGATCTGTTCAACTGTCTGTCTCTCATGTGCAAACCGTAGATTTTGTTCATCGATCATTGAATTTATCTGGCCTGTCTTATAAAAGATTCAAGACCTTTTTTCCTTAACAGGAAACTATTCAACAACAAAAGATCGAAACGTCCTCTGGAGCCTCTGCAAATTACAGCCATAGTCAGTCGGCCAGTCGTACTCATTCTATTGGTCGTGGTGGATACTTCAATCCCTGGCACCTGTTCATAACACAGTGTCTATGCAGGCAATACGGTCATATGGGAGCTAAATGTCCAGCCCGAGGAAAAATCTTTTGTTTCTACCACATAGGACACGGCGACCATGAAGGGAGAAATTACCCCAAGCGAAAGGAGGACGGAAGGTATCGTACCACAAATAAATATGATAAAGGAAAACCTCAACGATCTCGTCAATCAAAGGACTTGCGCAAAAGAAAGGTTAGCTATTTGAACGACAATAATTAAGATTCTAAGCGTAACAGATTCGACGACAGAAAAGAGAAGCCCAAGTTCAACAAAAATCAGGGCAGTAATGAGAAAAATAAGAACAAAACCACTGACAAAGAATGAACTCATGGCTTGCATCGACGGAAATTCGAGTTATTAACAACCCAAATACTTGACTCGAAGGGCTGCTGCTGAACTTACCAAAAATTAAACTAAAATCACCAACAACGAGCATATAAAAGTGGATCTGTTAACCGGTGAATCTTCCACTCCTTACGTAAATAAATCATTGACAATAAAAACAAATAAGGATTCGAAGGATAACGAGTTAAGTAAAAATCTTTCAGAGGAAAACTTATTTAACTCGAAAATAGGAAACTTTGAACATACAATTTGTGAAAGGAAAATTTGTAATCCCGCGAAACTAAGACTGAAAGTACAGTAATCAACGACTCCTCTGGTGAAATAAATAACAACTGATTCTTCAAAAACAACAAGGCCATGATGTGGCACGTTTGTTTTGGTCACGCGTCAGTAGATTATCTAAAGGCCTTGCAAAAGCGTTTTCCTAGTGACAAATCCCTTAATGAAGCTGTCTTTGACGATTAAATCTTGGACTGTGAAGTTTGTGAAATATCCAAGGCTACCAAACTACCCATCAAGAACACTTGAACCAGAGCATTGAAATCTTTCTAGATTATCCATGCTGACAACATAAGTGCTATTAACCCGCCATATCATCCGAAGAGATATAGGTTTGTATCTGTATTCCTTGAGAATTGTTCAAGACTTGCAATGGCATACCCAATGATGGCGAAAAGCAAAACTGAAAAGTATTTCGAATCATTTGCAAAATCAACTAGAAATATTTTAGGATTTGTCGCCAAAGTGTGCTATTTGAGGTCAGATCAAGGCACTGAATACACTGGTGGTTACACCCGTGGAGTGCTGGATAGACTAAATGCAGAATTGCAACTTGCGTGGTCGGACATACCAGAACATAACGGTGAAGCAGAATGGTTTAATCGAAGTATCCAAGTTAAGACAATATGCCTTCCATATGACTCAGGACTTCCAGTAAACATGCGGGATCTCCCTCTAGCAGTAGCTGTCTATGCATATAAGAGGACACCGCAGAAGTCAAATGGCATGCAGGCTCCGTCAAAGAAAATCGAAAAAAAATACAGTTTTGCTATGAATCAAATTTGATATTTAGTTGTGCAGCCTACATGCTTGTGCAAAGGAGAACTGGCTTCAAGTTCGGATACGTTGAGAAATTGGATACACCAGAATTGGAAATATATTGTTGAAGCCTGAAGAAGGAAAATACTATAAGAGAAGAGATGTTCGTTTACATGAAAAGCTGGTATATGGTAACTTGTACAAGAAAAATAGTATTTTAAATTTGGAAAATCTATCTGAAACCGTGGACAAACAGAATTTCTTCAAAACATTCGAACACGAAGAAGAAACTTTAAATACCAATTGCAAAAACAACACTACTCAAACTGTAAAAAGGAAACGAGGAATACCTCGCAAAATTGCAAATTTGACTCATTACCATGTAAATAACTCCAGTTTCACTGAAGTATTAACCAATAGTGATAACAGAAAGAAAAATCATTTTGTTTTTTGCAGAGTAGACAAGAACTTTCTAAACTCTAATGTTGAAGTCTTTTGAACCTTGTTGGCAAAATTAGATTCAAATATTGCAAGAAACAACAATAAGTCTGATTCGAATATACCTGTGACAGATAAACTGCTTCATGTATTTATGGCTAAGATCAGTAAAGATTCTTCCACTTCGGAAGCTATGGTTTCTGAAGACAGAAAGTTGTAGAAACAAACTGTTGAGAGTGAGTTCAATTTCATGAAGGAGAATCCAGTTTTGAAAATAGTAGATCATCCTATGAGAATAGAATACAGCTCAACTAGTGATTAGTGATTCGAGGTTTTAAAGACACAAACCAATATGATCTGCAAAAAACTTACGCTCCGGTCTCCAGACTTTCCCTTAGTGAGAGCAGTATTTGCCCTCATCAACAAATTCGACTTGAAAACCTGTCAGTTGGATGTCAAAACTGCGCTCGTGAGCGGTGAAATTGAAGAGGACAAATTCATGGAAATCCCTGAAGGCATGAAAATTTCAAGTAACGATCGAAAAACGAAAGTGTGCAAAATACAGCGCTTACTGTAAGGACTTAACATAAGTCCAAAACTCTCTGGACTGAGCATTTCATACAAGCAGCAGTCAAAATTGGGTTAACTACCCATGCCACTGAATCTTGCCTGTTTACTTGGCGAGAGAAAGGAAAATTCCTTATCTTGCTACTGTATGTGGATGACATGATTATCACAGAAAATGGCAATCGTAAATTAAATAAAAATCAAATACCAACTGCAATAATAATTGCAAATGACCAACTTAGGTAAAACCAAAAGCTTCCTAGGAATCTCCATCCATAGAAATTGCCGAGACAAAATCTTGACCTTGTCGCAACCAGACAGAGAAGAAACTGTGACGTCAAAAGAGCTAGAAAATTTGAAAACAAAGCTCAACGTACCATATAGAAAAGCTGTTGGCAGTTTGCTTTATTTAGCTAACGCCACTGGTCCTGACATTGCTTTTGTAGTTAACGTTTGAAGCAGACACCAGCTGAACCATACGAAACAAGATTGAAAAACGGTCAGAAGAGTTTTTCAGTATTTAATAGGGACAAAGAATCTTGGACTTGCTTATCGAGAAAAAAAAGATAAATCTAAAGCATATACAGACGTTAGTTATGCAGATTGCAAAGGCTCTTCAATAACTAGTGGCTATGTAATTCGATTATTCGGTGATTTGATGGCCTGGAAAATACATAAACAAAGTTATATGTCTTTATCAACCTGTCAGGCAAAATATGTCTCAATGAGTGAGGTTTGCAAAGAGTTGGTAGCACTGAACAACTCGATTAGATTAATACTTAACTATTCGCTTGCTTCGATGAAATTATGGTGTGATAGTAGTGTGGCTATCGTCGTCACAAAAACTGGAGGGAGTGGCAAGCTCAGACATATGACTGAAGTGCGTGAGAACTATGTAAAGGAATGTCTCACTAGGTCACTTGTGAAAATAGCTTGGATTAGTTCTGAAGCTAATCGAACAGTTATCATTCGAAGTCCATTGTAACCTGACAAATATATTGTTGAATTTATTCGAAAAATAATGTTCTACTCATATTATTTATATATACAACATGACATTTATATATTTTTTGCCTGTGCAGGCTCGCAGACTTGAAAAGACAAAGGGATTAGTCAACAAGGCATTTAAGGGTCCTTTTGTCCTGCCAAAAGCTGTGAATATGCATTTGATGACCAATGTTTCAAATTCCTGTTTATAAGACTAAATATCTAGTTTTTTAACTCTAGAATCAGTAAGATATAAAGATTTATTAGTTTCAAGATTTTAAAGTCACTTTGATAAAATCTTGTGTAATGTTTCATTGCTATGATCCAAGTACGTTAGATTGTGATTATATTCGACGCTTATATTTGACTGATTATATTCGACTGATAAGAATTATTTTGTAAAATTACACATCTTACTGCGAATCATTAAGGAAAAATTTACCCGGGATGTGTTCATTGATATAATGTAATTTTTTATTACTTAAAGTTGTGCTTTTGTAGTAAATTGACATGTACTCGTAAGAAGTATTAGTAGTTCAGGCTTCCTCGCACATGCTGTGTATGTTGCCTGTATGTATAGCTATATACAGTCGTAGCGCCTCACTGTGTTTAGCACTGCCTCTTTCTCTCTCTCTCCCTCTCTCTCTGCAGACTACTTGAACTGGACAGATGCTCTCTCGCTATCAAAAGCCGACGGCTGTTTGTACTACTCGATGCCTCTGAGTTAAGTTGTATTTTGTATTCGTACCTATTTTTACTTCGCGTGTGCCTCACCCAAAACTCTGCCCACCTACGTAATAGTCAACACTTAATAAATTTTTTTTGACAGATAAGACAACAGATAAATAGCATTTTAAAAAGAAATACGTGTCATCTAGTTAGTCATTTTCTTATAAATTCGTTTAAATTGACATTAAATCAATATTTACAAATAGTCTACAAGGTTACTTAGATGGTAGTTAGGACGTACTGTACTTCTATGATAAGATAAGTAAGAAATTATCCTGTTAAGTCTTATTACTATTTTACTAGCTATGTTGTTATGGTTCACCAGCTAAAAACTTTCATGCAGATTTTGGCAAAGGTCATTCTAACGACTATTGATAAACATGAATTTTTTGTACGTAACAAGTTTAGCATACATTGTAAGCATGATTTATGATTTACACATTTCATTAATTTACTCTAGTTTAGTATGACATAATTGCATTTTATTTGTTCATAATAGGTTTGAAGCTGATTATGTTTCTGCATAAGAATTTGCTTTCTTAAGGGTGAGAATGTATTTAAAATTAAATCTTTCTTACGTTTTTGATTTAAAATGAATTTTAAAAGAACATTTAAATTTNAAAATAAAACAAAGAAAAAATTTTTAAGGTTAGGAAAACAAGATTATAATAATATTAACAAATTCGTAAAATACATGATTTTGTAATTCAAATCAAAAACATAAGCACGATCCCATTATTATTTACCAATACAAATTGAAAAAATGTGATATTTTTATGAGACTATAAAATAGGGTGCAAATTATTCTCTACTGTGATATACACAAAACCTCCAGAATTATAAACTTATTTTTAATAATCGCTTATAATCTTGTTAGAATAACATATTAATACCCAAAATATAATTGTATCTGGAAGGTTAAGAAAAATAATCCTGTAGTGCTACTTAGTAGTATTATTGGTTGTATTAAATGCTAGTGAATATTTTTTAAGATTTTTTATCACACACAAGTCTTTTTAGTAAATATTATTAAAACATTAAACGTCTATTTAAAATTGCATTAAACAAAACCAAAAAAAATTGCAGATCGTTTAACTAGATCTTTTTTTTACGTGCTAACCTTAACAAAATCGTTAATATAATGGCTTTGAAATATCATGTTATTTCCAAATAAAGATTTGTACGATATATAGAAATTGCCTAGTTTTTTTTCTGCTTAATACGATAACCACCCTTAAGAAAAAAATCACCCTCAGCACGAATAGAAAAGTTGCAAAACAATGAATCGCAATAAAAATCAACTGACGTATTGATAGAATACAATAAAAAACTTTCAACATTGAAAAAATGAGACACCTGAATGAACAGTTATTCATTAACTATCAAAGTGCAAAGTTAATGATGAATCAGTAAATATTTATTATTAGATTACAAAGCTACTTTGCTAAGATAATCTAGTTTTAAGGATTATATAAAAATTATTTAATTTAAAAAAAAAGTGTATCACGTGAAAAATTGATTTATAAGTCAAATAAAATTTATTAAAAAAACAGTCAGTGAACATTTA
Source organism: Copidosoma floridanum (assembly GCF_000648655.2). The sequence continues at coordinate 862,644 of NW_019379712.1, forward strand.
TATCAAAAGTAAGTTAAAAACCATACCTTACCTAAAAGATAAGTAATCAAGTCTCTTATATCGAGATCGCTCATAGGAAATTAAGTAAGGGCCTTGATCGGTGTAAAGAACATTGTAGGTTCAACTTGTTAAGACAGTCTTTTTTTTGTGAGAGACTGTCATGGACAATATTGTAACGAATGTGGGGATAATGTATCAAGGCAAATTAGTTCTAGTATTTTATTTTCTGTCTTTTCTTAGGTCCATATCTCTGAAGCTTACTTCGGAGAGTCCATGTGTATAAAAATTTTTAAACAATATTTGTCTTTACTCACTTGTCTATTCAGATACTGTCTAAATGCACAATCTTATTTAATGTACTGTTAAGTGTTGATACGGGTACAGTCTTGTAAAATATGAAGACATCAAAAGTTTTTTCAAAGTTTGTCTGTATAAAGCGTTGTGAATAATTTATTTGTATGCTTACATCGATAACTAATATTTTATTTTTAACTCCGTTGCAACAGCGTTGCAAGAAAATCAGCTGGTCAATTGTTTTATTACACAGATCTTATAAGATATCTACAAAATTGTGCCTTCACATCTTTATTTCCGTCCTACTTCTCGTTTTTCTCTCACTTTTACTAAGAAGGGTGAAATTTTGAAATTGAAAATTTTAACTGAGAACTGTTATTTCTGTTAATTAAAAAATTAAACACAAATGATTTATTCCGAACAAAAACATGCGAAAAACTCTCTAGACGTGTACTTCGTTTGGTAATTACATGACGTACTATAACGCAGTAACAGAGGCAATATTCTAGAATCCAAAAATGTTTTGTTATTATTTATTAAAAATACATATATATTTTTATCTTTACAAAAAAAATCAAAATGAATACTTAAATTAGGCATACATTCATGCTAAGAAACTGTAAGATCTCAAAAATAAAGCACACAAATTTATCAAATCCCAAAAAAAAACCTCTTTTTTTGGCTACAAAAAATCAAGAAAGTCTTCTCTTCAAAAAAATTTAGCAGTAAAACCCTAATATTGACTGACGCTGAAGGAATCAAGTTCAAAATTCTGCTAAAAACTAGTAAAGACGATGTTTTTGTATGATCTATTGTACATCCTATTGATAGTTAAACATATCTCTTACTAATAATGTTTTAGGTTAAATTTAATTATTCAGTCTAATCTCCTTAGTAAAAATAGTTTTTAATTAACTAGAAAAGTTGAGGAATTAATAAATTTTAAAAGACACTGAGTTTATTTTACTCAATGTTACTTTAGTATTTACAAACATTTTACTGATACTTATTCTGAATGTTACAACCACAAAATACGCTACATGTGTATCTAGACTAAAACACCATCACACTTCACGTAAATCTGATTTTAATTTTTTTTACAAAATACTGCTTTCACATTTTACAACTGTTCATACTAAAACCTGCTCCAAACTTCTGAAAAATGAGAAATCCTTATTCTATGTACAATTTAGTTGGTATTGGAAGTGAACTAAACTTCATACTTATTAACATAAGCGTTGACATACTTTCTCATAACAATTCAATATCGCTATTACAATACAGGCTAGTTTTAAAAGTTCACTAGGCCAATTATGCAAACAATTTACTTTTAAGCTAACGTTTTAATTTGGAAATCAATGAAAATTTACATTTAACATGGTAATTTATAAAGGCTTTTTCGATGACGTAATAGTTTCTGCGTATAGTTATGTTCTTCAGTAAAAAAATTTACGTCAAAACACTTTAAATATAATAAACTAGCGGCCCCCCGTCTCTGCTTTGTCAGAGACTTACTAAATTTAACACCGTGTGTGTTGACATGTGATGTGAAACGTTTTCAGATAAAAGTTTTACATCTATTCCTGACACTTCTCAGAACAAAAATCTGCTTGTTAAGAACATATTTGTTCGAAATCTATACAGATTATTGAGTCAAATAACAAGCTACAAAAATTAGAATAAATGTAATTATGCTGAAAAGTACTGTGCGTTTCTTACGCTATAAAATAATCGTTGGCTATAAGGAGCCATTGATTTTCAGTTTTCCCCGTATTATTGACAAAAAGAGCTATTTCAAGGCTGTTGAAATTTGAAACTTTCAAAAATTACATATTNTATCTACTCCTTTGTAAGTTGCTTTATCAATACTATAGTACGTTACTAATGTTCTTACCATATTGTTTAAAATTTTTTTGTTCAAAAGATGAGTGTATTCATTGTGAGATGTTAAAATAGCTTTATTTATAAAAGAATCATCATTATTATTAAAAATTGTAGAACATATATCATTTGTTTTCCATGTCTGAGGAATTATAAAAGTTTTAATTTTGCCTTCTCCTATATCCAGTAGCAAAGAAGAAAATTATTTATCAATTAAACGCTGTTGTTCCAATATCGATTAATTTTCTGCGTCAGTTTCTTGACGCCTAAAATTGTATTCATTGGATACATTTAAAGTTTTCCTCCCAATTCACCCTCTTGGAACTATTAGCATGTTCACAACTTTTGTGACCCCTAAAAGCTGTTTTCTGTTAACTTTGTTAAGTTTTTATATATGTATTGGCAAGGTAGTTTGACGTCCGATGACCCTAAAAAAGACCGGTGAGTTTCTTAAGTAAACGCTTTCTTGACTGAAGTTTACAGTAATCGTGACTCCTTGGATACCTCAAGGTGATTTTTTCTAGCCTGCTGTCGAAGCTCTAGACAGATCGTGAGAAAAATAACAAAATCCAAAGCCTTAAAGCTAGCTGTAGAGATCTTTTCCAACGTCTCCTGGTATAAAGTTGAAGACGTTGGTGTCTATAGCACCTGTTTTTTGGCAGACTCAGTTGTTTTGATAATCTAAGATTGGTTAGTGATGCTTGTTCGTTGGGGACTGTACTGTTTGGTGAAGTTTATTATTCTTTCATAGCTGTTAGGTTCATCCAGTGCAGACCTTGCAGAGGATTGGTAATTCCTGGTTGAATGCTTAGAGTCGAGGGAGTATTATAAGTCGTCGGTGGCCAGGGTTCCCAGCCTTTTGACGAACAACTCCGCTCGTCATGTCTACCAGTAAATGACTGACTTTGTGTCATAGTGGCCAGCTTTACATAGTTTTTTACTTGATGAATAACATTTCCAAAAATTGTAGTGAAAATGTATTTCTTGGCAACGTAGTTTAAACTTAGGTGCCTCTTTAATGAATCAATGAGATTGATGGTTAAATAGAGAACGTAAGTACTTATATTGGCCCCGAAAAGGGCCAGTGGTGAAATTTCCAGCTATTCCTTATTATTATTCATCGAAGATGAAGGACTGGCTGCGGGGAGCTCGACTCTTACCCTTGAAGTCTCTGTGTACAAAAACCGTGATGAAGGAAGATACACCGCTTACCAAAGAATATCTCGTCTTTAGGTCGTTCTCCGGATAAACAACCGCTCATCATTAGTCGGAAAAGTTGGCCTAGAGAGTGCCTTCTCTATGGGTATGCTGTTGGGACGATCACTGAGAAGGAAGCCGTTGTGACTGCCCATGCTCCTCAGGGCTGTTTTCCCTGGCTTACGTTTGTAGTGAGAAATTCTCTGACGGCACCAGGCTAGATGGTGGAATGGCCACATAATTCTGAAGTGTTGGAGCAGGTTGAGCTCTGGCTGGATATGTCTCCTGGTATTTCGCCAAAGACGTTGTTGGTTCGAATAATTATTTATTGGTATTACTCGTAAATTCTAGACAATCAGGGTGTATTTTTACAAAACTCTGAGCTTATTTGTGGCTACTGTTATTAAATTTTTCAAGATAAAAACTATACTAAAACCATATAGAAAGTGTCAGGAATCAGTATGCAAAATTTGAGCAAAATTGGTTCTGTAGTTTCTGTGGTTAGCGATTACAACGGCTTAAGCGACTTTGCTTTGCTTATTAGTAAGACAAAATGAAAAGAATACAGAAAATTTTATGTAGCCTTTTCTTTCATTTTTTTTAGCGTAGGTAGCTGAATTACAAATAGAGCTGCATACGAATGAGTTACTTAAGTACTTTTAATTTGTATCTGTCCTTCCTTCATTATTCGTTTGTCATTTCATTGCTGTTATAAGTGTGTCCATAATTGATATGCTTATGCATGTACGTTTAAATCACAGTGGCAATTTTAGATCCCATGCCATTAAATTTATAATTATGTTATAATTATGCTATAATTTGAAAAAAAATTTTAGTGCATGTTTACAAAAATCAACACACACGCGCATGCTCATGCGCATGTGTTTATGTGTGTTATTTTTAGAGATTTGTTTATAATTAGTATTGATTCCAGAAGTTACAAATACGCATTCTTAGTGTCCAAGACCATAGATAAATAGCTGTACACAACCTTATAATCTCATAAGGTACACTTGAAATTTTAGGAGTCCTTCTGCATCTTCCTTGGTAGAATCTTTATCCACAATATTTTAAGTTATGACTACTGGCGTATCTTTATAACGTTGTAATGCTTTGTGAACATTAGAATATTAGTAAGTCATTTACCTGTATGAGTAGAGCAAGGTGGCCTAAAGTGGGTAGACTCTTTTGTGTCGGTGCAAAGTACTTAAGGAGCAAAGTGTGTGTATGTCAAGGTTACCCAAATATCCTTGAGTTTTTCTTAGTCTCAAACAAGCTTTAACACAGTGGTTACAGATAGCATTGTTACACTCAATTTTGTTAACATTATTAGCTTGATAAAAAGATGACAGGTATGTTAATATTGGTTAGTCAACAACGAATGCACTTACTGTATCGTTAATAAATTGATACTAATTAAGGCCTGTTAATGTTCTTCTTTAGCCAAAAGTATTCACATTTTATTTAAAAGTTCTTGAGGTAGGCATCACTCGCACGAAAACTGTGTGCTTATGCAAAACAAGGAGGGTAGCAGATTGCTGAGCGAAAACATCATCCATTACTTATTTTTAAAGTTTTTTTAGATGGTACGTAAATCTGCGCAAAAAATTAATTAATTTATGATACAAATAAGAAATTTGCTTAAAAGAACTGTTTAAAATATTGTTTACTATTTTTAAATGTTTTAGTTACTAATTTAATAGTTATTTAGATTTTCATGTCCCCACATTTTTCTAAGTGCATCTCTTGAGCTATTTTATACTGATTGAATTAGACTACTTATAATAATTAAATAACTGAGCAAGGCATTTTTTTTTTATTGTAGTGCTAGCACACTTTGCCTAAGTAGATTAACCACTAAAAGTCAGGGTAAAGCTGTTTTTTTTTTTTTTTTTTTTTTTTTAATTTAAATAATTAATTATTATCAGGCAGATACAAAAAAATATTGCTTATGTATGTATAGGGCCTATGTATAGTCCATTGTAAAAAAGTTATCATTATAACTATATAAATACTAAATTTTCAAAGCTCTAAGCCTTCACATACCCCCTTTAGGCCCCCTTCCTGTGTGTACACATATCTTACAAATGTTTAAAGCTAAGTCTTAAAAACCGTTATAATAGCTAACTGCAAAAGCTACTTCACCGATCTTGCTGAATTTTTGCATACTAATTCTTGACACTTCCTCAACCGTTCCAATATGATTTTTATCACCAAAAATTATCAACAATAGCAATTAATAAGCTTAAGATTAAAAAAAATTATACTAGCTTTTTACTTCAGTTCACTAGCAACGACATTGTTCTCTAATGGACTAGCGGCTTATGTTGAGCTCCATTCTGATCGCCCAAGATTAGCACGTGCCACCATAAAAAGACGTTCCAATCGCTAACGTCTCCAGCGTTATACCAGGAGATTACAATCTGCTCTAGTGACTTGGGGTTTTACGGCCATGCTTCCAATTGATCTGATGCCATCAGAGCAGATTTCGCTGCAACAGCAAGCCAGGAAAAACAATACTTAAGGAGCTCTGGCAGCCATAAAAACCTCCTCTTTAGTAGTTCTTTCGAATAGCATACTCACAGAGGAGGTATTCTTTAGGCCCACTTGCTCAACTAACAATGAGCGGTTGGTTATCTGCGGAGTGATGTGAAGACAAGATATACTTTGGCCCATGGTGTACCTTCCTTAAGCACAGTCCACGTACGCTGATACTCGAAGGGTAAGAGTCAAGCTACCAGCAGCCAGCTCTCTATGATTAAAGATGATAGTAAGGGACAGCTAAAAGTATCACCATTGCCATTTTTGAGGGCCATTATAAGTATTGACGTTCCCTTATTAATCATCAATCACGTTGCTTCTTTTAAGGGCCATCTAACTTTAAACTACTTTGCCCAAAAATACATTTTGACTTAAAATTTTGGCAACGATTCGTTGACTAAAAGACTACATAAATCAAGCTACTATTAAATCAAATCAGTAATTTGTCAGCAGACGTCACAAGTAGAGTTTCAAGGCTGGGAACCCTTGTCACGGAAGACCCTGCATTACCCTCTTGACTTTTAACATTCAACCAAAAATCTCTGATCCTCTCTGGGGTCTGCTCTGGGTTAACCTAACATCTATAAAGAAATAATAAAATTGAGCAAACGGTACAGTCTCCTGTGGATGAGAATCATGAACCCATCTCCCTACCTTAGATTACTAAAATGACTAAGCTCTGTAAAAACAGAAAGTGCTTTGGACACTAACATCTCTAGTGCAATACCTTGAGACGTTAGGAAAGAGCTCTACAACTAGCTCTAATGCTCCAGACGTTGTAGTTTTTCTCTTTGTTTGTCTGGTGCTGCAACAGCAAGTCAGAGAAGATCAACTCGAGGTATTCAGGCAGTTGTGTTTGCTGAAAATTTCAGTCAAGGAAGAGTTAAGCTCACTGGTCCTTTTTATGACCATCGACCGTCAAACTACCTTGCCAAAAAATATATTAGAACTTAACAAATCTCACAAAAAATAGCATTTAAGGGTCACAAAAATTTTAACCATTCCTATAGTTGCAAGAGAGAAGACTTAAAATGCTCTAGATGTACTTAATTGTAGGCATTAGGAAAGTGAAGCAGAACATCCATCGAGATTGAAACAGAAGCGTGAAAATTGAGAAATAAAGAGTTTATTACGTGAGAGATCAGCTTTTCATTATAATTTGGTAGCAATCACTTAAATTTTTCATATTTTTTACTAGAAGTAATAATGTGTATTTGCACTTATTGTGGCGACAAAAAAATATAGAGCTCAAGCTCCAGGATTTGTTGCTTTGGTAAAAAAGTTGTAAGACTAGAAAAAAACATTTTTGTTATTATATATTTTTGTCTGTTTTTAATGTTTAGAGCTTAAACCAAAAGCCCTTTCCAATAGTTTTAACGTAGGAAAGTGCAAATCAACGGCTCTTAAGGGCCAACAACGATTTTATGACGTAAAGAACACACGTCCTTTTTAGCATGACTATTTTTTTATTTAACTTCTCGCATTTTATTATTTGTTTAAATAAACTGCATGAATTTCAAACAAAACTTTTTTTAGTAAAAAATTTTTTGTTTTAAGAACTGTCGAAAATACGTCAAATTTTAATCAAAAAAATTTTATATAACGTTATAACACACTGTCGTGATCCATTCAAGAAGTCTTGGACGTAGCGAAGATGGGTGGACCGCTAGTATATAAATATATATGTATATAAACATACGTGTATATATTTTTTTAAAGTAATACTCCTTTAGGTGTAATTTGTTTTACATAGTAAGCTAACGATTTAAGACTCGTAACCTAAAAAATATATGTAATGGATGTAAATTTGTTACGTTTTTTTCCCCTGACCTTTTCATGCCACACTATACTCTACCCTTTTCACTATACCTTACAGTACTACACCTATAAGATCACTTTGCAAAATTTCCTTTTGTCCCGCCATCTGAGCACATATCACAAAAAATTCAATCTATTTTAAAATAGAATTGAATAAAACACTTTCTTAAAGATTTCAACGGGCTATCTTCTATATGCGAGCAAAGTACCCTATCGACTCTGTTACGAGCATTGCTAATATAAGATACTTTTTACTTTTCATACTATTATTTTTACCTTTCTTTTATAAGTTATTATATTTAATTGCGTTTTATTTCTTCAAAACTTTATTATTCGTAAAAAAAGTGACTTTAAGGCTTCATTTTCTGGCATGCAACACTATCATGTCCAAAATAAAGCGCTACTGCAAAATTTTATGACTGTAAGACAAACGGTTTCAAAAAATCAGAGGTTTTTATTTTGTTCTTTTGGTATCATAAATAAATTGCGTCATTTTAAGTCTGTAATAAACATACTACTTGTGACCTCCGTGGACCTGCACTTATGACATAATGTAAGGATATATCTTCCTGTATAATCAAGTTGTTGTTAGGTCCATGCTTACAAGCCACCCCACCCCTCTTCTCACCACCCTACTAACTCATCAACAAAAATCACTGTTCACTTAAGAGTGAATCTATTAGGCTGGCTTCTTTGTGTCGAGCTATCCCTTTAGTGTGGAAAGGACGGATTGTTTCTGATTTGAGGTAGGGACACCTGCGTACGAACAGAAAGAGTAACTGACTTTCGGTGCACGGGTTTCCTGCCCTTACATATAATGACATAGTTAGGCGGAGGTGCCCAGCACTAGCGCTTCTTTAAAGCTCTCTCTGTTTTGCCAAACGTCTTTTCATTAAGTGTAATTGCTCGTTTTCTTACAGCGATAAGTCCTCAGCAATCAAAGCGCGTTGCATCGCAGCATTTTTCGACCGAGCGACTCACAAATGGTCGTCTTGGTGAAGACATCGCTAATTCTATTAGATGTGAGTTGTTGTTTCTTTTGAATTGTATCTTTTGACCAGTTTTTCCTGGAATCTTCAATTGTATAAAAAACAAAATGCAGAATTTTTTTGGTTAATAAACGTTTGTATTAAATAGAAATTCATTTAGCATTTTGATGAGTCTTTTTACTTATTGTCGTTGAGTGCGAAGATACATCCGTTTTTTGACGTCAATAAATCCTTGACGCAAGGTTTTCAAGAATTTTACTTAGCGATTTTCTTTCTTACTTCGATCGGCAAAAACAGATTTTTCATCTGGGCTTTTCAATTCGAGGCTTTCGAATTTTCTCGAATCACGAGAAAAGCCCAGCTAACACAAACAATCACGTTAAATTTTTTTAATTTAATGTAATTAAAAGCAATATTAAAATTAATTAAAAGTTGAGCCACTTGATGTTTTTCATGAAGCGATACAAAACGTCAGTTTGAAAGCCAGGTTTTTCCTTTCCTGTAAGAGATTAATATGAACCTTGTGCGATATTGCACTGTGTATATTAAAAAATTAATAGTAAAACGCATAATCCAGTGGCTCAAGATCAGAAAGTTAGTGGAGACAATGGAGAATAAATACGTTTACCTTATTAAGTTATACTAGCAAAATTGCTTACGTTAGCACAACCACTTGACGCTAATGAAAGTTTAATCACAGCACAAAGCATCATTAGGTAGCAAAATGTCATATGATAGTCGAGAATTTTTCATTCATTTTAAGTAGTGTAGCTCATTTAAAGGGAGTTTGATAAAACTTTCAACTGCTGTGAGCAAATGACGTAGACTGACCGTAGGAGTAAGCTAAAAAAGCAACACGACGGGACTCAAAAAGTAAAGCTATTAGATATTATAAGAGTTAAAGAGAGCAGTTTGAACTTTAAAGCACAGACTCATACATAAAGTTTTTGAAGCTACGTGCTAACAAAATAACTAGTGAATTTTCAACAAACTCCTACAATTGATCTGTCGTATATAAGTGCAAGCAGATCCATTGGATCGAAAAATAAAGGTAATCATAAAAAATAAAATAAAGTAATAAAACCTTATGCCTCTTTAATTAATGGAAAACAGTTTGAACGAATAATACATGTTAACTCAATGGAGACTTTGTTTTAAATAGTTAATGCATAGCATTAATTTAATTTGAGCATCAAGAAAAAACTTATAACTTAAGTTTTATCGTATCGTTTGGAGTTCTATGACATACAGTGCCCAAAAATGTGAAAATAATAAACTGCAAAGAGTGAAAAGTCCTATAATTAATGTTCATCGTCAATAATTGTATGCTTTAAAAACTTGTTATTTTCTTTAGCGTGTTAACAAGGGCTTCAGTAAGAATTTTATTCTCAAATATACAGTATTATCTTTTAATTTTAAAAAACCGCTAGTTTACTTACAAAGTCTGAATGTAGCTTAGTTTTTCAACTCAGATCGATTTGATCTGAGGTCAGCCATAGTACGTAATAAGAATAACTTACGTCTTTGTCTGTCAAACTACTAGGTACCCATTTTAGTGTTGGCAACACTGACCAGAAAGTCAAAATCCTTAAGGATCCCAACTACTAACCTTAAATGTAAGATAATAAGTGGAGTTGTCTCATTTTTTATGAGGACTAGATCACCGATTTTAATGGATCTTTTTCGGTTTAACTACTTGGACCTTAACTAAAGAGAAGTCTAGTACTCTAAAGCCCATATTTTTCAAAACCCTATCCTACTTTGAGAATTAAGTTTTTAACATCCTAAAAAAAAACTCATTTACTGCCGTGTTATCAGGTTCTGAAACAAAATACAAAAGTTTCATAATTGAAAAGTGGGCTGGAGTAAAAGGATTAGGATCATCAGAATCGTATGATATACGCACTAGAGATTGGAGCTTAGATAAGCTTCAGTGTCGTACAACAGAGTTTAAATTTCCCAATTTATCACCTATGACCCACTTAGAATAATATTTGGTAAAGTTGGCTGCAGACTTCCGAGTCCTGCCAGCATAAAGCGCTGAGGAAAGATTAAAATGACATGCAATACGAGCATCGATCATACCTTGTGCTAAGGAAGCCTGAAGTTTCAAGCTGTGGCAAATTCCTCAAAGTTTTCCATGAGCAACGACAAATTTAGTATCTTGGTCGCTGAATAAGTCTGTACAATGACCAGGCCTTGAAATTAACCAGTGGAAGGTGGCTTAAAAGACTTTATAAAAATAATTTTTCACAGGTTCTTAATAGATCGCATAAGTACCAAAACAGATTATTAAGGGAAAGTACACTTTTGTTATGCCCTTGTCTTGATTATGGGTCATTTGCACTGAAAAGAGACCCACCATATCGTCACTACTAGAACTGAACTTACAATAGAAGTTACAGTTTGGTCGATGATATCAACAATAAAACTTGGAGTACACCGGATCTATCTCTGACAGTATCTTTGCTCCATAGGACTGCTTGTTTAATAGTTGACTAGTAAAAGTAACTCTTGAGGCAATGTCTGCAGGATTTTGTTTGAATGTTGTATAACTCCACTTGGCAAACGGAGTATTGTCATGAATGTTAGAGCATCTGTTTGCAACAAAAATTAACCACCTAGAGGGCACTCTACTGAAGCAGCACCACATGCTTCTGGAATCAGACCAAAGATAAACTTGAATGTCTTTAAATAAAATAGTTTCAACGTAATGCTTAACAGTCGTAGACAGAAGCTCTGCAATACATTACTCTCGTTGAGGTATACTTGGAAGTCTAAGAGAAGCAACTCTTATCTGAGCTCGTTAAAGAGTGACATAAACCTTTTTACCGTGGACCATACGCAAATTGACGACTGATGCAAAGGCATTTTTAGATAAGTTGGTGAATCCGTAAACTTCGACCAACTGATAATCTGGTTAGTATTGATTTTACCTGGGAACGCTGATTAATTGTAATAAACAGGCTTTATAAAGCCAGTGACCTGAAATCAATATAACAGGCAAGAAAAGATTATCGTTCCATGAGATCAGGATCAGTTAGAAGGATTAAAAGAGTATCCTACCAAAAATGATAACGAGGGCTATCCAACGTAAAGGAACGAAAAACCTAGCCAACTTAGCCAAAATATTCAGTTTTGTCCAGATATAAGTAATATTATAAACGTCTACTTAAAATTGAATCTCATCGAGTCAAAGATTTTATTGTAATTTAGAGTAGATATCTTCTTGTTTATATTTCCATTAATTTAGAAGCAAAGGCTGGTAGCTCAGTAGTAATTTCATTGAATATCTTAGTAGAATTAGACGCCTATTTTCAAAGAGGAAACCCCCTAAATCTACACAGTTAAATCGACTAACCACTCTTAATCCTAGCATCCTGAATGGTATGCCCACTTGAAAGTCACCCACGTAAAAATTCTCACTGATAATCTAAGAACCAATAGGATGAGTGTCAGAATAATCTAAAGTCAGTTGCTTGAGGACTCTATTAGCGTAATAAAGAGAGTTAGTCAAACCCTAGGTAACAGTAATCAGAGCTTATCTTCTTAAATATGATGATGGAGCCTTACACCACAGTATTGTTTAGTTAACTTTATTTTTAATTTTCCCTTGAATCTGTATAAACATCTCCTCTATGTCAGTGGAAAAGACGAAATAGCAGAATTTCTATCTAAGGACAATATTAAACACGTTTTCTAGCAGACTTTTATAAGAGAGGAGTCATGCATTTAAAGAGACACCCGAGTAACATTGAGAAAAATTGTTAAATACCATTCTCAATTTTCCGTTCTTTAAAACTTTATGGTGTGTCAAAATAACGGAGTCCTGCTCTTCCTCAAGAGAAAGCTCGCTCATACTCTCACTGTGGCAATGAAAAGTTGTTTATCATCTGAATATTGTTATGAGGATATTATAAAATTTAAGAAACAAACTTTCTCTCTGAAAATGCATTTGATTTGAAGACATCAGTTAGCTTTTATCACTTAACAATTAAGAATAGCCAAAGTTTACGAGTAAACTGGACGGCATTTATTATCGTAATATACTGTAGAAGTCTCCCAGACCAGTTTAGAGAGTTCTCCAGAAAGCCAAATGTTCTTCATGAGATTCTTTGAATGAGCCCTTGAGTACTGGTATTCAGGAATGGGGGGGTTCTCTTCTGTTTTCTATGAACAACGGCCCCATACATATCATGAAAACCCTCCCACGCCACAAGGCCGCCAGAGAAATAAGGAGGACCTATAGGTGTGAGTGAAGCAAAGTTATTTGGATTCGGTTGAGGTGTAGGACTAAGGTTATTGGGGTCACCTATCACCACAAAAAACGGGATAAAATCTTCTAATGCTTCTTGCTCCGAATAGAAATATTTTTCAATTTAATTTGTTTAATCATATTTAAAATAATTATGATCTTTTGGTTAGAAAGTTAACCTATAAGCACTATTATGATTTGTTTTGAATACATCAAACGTTACCTAAAGCTGATTAAACCTTAAAAAAGCCTGACCTGTAGCCATTTTAGCATGACAGTTTTTGTTTGAGTGAGCAAAGGCATTTTTGACTTTGTGAAACAACTTAAACTGTTCTTTACAAAGTACTACTATATTGATAAATCAATTTTTAATAATTTAAACAAGGAAGAACAGATCACGTATGTTAAAATATCTACTCTGTCTAAAGGTGAATGTTCTTGAATTCAAGCAACTCACTGTAAGTACTAAAATACTTTTTTACGGTTAAATATATCCATAAGGTAAAAATACTTTTTTGGGGTCAAATATATTTACTAAACCTTAATAATAAGTCGATGAAAATAATGCAGGTACTCGGCCAGCCAAACCATCGACTGCAAGTCATTTAAGTTGGGGGTACGACGTAAAGAAGTCTGCAGAGCAGGCAGCAGCAGTGTTGTCGAGAAGCAATCAGAGCTAGTGGCATTGTGTGCAAGGCCTGTAGAGCAAATGGCAGTAGCGTTGTAAAAAGACCAACAGAGCTGTGGCACGATGAACATGGCCTGTAGAGCAGGCAGCACAACATCCAGCAGCGCAATATTCTCTGAGACCTGCAGCAACCAGATTAGTGTAAGGCACTCCTTAATGGTGGCCAAAAACCCAAATCTCTGTCGCTCAAAATTATGATAGCACTGATCAAAGACGAATAACAGCACGCACATGCACACTTGCAAAGACAAAGCTACGAGAATTTGAGCCACACACTAATGTAAGTAAAAGTAGAAACACTTAGGTAGGGAGCTTAATCAAGTGGTTCAAACCGTGGCTCAAATTTATGTGTACAAAAAGCCCAGAGAGAAACAACAAAAAGACCTGGTTGTTAGTAAGCCATGTGCTATACACGTGTAAAAAGGCATACAAGTTGATTGAAGAAAGCCCTTTTTAAAATCAAGCCATGTGCTACAAGAATGATTATACCTACATAGCATACACCATCAAGCTGATTAGATCCACCTCGTTGTCCAATTGGGTTAAAGGTGTCAAGATGGTTGAACTTTCCTTGCCACGTGCTTAACTCTTACTTGCTCCACTAAATTTGGCTCGAAATACTGTGAGGAGTTCATGTTTACCTAGCGCTATAGGGGATTGCAGATTAAGGATGAATAGCCAAACGCATGATCCAGTGACTCACAATCAGAGAGTAAGTGGAGAGAAATGAAAAATTAATACATTTACTTTACTAAGATATACTAGCACAATCACTTATACGAGTACAAATACTGTAAAATACTGCAAATTAGATGATAACACAAAGTATTAAAAAGTTGTATAATGTCTGATAGTTGTCAAGAAAGTTCTTCTTATTTTGATCAGCACAGCTAACAGAAAAATAGTTTTATGAAACTTCCTACTTTTTAACTTTAAGCAAATATGAACATAAAGAAAAGTTAAAACGCATAAGAAAATAAAATTTTAACAGTATAAAAATACTTTTAATGTAAGGTATTTCTAGTGTTGTTAAAAAGTAATTCAGTATGAGTTAATAGATTTTGTACCTCGACACGTCTTAAGACTCATCTTTTATTCGATTTTGCACTACAGAAATCTAAATTTAACGATAGATTATTCAAATGGCTGCATTCTGTTGCTAGCTCAAAGTTTAACCTCTTAAGTACCGAATTTTTAGCTGAGGCATTCCCACTTTTGACACAGTACAGTTTACCTACCACCAGACTGTTGTGTTAACATTTTCAGTTTTAGCGCTGCAACTGTCTCACATTATGCATGCTGCTGTTGGTTTTGACTCTTATAGTATGGAATTTGACCTGTAGCAAGTAAGAATCAGTAGTATACAGGTTTAAAGGACTTGAAGTTCTAATATTCCAAATAAATACGAGCTCTCATTAGTTGACATCTTTTTTTTTGTGTGAGTTTCTGACGCAAATGACGGAGCCTAAGATAATCAAACATAAGCTATTACTTTGCATAAATGAGTTTCCTACTATAACACTTACAAGATATTTACCTTAGTTCACCTAAATCAATTAATTCTAAACGTAAAAATGTGAGAAAAAAGTAGATGCTCACTCCTACATCTACAAGGAATAAATTTAGCTTGATTTTGGTGATTTTCTAAAAAAAAGAAAAAAATTAATACTCAGATAACACCTTATCAGTACACCACAAATTTGTTTACTTCTTGGCTTAAATACTTGAATAATCTTGCTAAGTAAGGGCTTAGTTTATTTTTTCTATTGAATCAATGTCTTAAAAGGTAGTGGGCCAAAAATATAACACTTGGTTACACTTAAGTTTATACATCTGACAATAGAAGTAAAGAATAATTAAGATAGCAAGATCTCCTCTCATAATACTTAGAGACTCTAAATAAGCGTGCGTGTTTGGCAATGGCTATGTTCTGTCTCTATAACCACACAAAGTACATGTACGTATTATCTTATACTAATAGTGTTTATGACGCCTAATGTATATTCCACCTTGCATATTTAATACAAATTTACTTATATTCTAAGATACCATTTTAAATTTATACAAAAATCTTAGTTTTAGTATCTTAAACTACTTCACATTTAACATGTTTCTCAATCTTTTGAACTCACTGCTGCCTAGAGCTTTGGTAAAAATATCTGCTTTATTTTTTTTTTTTAAATAACTTTTACAATATTATATTCGTATTACGCATAACTTTCGTTTACCTCGAAATGATAAGTTTCAATGTAGTTTAACTTTTAAGTGGACTTTCCAAACCTAGCTATACTTATCGTACCG
Organism: Copidosoma floridanum; assembly: GCF_000648655.2. Next base: position 878,608 of record NW_019379712.1, read on the forward strand.
AAATTATCCTTATACATTTGAATTGGATTATTAAAATGAAAATGAAGCAAGAAGCCTTTTTAAACTTTGAATTCTTTCACACACTCAGACAACGCTACCAACTTAGTATTTGCCGATGATTTTGTAACACTTTTCTGTTTTCTGGATTTTCAATAAGTGACATTTCCATAAATTCTTATTACATACTCTAGCGATGGTTTTCTATCAATTATATCACCAGCCCAATTACCATTGACAACTCAATCAATAATATCAGTATTACTTCTTCATTTGTAAGCTAATTTTTAATCGCTTATTAAAAATAAATATATTCAAATGGTGGAAGATATAAAAAATTTGTTTGATCCTAACGTTTTCAAGATCTTTTTAAATAATTTACACTGAAGCTAATGTCAAGTCTACTTTCCGCACTCACTTACAAAAGTGCTTCAATTGAGTTTGTGAATTTAAAATTATTACACACTGATGGCGCTGCTTCTAATTTTAAATTTTGGCTCATAGAAATCTCATACAATTTTGAATATTTAATACTATACTTTTTTACTTATGTTTTAATACAGTTGTTCTGATAANAAACTTTTTAAATTTCTATCCTTATCTTAAACCAAAAAAAAATTTTTTTATTACATTTATTTGACTTTGACCGTAAATATTAGGCTTATGCCTAATATCACTAACTTTCGTTGCTTTTAGAGAATGACCATCACTTTTGTTTAATTGTTTAATTCAAAGAATTTTTTTTTGTTTCATTTAATTATTTACGAAAGTAGGGTATGATCATTTATTTAGAGAAACATACAAAAAACCCTTGTTTAGTACTCAAGGGATCTCTTCGCTTCAGAAATTCAAACAGTATAGAATAATGGTTCCACATACTTTAATGTTTTAGCTTTGTTAAGGATTTAGAACTCTGGTCCTACATGAAACGTTGATTGACATCAAAAGTTTAACGTCAGAAACGTTCAATCCCGATAGTCAGATATTTTTGAAATCTTAACGCTGCAAGGTCCCTAGATAAGGCGCTTAACTTAAAGACAATCAACATGGATAGTCTTACTGAGGCAACAAAATTCCTACAGACTTCAATTATTCGAATTTAAGAGGCTTCAAATTTCATTAACTTCATTAGTAATTATCAGAGCAATCATTTTTAATATTAATTGAAAAAAATAGATCATCATTTATAACAAGATCTGAGCAACCGCTATTACGTCACCATTAAACCTTACTAGTACAGCTGTTTATTTTAAAATGCGACTCATTCCGTATTATTTTCAATCCTGCATTGAAACTACTGATGTAAAATTTATTTTCATGCCATCGATTATTTTGCTGCCAACCATTTCTTTAACGACGTTGACTAGAGCCTCTACCGGCTCCATGACCTCAGTCTTAGCCTCCACGATGTTGATGCACGAGGAAGTATGTTCATTATGTAGCTTAATTTGTAATTCTTAAGTCACATTCGCTCCAGCCCTTTATTGTTTATTAATTAATACTTTTTAATTAGACTCAGTAAGAAATAAACTAAAATTGTCAAAATGTTTGAACTTTAAATATTTTAATTTGTTTCTTACACAAATTTTCAGTCCATTAGACTTCTTTATATATATGGGTAATTCTTTAACAAATCTAACGGATTATGAACTTCACCTCTCTCATTGAGCTGAAAATTGTTTCAAGTTCCTGTATTAAAAAATAAGAGAGACGTTTCCGAGAAATTTTTTTTCTATCACCTGTTTTCGATTTAATACGTAATAACAAATTTCATAATAGTTGTTGGAGACTCATTCTAAACAATATATGGCTTCAAATCCTTAAGAGGTTAGATAATTTTTACCAACTACACTTTTTTAACGAAAGAGGCACATCATTCTTTTAAAAAAATTTAATTTTTTTCTATTTTTACAGCAAATCATAAGTCATCCACAAAAAAAACTAAATATACAGCATTATTATTGTCATTTAAGATATAAAAGCATTGATTACTTTCTCTCCTTTTAAAATTTAAACTTCTTAAATTAGTATTAAAACACTGACACCAAGCTCTTGGACCTTATCTTAATCCATACAATGCTTTGTCTAATTTGTATACCTTATTAGAGCCTTCATTAGAGCCTTGTGGATGTTTCACTTATACTACAGACTTTAATTTTCCATTTAAAAACGCTATTTCTACATTTGTCTTATCGATAATTAAATGACTTTGACAACAATAAGAAAGTTACAGTTTGAAAGCTTGTATTTTTGAAACTGGTGAATACATATTTTCAGTTAAATCATTTTGTTAGTATCCTCTTACTCCTAACCAAGCTTTAAAAGCATTCTTATCGTTTTCAGTACAAACCCACTTTAAAAATAAAGTTTCCTTAAACATTTTGTTTGCTTACAGAAATCCTAGTTTAACTTTTGTTTAGACAATTCATTTCTGTTTATCGATTTTTTTAACTTTCAGACTCATTATTATTTATCACATTATAATGAAAAATAGGTGTCTCAGCATTTGTAAGAATTATATAGATAATGTTAGCTTATACACAAAACTTATATCCCTATATCTATTAGGCTTTTTTCTTCTCTTAGTTGACTGTTTTAAATTAAATTTTTTATTTTATCATTGTCGTTTGTATTAAAATCGCCAATTTTATTCTCTTTATTCTCTTTGTCAACTTTATTTTTATTTACTTTTATTCTAACAATGTCATTTTCTGTTTTCCAACCAATACAATCTGTGCTATCTTTAACGATATTAACATGTCTATTTACTACTATCTTATTATTCATCAGAACTCTATAACCAATATTTATGTAACCTAACAAAATTTTTTTAACTGCTTTTTTTACATTTAAATTTTCTTTTTTCCTTTGGTTATTTTTACATACAATCTGCTTTTATAAGTTTGAAAATGATTGATTGTAGATTTTCCCTAAACATAACTTTAAAGGTTTTTTTATTATGTTTAAGGCTATAAGTGATAATTATATTTTTTATACAAGTAGTTGTTGCAACTTTTTCTGACTAAAATCTATTTTAATCCCATTTTCTTGTGATGAACATCTAGACGTATCTGTAATATCCCTCTTAAATTTTTTTGTCGTTCTATTTACGTTACGTACATAAGTTTAATGCAGTTGAATAAATATCTTTCTTGTTTACAAAATTACTTATATCCTGATTCATACATTCATCTCCACTTTTAGATATTTATCTTTATTTTTTTTCTGTCTTACTTTTCATTAGATTTACATAGGTAACAGAACAATTTTGTACTTAATATTTTGGCTTAACACAATACACTTTAGCTACTTTACTGTAATCACCGATAGAACTCAAAAAATTTTTTTTGCCATTTCAACTAGTAGTTTTATAAAGACTATTTAAATTAGTATGTACAATTTCTATAACTTCTATGGCCCTTAATCTGTCATTATTTAACTGTAAAGTATGCATTTTATTTTCCAAACAAATTTTGCATTTTTAGTAATCAGTTTCTAATTTTTCATGTGAACCATCAAGCATTGGTTTATAACACATTATTTTAAAATAATTTAAATAACCATTACCTAGTATCTTATGCAATTTTTCTTTTTCATTTTGTGCAATTTTTCTTTTCTAATAACTTGTTCTTTGTTATTGAATTTGACTTAGTATAAATAATTTTACTTGTTATATGACAAAAATTTTTATTTTTAAATGCCAACGCAATTAAATGCTTAGTTTTATTTAAAATCTTTGGCATGTTTTTTATAAATACAATTTTATTTGTTTTTGTTACTTCATTGAAACTTTTTAAATTTCTATCCTTATCTTAAACCAAAAAAAAATTTTTTTATTACATTTATTTGACTTTGACCGTAAATATTAGGCTTATGCCTAATATCACTAACTTTCGTTGCTTTTAGAGAATGACCATCACTTTTGTTTAATTGTTTAATTCAAAGAATTTTTTTTTGTTTCATTTAATTATTTACGAAAGTAGGGTATGATCATTTATTTAGAGAAACATACAAAAAACCCTTGTTTAGTACTCAAGGGATCTCTTCGCTTCAGAAATTCAAACAGTATAGAATAATGGTTCCACATACTTTAATGTTTTAGCTTTGTTAAGGATTTAGAACTCTGGTCCTACATGAAACGTTGATTGACATCAAAAGTTTAACGTCAGAAACGTTCAATCCCGATAGTCAGATATTTTTGAAATCTTAACGCTGCAAGGTCCCTAGATAAGGCGCTTAACTTAAAGACAATCAACATGGATAGTCTTACTGAGGCAACAAAATTCCTACAGACTTCAATTATTCGAATTTAAGAGGCTTCAAATTTCATTAACTTCATTAGTAATTATCAGAGCAATCATTTTTAATATTAATTGAAAAAAATAGATCATCATTTATAACAAGATCTGAGCAACCGCTATTACGTCACCATTAAACCTTACTAGTACAGCTGTTTATTTTAAAATGCGACTCATTCCGTATTATTTTCAATCCTGCATTGAAACTACTGATGTAAAATTTATTTTCATGCCATCGATTATTTTGCTGCCAACCATTTCTTTAACGACGTTGACTAGAGCCTCTACCGGCTCCATGACCTCAGTCTTAGCCTCCACGATGTTGATGCACGAGGAAGTATGTTCATTATGTAGCTTAATTTGTAATTCTTAAGTCACATTCGCTCCAGCCCTTTATTGTTTATTAATTAATACTTTTTAATTAGACTCAGTAAGAAATAAACTAAAATTGTCAAAATGTTTGAACTTTAAATATTTTAATTTGTTTCTTACACAAATTTTCAGTCCATTAGACTTCTTTATATATATGGGTAATTCTTTAACAAATCTAACGGATTATGAACTTCACCTCTCTCATTGAGCTGAAAATTGTTTCAAGTTCCTGTATTAAAAAATAAGAGAGACGTTTCCGAGAAATTTTTTTTCTATCACCTGTTTTCGATTTAATACGTAATAACAAATTTCATAATAGTTGTTGGAGACTCATTCTAAACAATATATGGCTTCAAATCCTTAAGAGGTTAGATAATTTTTACCAACTACACTTTTTTAACGAAAGAGTTGAACTTTAAGAAAAAAAATTATTAACAAATTAATAATGTTATCAACATATTAATTGTTTGAATCAATTTTTAACAGTTGCCCCTGAAATGAATCAAGTTTTAATTATTACCATTGTATTATGAGTCGAATTTTAAGTAAGAATCGCGTTTTTAGAATATGGAGACGTTTTGTTTGTTATTGTCAAAATACTAACTTATGTAGCGTGCAACGGTAAAAAAAAACTATTTTTTGTGTATGAAATAATATCTGTACCTCATATCAAAAAATATTAAACGTAAAAGATGTAAGTTATTAAAAGATCTACAACTTTTGCATTTACCATTTGTCAGTATAACCTCAAAATTTTGTATTACCATGCAAAAAAGCGAGAAATCACTATTTTATTATTTATTAAGAGTAATTTCTTACTTCTAAAACGAAGATAAGCGATAATAAGTAAATAAATGATATTTTATTGAATTTATAAAAAATGTGTAATAAAACACAAAACCAATATTATAATTGTTTAATATTTATTTACAGATGTAATAAAACTTTCATATGCAAGTGAAACTTTTTTTACAGTTTCATAACAAAATTGTGGCACTCAAAAATTGTCACGATATTTTTTTTTTTTGTTTAAAGAAACCAGCCTCGCTTCTAGTTCTTGACGAGATAGTGGAACCATGCTATGATATTTAAGCGTTCCATTAATCGTTGTTGCTTTTAAAAATCTCTCTGACACTAATTTTCTTTCTTCTTCGTAATCATCATCTTTAGAATGACGACAAGTTATATTTGGCAGTGATTCTGTGGCCCCATAAAAAAGTTCTCGCAGCGTTCGAATGGGATTGTTTATTCTCTGAAGACTTGGTCTGACAGCTAGTGGTTTTACAGTATCGCCTATATCGTTGCATGGCCCCTTTCCATGTGAAGTGGGGAAAAAATGCCACTCTGCTGCTATTTTACAGTCTTCAGAGTGATGAGTAAGATTAAAGAAGTTCTTTTTGTTTTTATACTGTCCACTCGCACTTTCGACATGTATGTTATTTTATTAACACACGGTAAATTTATTGTAACAAATTCAATCAACTACTTTCGATATATATGAACGGCAATAGTGTCGTGATATAGGCATTTAGAAATGCAAACAAATCTTGAAATTATTAACTCATCCTAGTCATTCCTATTATAAATTAAAAATGGGTGTATGGTTGCCTGGTCGTTTTTCCAATGTATACGCTGAACCAAATTTTGAATTATGAAAGCATAATTTTTTGAAAAGTTGCAAATGATGATACACTCATTTTCTCTCAGTTTATTTTTCATCTCATTTAAAAAACCAATTTGTTTGATAACTAAAAATAAATGAATCATTAATTTTGGTAAACCTTCCCTTAACTTTTGTAAAAATTCATCTACTGGAGAAATCAGGGTCTGCAATGAGGTTCTCTCAACCATAACCCATCATTTGTAGGTAAAAATTTCAATACATTTTTCTTTCTTCTTTAAAAATTTTCTCCAGTTGCTAAATAACATTCGTCACACCGGGGCACTTCTTACAAAAATTTAACTAACAATCAGTCGTTTTGTTTCAGCATACCATACGATCCAAAAAATTCTTATAACTGATCAAAGGTGGCTTAAAACCAGAAGTAAGTCATTTAAAATTATCACCACTTACTTATAAACTAACATTTTTATGTATAGGACATGCACAACAGAGTGAGTACCAGAAGCACCTGCCAAAATGCAATATATCGGCCTTAAGCTAACAAACTTTGAGAAACTACGTTTCATAGTTGGATACGTACTAGTAAAAATTCAATACAATTCTTTTAAATTATTAAATACGCGTCTTTTTTGAAAAGGAACTGATTCGCCGTCTACTTTTATCGAAACATTATCTGTTTTTCGGGCATATATTGAATGAAGTCGTCAGACTGTTACAAGCTAACAATGGTATCTAGAACATTATCATCTAAAGATGGATTTTGTATTGGGTTTGGATCCCTAATTAATCCCTTATCACGAGCAACATTTTTTGCTATGCCTATTATGTGACGAGTTGCGGAAGGAAATGTAACCTCAATTTTTTTATAAGACCACGATCGAAAAATAGTCAAAACTTTAATTTTATAAACGTGGTCGGCCGAAGTGTTGAAACTTTCTTGCAAAGCGCTTTTTATCAAGGACTTGTCGTCATCTACTTCAAGATCATCTGGATTTTCTCGGCTCAGATTGAACATTTTTTTATTAATTACGGACGATGTTTGTTTTGATTTTTCTTCCAAATACCTTTTCGACGATAGTTTTGTTTTTGATGGGCTAAGATCCTAAGAAGCTTAATCCTTTCTTTGAAAAATCCACTCATTCTTTTTGCAAAGATGGATTATCTCCCAAAAATCCAGATGTACCGTCACTGCTCCCAACTTTTATATCAGATTCTTCATTGGAAGAATCCTCCTTTTTTAGCGTTAAAAAAAGAATTAGACTCAAACATCGACATAAAATTCTATGAGAGGTTATGTATGTTTGAACTTAATATAATGATCAAAATATTGTACGTACCAATTCTGTTAGATCATTTCCACTCTCTTTTGTATCTTCTGTTTTCAACTTTGATAACTTTAAGCGGCAAAAAGAACAAATTTTTTATTGTAATACACCTGACAAAATTGAAAAGTCCAGTTTGAAAAGTTGGTTTTCATTTATTGTCCTTAAATTAGAAGTGCTTGTTGTGAGATGTTTTAGATTAAAAGGATTAAAACATCTGTCTGATCGATAACTAGTATTTTGCATTTAAGGTGCCTCTTTCCGTGGCATTGTTACAAAATAAAAATTATTTAACCTTAAATTACAACGAGTGAGAATATGTTTTGGTAGTGGACCAAAATAAACGCACAGCTGATCCAAAAGCCAACGAACGCGTAGTACAGGAAATGTACGCGAGTAGCGTGGGTAACACTTTGAACCATAGATCCTACTGTAGGCAGGCTTTCCCACGAAATTTTATAATTTACAAAAATCAAAAAGATAAAAAATCTGTTTTTTATATAAAAAAAGACAATTGATAAGACAATTAAGAACAAAAAAGCAATAAAGAAGTTTGAAGAACAAAAAACAGCTTATGTGTTGATGTCATCTCGAGCATTGTTATTATTATTATTTTGTCCAGTGGTTAATATTTTTTTTTTGTTTTTAATTTAAAAGAAATTTAATGAAAATTCGTTTTTCATCATTTACAAAATAAGATTGGAAAACAAATCACTTATGACTTAATTTTAATAAAAATTTATACTAAATAAATAATAAAATGGTGATTTCTTGCTTTTTTGCATGATAATACAAAATTTTTAGGTTATACTGACAAATGGTAAATACAAATGTTGTAAATTTTTTAATTATCTACAATTTTTACGTGTTTTTTTGATACGAGGTACAGATATTATTTTACACTTGAAAAACAGTTTTTTAACCATTACGGACTACATAAATTAGTCTCTATATTTTAAAAACATGTTTTTCACGTTAAATTTGACGCATAATTTGATGGTTATAATAAAAACTTGATTAATTTCTGAGGTTGTTGTTAAAAATCGATTAAAACAATTTAAAAAATTATATTGTTGATAACAATATCAATTTGTTTATAATTTTTGTTTTTAATTTTTTTCCTTTAAGTTTAACTCTTCAGCTACAAAAGTGCAATTGGTAAAAATTTTGTAGCTTTTAAGGATTCGGAGCCATATATTGTTTAAAATGAGTCTCTAACCACTGTTATAAAATTTGTCATAACTTATGAAATCGAAAACAGGTGATAAAAAAAACATTTCTTGGACACGTATCTCTCATTTTCAATAGAGAAACTGGAAAAAAATTTTCAGCTGAGTCGGAGAGGAGACGATTAATTTTTAGCAAAATTAGTTTGGTTTGTTAAAGAATGACTTATATATTACATTGAATTTTTTACTATTTTATATACCCTCACTTTGTCTTATAACTGTTACTTATCATTTTAATTCTCACTATACATAACATTCATTGCCTTTAAATCCTTTTCGATCCACTCTTCTTCTTTATCTATCCTTGTCACGGCCCTCGTTAATACTAAGTCGCTTTTTTTTAGTTCTAGAATCATTGCAGTTCTTCTTTTTCAACACTCAAAATATTTTTTATCAAACACGGGAATTTTTACTTTATTCCAAGTTTTCGTTATTTCTGTTTTGTTCGAATCTTTTAGAATTCTTTTTACTCTAAGTACTTTTTTGTTATTTTCACGAAAATTTTTTTCAAATTCTGAACTAGTATTAAATTGATACTATATTTTAATTTCGTAAGTGTCGAATTACCCCTTTCACTTGAACTCTAGTAGTTAATTGTTATGAGCCACTAAAGCAAAACGTTAAAATAAAAAAAAAAACATTATTAACTACGAACTTGGCTACCATGTTAAAAGTACTTGGAGGTAGTAAATTAATAATATAACACTTGTGAATACCTAAATTATTGTATTTTACAACAGAAATAAATATAAATCAAGATTACAAGATCTTCTGTCTCATTGTACCAAGAGACTCTACGAAAGCGTGCGTGGGCGTTAACGGCTATGTTCTGTTTGCCTTTCGTGTATAATTGTACAAAGTGCATATATATATCATCTTGCACTTATAGTATTTATGACGCATAAAAGACGTCCGTACTAACATAATTAATGTAAATTTACTTATATTTTAACACTAATAAGTGTCAAAAGTGCGTGTCTAGTCTTATTTTTATAATAAAATATCTAACTTAAAAAGAAATTATGCTATAAAGCAACACAATCAAAATTTTGCTATCGATAACGTACGAAGTAATTACTATTTTAAGACTGCCCTTTAGTCACAAAAAATGGCTGCAAAAGTATTAGAGGCTTGTGTTTCCCTTGAAAATTTACAGTTTTGACGAGCGACACCTTGAAGAAGAATAAAAAGTTTTAAAATTTTTTTATGGATTCTAAATGATTGCAACAGAAACAAAAGTTACAAGTATTTTTAAGAAAAAACAAACATTTTATCTAATACTTCAATGGTGTTTAAGTTGAGGTACTAGAATACGAAAAAATTATTATTTTTTTTTTAATAATGCTATTAGAAACGCATTCGATTGAATGTGACATTCTGATTCTAACGTTTTGTACTTTACGAAGGTTGAGAAAATTGTAGTAATCTTGTTAGATTCTTTTGTTACGACAAGCTAGTACAGTACTATAGTTTGGAAAATATATAAGTCAGTCCCTCCCAAAGTCAAAACTCTTATAGTACATAATTCGATATGATACAATCGGGGAGATCAGCGCTTGCAAGTGCTGAAAAATTCAGAATTCTTATTAGTCGGAACTTTTTTGTGCGTAAATGTTTTTTACCAGACTGAAGAGTGGACACATTTTTAATCCACATTAAATTAACATGGCTTTATATTAAAGAAACTAATTTAAATATATCGAGAAAAATAGTAAGAATTTAAATAACACCTTATAAATCTAGCATCTGACATATTACTTTTCGCTCTAAATTCTGAGTTCATCTTGCCTTTTTTAAGCTTAGCCATTTCTTTGAAGTGTTAAGAATATGAAACAACCTCAGTTTTTTGTGTTAAATAGCTCCCTGTTTAATACATTATTTATAAAGCTAAACTACCAAAGCAACTTGATCAATTTAGTAGAAAATTTAACTATCTATGGAATGCCCTAAAAGTGAGACGCTCCTTAATGATGAAAACTCGGCCATTCGGCCTTTAGCAAAAAATATTTCTTGAATAGTTAAAAAAGTTTTGAGACAGACATATCCTTAATTCACGCTGAAATGAGCTTGGACATAAAAAAGTTCGTTGTTGGTGAAATAAACCAGATTTATTTAAATACATGGGAACAATCCCAAAAATTATAGCACAATAATAACAATTTTTTGTATTTATCATCGTTCTTAGGCTCAGATATGGCTTTTCCTATACAAGCACAGTGTTTTTGCAGCCATCAGTGCAATCCCAACTCATAACCAGTGTAGGCACGTTTGAATAACACCACTTATTGAATAACAATTTTAATTTCATGGACAAAGCATAAAAGAAACAATTAATCGACCCTTAAAAACAGCACAGGCAAAACAGTGAGACTGAAGTAGTTACCCATCCAAGTACTAATCGCACCAAATGGTGCTTTACTTTAGAGATTGACGAAAACTTAACTACACCACTGAACCACCGTTACTACTGAAAAAATAATAACAATTTCATTGAGTAGCACTGACAATTGCCACAGTTATCCAGACGGTGCAGCTTTTTTCATATATGTTAATCGTAAATATGCTTATATTAGTGACCAATTTATATACGGCTATATTTATAGTATAGCCACTCGCACTAAATTAATAATAGAAAAAGGTCACATCAGCACTTTTGTGGACTAATAATCTTGTTTATTGTATCGTTACTATTTTTATTGATTAAATTTTTAAAAAATCTCTAAAGTTTACTCATTATTTATTATCACTCCTGTAAATGTACTATGAATGTTATGTAGAAAACTTATAGAGATATTATGAAAATGATTAACCTTCAACAAGATGCCAAACGTACATGTAAAGTAAATATAAATAATTAAAAGTATCATATTTTGAACAGTGTTATATCACGGTAGTAACTTGAAAAATTGTTATACAAATATATCACATCATCTGAATTAACTATTTTACGTCATTGATAAATATATCGTCAAAAAATATAAGCTACAAGGTGCTAAGGATCCTGGTATTTTGTTTTTAGAGCCAATTTAAAGTATTTTGAGGGCTTCAATGAAAAAAAAAAAAAAAAA